>CM031240.1:947692617-948044294 GCA_018340775.1 Taxus wallichiana var. yunnanensis
TACATGTTTCCATGGTGACCCTTGTTGATATCATCTAGAATTTAAATGTGGTTGGTCTCAATCCCTCGATGTTTATTGTGACATATTTACCTATAAAACACATAACACCTCCTTGGCCTCATGGCCATATGAAAACATACAAAATAAATATACACTATAACTCTAGAATCATCTATATGTGAATCAAAACATCATCTAAGGAAGTACTTGATATCATTTACAATTTCTAACAACATCTCAATTTTACATTTAATCAATATCCACATGATCATAATATTAGTTAAATTGTCTAGGTCTACTCAATATGACGAAATATCACATGTCCAAAATATATAAATATAACCATGTCAACAACATATCAACATCAATATAAAATGTCTTTAATAATCCACACACATGATGTATGAATCAAAATCAACAATAGTCCAGTATCTCTAACATCTAACATCATGCTAAATCAAAAGCTACAATAATATCCATAAGTATAGTTGACAATATCGAAATCAATAACAAAAGGTGTCAAAGGGAAGTGGGCACTACATCCCCCTCCCCTTAGACTCGACTTCCTCCTAGAAGTCACTAGAATAGGTGTTGAAACTAAACTCGTATCAATATAGCATCCTCCTATGTAATCTGAAATCTCATCATATATCTCCCACTTTGGACTCGAACTGGTCAATATCTCTACCTCGAAGGCCTAGATTCTGCACTCTAAAATATAGATGGGATCCACCATCACCCGTCCCTAAACCTACACCTACAAGGAGGTCCAATCTAGTAAATGAGAAGGGTCTGTAATATAGCTCCAAACTATAGAAACATGAAATACATCATGGATATGAGACAAGCTAGGTGGCAACACTAGACGATAGGCAAAAGGAACAATATGCTCAAAGATCTCAAAGGGACCCATGAATTTAGGAGCAATATTAGAACCTTTTCCGTAAAGGATAGGGCTCTTATGTGGCCTGACATGAAGGAACACCTTCATGCCCACATCAAAACTATGATCTATCCTATGTTGATATGTATACTTATTCTACCTATCTTGTGCCTCCTACAATCTCTACCTGATCATAACAACCTATTGCTCCATGTCCTATAATAATGTTGGCCCAAGAGAGATGCTATCATCCATCTTGTCCAAACTAAGAGGTTTCCTATGATCTCTTCCATACGGTTCCCCGAAAAGGAGCCATGCCTATCGAACTATGAAAACCATTATCGTAGGCAAAATCTACCAAAATACGAATCTTTTGCTCCCATCTTGATTGATGATCCATGATGTACATCCTAAGCATGTCCTCCAAGATCTAATTCACCCGCTTATTTTGTCCATCCATCTCGGGGTGATAAGTTATTCTTAAATTTATCTTCATCCCGATAGCATGCCGCATTGTAGTCCGAAGTGAGAAGTGTACAAAAGATCATGGTCATAAATGATCTTCCTTGAATCCTATACAACCTGATGATCTCATTAAGATATACCCATGCCATATCACTAGCTATGTAGGTAATCTTCATCGGAGAAAAATGATCCACTTTTGTCAATTTATCCACCGTAACCATGATAACATCATGGTGGCATCTCGACGTTGTTAGCCTAACTATAAGGTCCATGGAAATGATGTCCCTTTTCCACTCTGGTATAGCATGAGGAAAGAAAAGACTAGCTAGATGTTGATGCTTGGCCTTCACCTTCTGACACTCTAAACAACGTGACACAAACTAAGCCACGTCTCTCTAAAGTCCCTTCTAATGGTACAACAATATCAAATTGGCATGCATGTTCTTCACCCTAGGATGGGCTGAATAGGGTACATGATGAGCCTATGTCAAAATGTCCTGTCTCAAGCCTCCATATCTAGGGACATAAATCCAACCTCTATGCTTGAGAAGGAAATCTAAATCTAATGAAAAACCATCAAACTTCCCCTCAAGGGGTATTTGAGACTCAATCTCTGCTCTAGCTGCAAGGTAGATGCTATCATGAGGAAGTTGTTGTATAATCCTCCTTTGCAGATTTGTACCCACTAAAGTGGCCATAACCACATGTCTCTATCTACTCAGGGCATCTGCAACCACATTCTCCTTCCCCTTCCCATGCTCTATCTCCATGTCTTACTCAAAAAGAAACTCCATTCAATGCCATTGATGAGTGTTTAGATTGGGCTGCGTGAAGAGGTGGCGAAGACTCAAGTGATTAGCCCTGAGTGTGAATCTTCAGCCAAGAAGGAAGTGTCTCCATCGAACCAAGGCATGTAAAATTACTACAAGCTCAAGATAATGAGTTGAATAATCGAGCTCATAATATTTGATTTTTCGAGGCTCATAATCATCAACACACCTCCAAGTCCTACCAAAGAAGCATCTGCATACAAACGAAGAAATCACCCCGAGGATCACGGAATTGCAAGAATAGGTGTTATCGTGAGTCATTCCTTTAGTGTCCTGAAGGCATTCTCACATCTGTTTGACCATATAAAATTCTTCCCTTTCCGCTGAAGGGAAGTGATGGGGTTCGTAACCCGAGAGAAGTCTTGAACAAATCTCTTGTAATATCCTACCAAGGCCATCAAGCTATACACCCTCACCACACTAAGGTGCTAGCTAATCCATAAAAGCTCAAATCTTAGAAGGATAGACTATGATAACTTCCTAGAAATGGTGTGGCCCAAATACTACATCTTTTACGAAAGAGCACACAGCTCTCTAGGTTCTGGTAAAGATGTTGCTCACAAAGACACGAAAAACATGGCAAAGGTGCTCTCATGTTCCTCACGCGTACGTGAGTAAATCAAAATGTACTCAAGGAAAATGAGCATGAAGCAATCTAAAAATATCCGAATAGCCCATTCATCAAGATCTTGAAAGCTGCAAGGGCATTCTCCAAACCACAAGGCACTACAAAGTTGTACTCATGTAGTGGCCATACCTCATCATGAAGGAGGTCTTATGAAAATTTGAATCTGTGATCCTCGTTGATGATATCCCAATTAAGATCTATCTTGGAGAAAAATGTTTCTCCCTTCATCCGATCAAATAAATCATCAATGCGCATGAGAATAGGGTAACGATTATTAATCATTACATTGTTCGGTGGCGTGTAATCAATACACACCCACATAGATCCTTCTTTCTTCTTTACAAAAATCACCGGTGCAATGCAAGGAGATACACTAGGACATATTTGGCCTTTCTCCAGAAGGCCCTCAAGCTACAACTTGAGCTCACATAGCTCATGAGTAGTCATCCGATAAGGAGCTCGTGAGATAGGCTCTGCGCCTGAAACCAAATCTATGTGAAAATCTATCCATTAGTGCAGAATCAAGCACCCTTGAATGGCCTTGAGTTAAAGTGGGGCATTCAGTGTGATTGCATAAGATGGGACCATCTTTCAAGATATGGGACTTGAAAATATCTAGAAGGACCTCTGGAGAAAGTTGGTTCATGCATCCTAATCTACCGTGACAAAATACTCCTATACATGCCAAAATAACCTAATCCTAATCTAACCATTCCAAGGGAACAAGAGAGAGAGGGGGTGCAAGATCCTACACTAAGCAGTGATATAGAAGAAAGGGAAGTGGCGAGATACTCTATTGAGGGAGAATGAAATAGGGAAAAGGGGACTGAGATAGGTAAGATAGAAGTGACACAAGCCTAGATCCAAATCTATCATCGAAACTCCATGAAGCATGACATCTTACACCTATAAACATGAAATACATACACAAGGAGAAAACATGAGATAGAGAGGAACAGAGAAATAAAAAATAATGCCAAGGGTTGAAAGACACCAAAAATAAGAGTTTACTACTATATAAGGTGCATAGACTATTACATGGGTGCTTAGAGGCACAAATACACACTCTAGGTGTAGGAGGAGGCTTACATCTCATGTGGAGTCGAGAAACAACTTGACATAGTTTCCCCACATCCCAAAATGTCTCTCCCTTTTCAAATGAGAGCTGCTATATAATATATAGAAGATGAAAATCGGAGGGAAAGGAAAGAAACTCGATCCTACTCTTAAATCTCAACCACCAATCGTCAATGTTCACCACAAATCTTCCCACAACCTCTCAAGTCTACCCGCTATGTCTATCCGGGCGTGTTAAAGAAGGAAGAACTACCGATCGAATCAAATCAGATCTTGTATTTGAAGCAATCAAATTCTACATTAATGGCTTGAAAGTCATTTTACCATTTTCACCAACTTTGAACTTGTAAAAATTAAATTTTCAAGCTCCCATGGCATTGACAAAGTCGAGACCTTTTGAACGGTGCCAAATTTGTTGAATTGCAGACACTAGATCAAAAGATATGTCCATTTGAATGTTTGAGTTAGGTCCATAGAAAAATGGAAAAAATTAGTTAGCAGAAACACACTTTGTGCCCTTTTGTGCCAAAAATACAAATTGCAAAAATGCCCCTACAACCCAACAATTCATTTTGTCAAAAACCATCTTCAGGCCTGTCAGTCTACATTTGTCATTTGGATGAAAAGTCATCATCAGGCCCACCAACCCACATGCAATTAAGGCTTGACACGTGCCTCCTTGGCATCAGCGGAGGTGCAGTTCATTTTTATACTTTACACCTTTTGAGTCAAAATTTTGAATTGCCCATGGCGACCCGCCTTCCGCCTTGAGTTGAAACATGGCCATGTGGAAAGCCTACGCTCATTTGGGGACCACTTTTGGTTTCTATTTTTGAAGTTGTGCTGAGAATACATGGGGTGCATTCCACAAATTTTCTCTATTTTCTTATGTTTTTAGTTAAGTCCTTTTGTTTGACAAGGCCATAATTCTATCCTTGGACACCTAGAGGCTTTGTGCTTGTTTGGAAACTCACTCGAATCTTTCTTTTAAAGTAGCATCACGTTGACAATTTTCTCCTTCCGCCAACCTACCCCCACTTTGAATTTTCAATGACCACTTCTTCATTTTCGGGCTCTGGACACATGGTGAGCTGCGCTCATTTGGAGACTACCTTTTGAGGTGCGCCTTTGAAATTACACTGATGAGACATGTGCTGCCATCCACCAATTCTCTATACTTAGTTGTTTTGGGTCCACTCTATCCCATTTTTTAACTTGGACTACATGGCAAGCCCGCACTCATTTGGGTCTTTGCTCTTTTGATTTATACTTGAAGTTACACCGAGTCGACACTTGGCATCTTCTGTTGAGTCGAAGACTTTTCAAAGGTTGGTGTGACTTTTTGGGGACACTAAACACATGGAGGCTTGGCGCTTGGTCGAGTCTCCGCTTTTGGATTTACTTTTGGAGATGCGGCAATGGGGCACGTGGAAGCTTCCACCGTCTCCTCCATACTTAGCCAATTCAGGTTCACTCTAAATAATTTGTGAATCTTGAAGACATTGAACCTTTTCCCCATTTCTCTCCTTTGAGCCTCTAGTTTCTTTGACACTATTTTCCTCCTTAGCAGACCCTACTCCTCCATTTTCAAGCCCGTCTACAACCTGATCGTTAGATTTGAAATGTGGGCTCGTGCAATGGAAGTGACCCTTAGATTTCTTCTGTGCGAGATCATTTGATCCTTCATAGACCTTGCTCCTCCATTGTAGAGTCCCATTGTTGCCTTATTGTTGGATTTGAATGTGAGTTCTCATGACAGAGCCGAACATTAGATTTTTGTGTAGGATCGTTTGATCCTTCACAGACCCTGCTCCTCCATTTTAGAGTCCCATTGTTTCCTTATTGTTTGATTTGACTTTCAGTTTTTAGGACAAAGCTAACCCTTATATTTTCTGTATAGGGTCATGTTTGATCAATTTTTTTGGCGGGGGTGAAATTGGGATAAAAATTTGGTGACTCACGGGGACATCTACCTACTAGATGAAGGGACCAATAGCCTTGAAGCATCCATTGGGCATGGAGTCAAGAATGATATCCCGATCATCGATCCTTTTACTTTTTGCAACTTGTCCATGATTTCATACATCCTGCTAACTCGAACTTACCTTGTTGGGGCTTTACCTATTCCCAAGAAGGGATTGTGTTGAATCTAAATTTAATTTCTCAATATTTGTGTTTTATTTGAAACTAGCAACTGTTACAGGAAACTATGGGTCTATCTATCATGAATACTGAAGGTCTTGGCCTCTGCACTTCTAGAGAAATATGAATAAAACTAATGTACAAAGACAAAAATCATACATGCCTCAAATGAGACATGTAGAGTGTACACAAGCACTTCTTCGCTGAAAAAAAAATCTACTCCTACTCTTATACTAACCCTGACAAAGAAAAGCTTAAACTAAGTTTTCCATAAGAAGGGAGAAATAACTTCCCTTTCTCAAAAGGGGCAGCCATGTAAATGGTTTGACGCTGAATATGGCTACTTGTATGAGTGAAAAACTAACAAGGGGTTGATCCTCCACCCATATCATCAAGGTATCAACATTAATGGAAAATACCTCCTCAATTTTATTTGTATTGGAATCCTAGAGGTGTTGATCATGACCCTTGGTGCTTTGATACTCATCCTCATGCCTTGAAGTAGGCATGACTGGTTTTTGCTTCTCCCTTGGCTCCAATGAATCCAAGTATCGATAGGGAATGGTATGATCCTTTCTAAGTGCCCATGGCTCTAAATTTAAACTCCATAGATGGAGTCTTCTTGTGGACCTTCTTGGATGGATGGTATGAGAGAGATGATGACATCCTCTTGCTCTTTTCCTTCCTCATCCTTTGGAGAACAAGGCAGATTCATATCTTCCATCCTTGGTTTTAGAGGGCCGTTGTGAGATACATGCTTGTTGTACTTGAATAATATCCTCCATGGCAGTAGGATCATGTGCTTTCAAGGTGGATGATGGAGGATAAAATGATGTGATCTCCATGGACTCCTCTCCAGAAAAGCATTCTTCCAATTTCGAGAGATAGTATGCCTCCTTGTTGTCCTACTACATATGGTCTACCTCCTCCATGGTGTCCTCCGATCCGTAGCTTACTCACCATGGTTCCCTTCATCCTCAAACATGAGGTTTGAAAGCTCAACTCTTCTTCAACATTAGAGATTAAAGGGGATGAAGTGGGAGGAAGAACTGAGAGTTCTTTTGTGGCCTACTCAACACTTGGAGCCTCTATACCTATATGGACCTCCTCCATCATGGGTTTATCAGTCAAATCAGGCCCTTGAAATGAAAAAAAAAAATCTTCAATGATGCTTTCTTCATTGAGTGGCTTCAACTCTGGTTTGATCTCTCCCATTTACTCCTCTTCAATGGGACATAGAGCTGATTGTTCCTCCTCATTAATTGGTTGAGCAGCTTGGATCAGATCAACATCCTCTTCAGATAGAGTGCAACAAACAGACTGTTGATTTTATCCTTCTTGTTCTTGTTCTTCTTCTACTGCAAACTCAGCCTCTAGCACCACTGACACTTCAACTCTGACCTCCTCTGTTGGCTTAAAAATCAAGGGGATCTTTGTAAACCCAAATTTAGTAGCCCAACTCTTTAGATTGTCTGTCATTTATTTTTTTGGGTTCCTCTTCTTGTTTTTCTCCTTGACTAGATTCTTGAGTCTCTTCCCAACATGGACTTGGGAAAGTGAGAGGAGTGACGGAGTTAAGGTTAAACCAGCTTTGCAATTTTTTTTAGTGGGGAGGGAGGTGGAACTTCTTATTTGTTTAGAGGGAATGAATTCTTGGGAAGGAAAAGGGGAGAAGAATTGAAATGAGATGGAAGATTAGGAGATGGAGAAGAGAAATCAACACTTGGGGAAGCAACTGAGGGGCTTGACTCTTGACCATGTTGGAATGCTAATGTTTGAAAAAGAGAAAATGAAGGACAAGGAGTTGGTGATTGACTTACCCATTGACAAGGTTGTCTCACACTTTGCTCATATATCTCAATATCCTCAATCCACTGTGTAAGTTGAGGCAACACTTCAACCATGAAGTCAAGCTTCTCCTGAGGGCTGTAATGTCTTGGAAAAGGGCCTCCCCATGGACAACGTGCCCTGGAACCAATCCTAAATGCCTTTATATTTGGTGTAGCCCTAGAATGCACCATGTTTGCCTCCATTCCTTGGATCTTCTCAAGAAAAATAGTATTCTCTTTGTAGTTGTTACTATTGTATGTGTCCCCTTATTCTTGATAAGCTTCATGGTCAAACTAGTTTTGACCCTACTCATATGGGTAAGCATGATGGTTCTAGGTCCGATCATAATGATGATCTGGAGGAGTTAGGAAATGCTTTTTCTACAAGTGTGAGTTTAATGAGGGGAATGAATTCATGTTTGCATAACTTCATGGGATGAAAGAAAATGAAAGAGATAGAAGAAGAAAATGGATGAAAAGGGTCTCAGTAACTTAGAGAATGGGTTGTTGACTAGATTGAGTCACTAGATGTGCTTTAAATGTGCCTCTAATGGATGAATCTCAACAAGAAGACATAAACTCCATGAAATAAATTTAAGACATCTTCTCCCATCTAGCGTAAAAAAATTGTTAGTACGGTTGCATGGTGGATTATAATTTGTTGTTTATAATGAGACACCTTGCAAAGATGAAATGTCTAACCTTAGAGTCCCAAAGCATGCATGAAAAAATATTTTGTGCAAAAGAACAACACCCCCGAATTTCCTTGAGTTGAAGTGGGGAATTCGGTGTGATTGCACAACATGGGACCATCTCTCAAGTTGTGGGACTTGTAAAACTTGAGATGGACCTCTAGAGAAAGTTGGTTCTTGCATCCTAATCTACCGAGTGCCAAAATAATCTTGTACATAATGAACTAAACTAATCCTAATCTAACCATTCCAAGGAACAAGGAGAGAGAGAGAGGGTGAAAGATCCTACACTAAGTGGTGATACACTAGAAAAGGAAGTGGCAAGATACTTTGTTGAGGGAGAATGAAATAGGGAAAAGGGGACTGAGGGAGGTCAGACAGAAGTGACACAAACCCAGATCTAAATCCACCATTGAAACTCCATAAAGCATGACATCTTACACCTACAAACGTGAAATACATACACAGGGAGAAAACATGAGATAAAGAGGCACAAAGAAACAACAAAATAATTCCAAGGGTTGAAAGACGCCACAAAACAAGATTTTATTGCTCTATAAGGTGCACAAACTATTACATGGGTGCTCAGAGGCACAAATATGCTCTCTAGGTGTAGGAGAAGGCTTACATCTCAAATGGAGTCAGGAAAGAACTTGACAGAGTTTCCCCACATCCCAGAATGTCTCTCCCTTCTCAAATGAGAAGTGTTACAATATATAGATGATGAAAATTGGAGGGAAAGAAAATAAACTCGATCTTACTCTTAAAGCTCAAAAACCAACCATAAATGTCCACCAGTGAATCCACACACAACCTATCAAGTTTGTCTCATATGTATATGTCATGCGGCATGTTAAAGAAGGAAGAACGATGGATCGAATTAAATCAGATCTGGTAGTTGAAGCAATTAGATTCTGCATTAATGGCCTGAAAGATGTTTTCCAATTTTTCACCCATCTAACTTCATCATAATTAATGTTTTAGGCTTTCATGGCATATACGAGGTTGAGACATTTCAACAATAGTGCCAAATTTGTTGAATTTTGGGCCTTTGGATCGAAATATGTGTCCATTTGAATATTTGAGTCGGGTCTGTAAAAAAATTATGAAAACCAAGTTGATTAGCGAGTGGGTCCACGAGGCCAAAAATTCACTTTGCACCCTTTGGCACCAAAAATAAAAAATGTGAAAATTCCCCCTCTGGCAATTCATTTTGTCAAAAAACCATCTTTGGGCTCGTTTGTTGGCCCGCATGCAATTAAGGATGGACACATGGATCCTTGGCATCATTAGAGGTGTGGTTCATTTTTATACTTTACACCTTTTGAGTCAAAAGTTTGAATTACCCCTGGTGACCCACCTTCCTGGCTTGACTTGAAACATGGCCATGTTGCAAGCCTATGCTCATTTAAGGACTTCTTTTGGTTTCTATTTTTGAAGTTGTGCCAAGAAGACATGTGGCACCTTCCACGAATTTTCTTTGTTTCCTTATGTTTTTGGTTTAGTCCTTTTATTTTTTTGGGCCATAACTCTTACCCTGGACATGTGAAGGCTTCGTACTTGTTCGAAAACCCGCTCTAAATCTTACTTTTGAAGTAGCATTGTGTTGACACTTTGCTCCTTCTATTGACCTACCCCCACTATGACTTTTCAATGACCGCTTATACCTTTTCTAGAACTAGACACGTGGCGTTCCTATTCTCATTTGGGGACTACATTTTGTGGCGCGTCTTTGAAATTGTACCAATGTGACACATGGCACCATCATCGGTTCTCTATACTTAGTCATTTTGGGCCTACTCTGTCCCATTTTTTAACTTGGACTACATCATGAGCCCACACTAATTTGGGTCTCCACTCTTTGGATTTATTGTTCAAATTGTGTCAAGTTGACACTTGGCACCTTCCACTGACTCGAATACTTTTCAATGGTGGTGTGACTTTTGGGGGACTCTAGACACATGGAGCCTTGGCCCTTGTTTAAGTATATACTTTTGGATTTAATTTTTCAAGATGCACCGATGGGGCACGTGGAAGCTTCTGCCGTCTCCTCCATACTTAGCCAATTTAGGCTCACTCTTAATCTATCGTGAAGCCCGAAGACTTTGAACCTTTAACTGTTTCTATCATTTTAGCCTCTCGGTTTCTTTAACACTGTTTGCCTCCTTAGTTGACCCCTGCTCCTCAATTTTTGAGCCCGTCTACAACCTAATTGTTTGATTTTAATTGTGGGATTGTGTGATGGAAGAGACCCTTAGATTTATTCTCAGTGTGGGGTCGTTTGCTCCTTTGCATACCCTACTCCTCCATTCAGAGTCTGTTGTTGCCTTATTGTTGGATTTGAATGGGAGTTCTCGGGGTGAGCCGGCCCTTAGATTTTTGTGTAGGGTTATTTAATCCTTCATAGACCTGCTGCTCCTCCATTGTAGAGTCTCGATGTCTCCTTATTGTTCGATTTGAATGTGATTTCTGAGATAGATCCAACCCTTATATTTTTTGCACGGGGTTGTGTTTGATTAATTTTATCAAGAGGCTGAAATTGGGATAACACTATCTCACGTGAGGGAGGTAACCCCTATAGCTCCGCTAGAAAGACATCAGAAAACTCTCTCAAGATTGGATGATCATCAAGGGATGGCCAACTAGACTCCTCCTCTGATCTGTCACTAACCATAATAGCATATAATTGACAAACCCATTGCACACACTGATTAAGATGCATAGTGGAGATGGTGTAAATAGAAACATGCCTCCCAACTCTTGATATCACTAACTCAACTCCTAGATAATCAGTACATGATATTGTCTTATGGTAACAATCAACTCGGCTATGTGTGTGACAACCGGTCCATGCCCAAGATGACTCCATAAGAACCCAGAGGTAGGATGCAAAGATATGAGGTAGTGGTGAAGGGTTCCAAATCTAGTACACACTCCTTAAGTAAGGAGTATACAAACATTTTGGCTCGAATCCATTTCAACGTCCCAACTAAGGCAGCGTATAAGCGCCACAAACCCGTAATGCTCTAGTAAGGATGGTGTAATAAGAGAATTAGATGAACAAAAATCAAACAAAATCAAGGTAGGAATACCACCAATGCTACTTGTCATTTCAATCGTTGTACTTTGGTGCTCAACACGGAAATTCTCGACCACTACATAGATCCAATGGTTTTGCCCTGTGTCATCAATAGTAGGCTCAGAACTATGCATCTCACCCTTTTTACTAGGGTTTTATAGGCACTCCCTCGAATGATGTCGACAACACAACAACCATAACAACTGCTCGGTCCTCTCTAATGAGAGGAAGCTCCATCCAGTACCCTAGAGGTCTATGTTGTGGATCCTGATGATCTGACTATGGACTCTTGAGGTCTCTACTAGAAAGTTCCTAATGGGAGCACGAGGAGGAGACCCCATACTTGTGTCCTCTTTGTGCATCAAACCTCCGAGTAGGTCTCGAATGGTGGACGAGTATATGTTATTACTGCTACTGAGGTGGCTACTTTGGTGGCATGAAAGACAACTATATTGATCCTTGTCCACCACGAGGAGGAGGATATGACCCCATTGATCTATTATCCTCCATCTACTTGATGTAGCTCCAAACTATGTCCCTAGCTTGCTGTGTCTTTCCTCATGTCTCCTCTATAATATAGGCCTTCTTAATGGCCTCTACCAAGGTCTCGTGGATAGTGGATATGTACCGCACCACCCAAATCCAAATTTAGGTCCCTAATGAACATGTGTATCTGCCTACTCATCCTACATATAGTTGACATACTAGAGTAGGTCTAAAAATTGACTCTCATACTCAGCTATAGTCATAGATGCCTAACGAGAGATCGTGAAACTCGTTTATCCTCCACTGGATGAACCTCCAAGATAGGTACTTTCTCCCAAACTACTACTCAAAGAGCTTCCAGTAACAGCTCTCTAAATCAACATGGAGCTTCTTCTCCTTGGTCCTCCACCAGACACCTTCTCCATCCCTCAAAAATGGATTGCAACATGAGCTTTCATGTTGCTAGTACAAGGGTAGAGCTTGAAGCACCCGCTCAAGCTCACTAACCAAGCCTCTTCTTGAAATCCACCTGTATCTCAAAAATAGTGAGATGGTCGTAGTTGAAGGATCTCCCTGATATGGTCTAAAACTATTGATTGGAGGCCCCTAGGCCTCTCTACATGCTCCTCTCTAGGTCTAAGGCTCCGAGACCTATCCTTGTGTCCCAAATCCTATCTCCCTATCCTCATACGGTGACTCATCTCTGGTTGAGTCAACATGGGAGTTCTTTGCCCTATGTTCCTTGATGTGTGGAGGAGATGCATGAGCCTCAATGGATGGCTCCCTATCATGCCCGACCAATCATCCTCTTAAGGATCCTCCGCATATAGCGGCATTGACGTCCTGAAGCATCTGTAAAATATGAGGTAGAATGGCTGCTACGGCATACTCGGAAGTGGAAAGTCTAGATTTATGTGAAAGGATACCTCATCTATTTTGTGCCTCGTGCACATCCAAAACATTAGTTTGTTCATTATTCTAGGTTTTATTCAGTTTTCCATGTTTACTAAAATATGCAATTTTCAAACAAATTTGTTTTCCATATTTAAAAGTGTCCTAGGTTTAATAGTGTACTAGGTTTAATGTCAGTGTCTCAATTTCTCCTGTGTGCCCAAGGGTCCAAGATTTGAACCTTACTCTTATACCAAGTGTAACACCCACTAAAAACACCCACACAAGACCTAAGAACAACCTAGGATTAGCTAGAACAATTATGGAATAATTTTTTTTTGAAAAATGTGCCCATGAAAGGTTTCAAAAACAATGATTGCATCATTAACGCTTTTAGAAAATTATATATAGACAGATAAAAATTTTACTACCAATGGAAAATGTGTTCCTACCTACAAACCCTCCAATAAACACCTCAAATCCCTAACACTCTTATTCCTCTCTCAAGTACCTCTTATGCATCCCACGTTCTCTTATGCCTCCCTAAAAATCTCTTCCTGGCTCCCTCATAAAATAGACCAAGTAAGAAATGTAAGAAATTTCTTGTCCATGGTGGGGCACCCAAACTAACTCCCTCAAAAACATGAAATGAGCTCGTATGCATCCCCACATGTAAGATCCCCATAGTTCCCTCCTACACCACTCTAAATAAATCTACCCAAGCACCCAACAAGAATACCAAAACACTCAAAAAAACATACACATATACACAATATAAAAGGAGAATATTTAATAAGAGTTTAGCTCCTACCTTTTCATGGTACAGTTTGATCCAAAAGTACCACACCAAGATACTTAAAGCCCCAAACAATCACCGGGAAGCTCCAACAAATCCACAAACACTCCAAAATATTTTAACTCCAAAAATGCAAGAGTACAAGGAATCAAGTGAACCCCAAACAAGCAAAAGAACTTGAATAAATAGAAAAGGAAGAGAGGAGGGTGAGGTGGGTCTATGTAGGATGCCGCATCACTCATCCTCAACTCCACCTAAAAATTCAAACCTCAACCCCAATGCACGATAAATTGGTTGGTGAGAGGAATGACAAGTTACACACACAACCCAAGCCCACACCCCCTAACGACAAAATTTGATTTCAAAAAGGAAAGTGCAGTAATATTTTACTTTTTCATCTTCCCAAAACACATAATGGGGTCTATTTTGACCCCCAAACCCATAGGTAAGGTTGGTATAGTAATTTAAGAGGTGTGGGACAAGTTTAACTTGTCCAACAAGCCTCCAAAATTGGCCCTTAACGCCAAATTCGCATTTCTATGAAGGAGTACAATGTACATCACTCAAAATTACAAGCACTCAACTTACAACACATAAACCAAGAGCCATATAATCTAATAAATGAATTCCTTTGACCCATTCTTAATTAATTTAGTAAACTAATTAATTTACTAATCTAGACATAAATCAAGTAATTAACAAAAGGTGAACACATCACTATAATTTCATATACTAAAATTAAATAAAGGAAACTAAATGAAAGAAAACACATAACCCCTTGGTCACAATTAGAGGTGATTCCCCATCAGAACCCCCTAACAACAATTCAAACACATACACATAACAAAATACATGTTGCAATGATGACCCTTGTTGAATTCATATAGAATTCCAATGTGATGTTTGTTATGACATGTTTACCTTAAAAACACATAATACCTCCTTCACCTCATGGCCACATCAAAACATTCAAATAAATATACAATGCAACACCACAATCATCTATATATGTATCAAAACATCATCTAGGAAAGTAACGATATCATTTACAATTTCTAACAACATCTCAATTTTACATTAAATAAATATCCACATGATCATAATATTATTTCAATTGTCTAGGTCTACTCAATATGACGAAATATCGCATATCCGAAATATATAAATATAACCATGTCAACAACATATTAGCATCAATATAAAATGTATGTAGTAATCCACACACATAATGTATGAATCGAAATCAACAACAGTCTAATATCTCTAACATCTAACATCATGCTAAATCAAAAGCTACAAGAATATCCATAAGAATAGTAGAGATATATACAACAATAACAAAAGGCGTGGAAGGGAAGTGGGCACTACAATATATTAAAAACATTAAATATTAATATTAAAGGTAGATTATTAATTTATAAAGAATGAATTTATGAATTTATAAATTGATAATTTGTTTAATTAATATGTAAATGATGTAAATTTATAAATTTAAATAAATATTAAAAAGGACACCAACATTATTTTATTAAATTACGAATGAATTTATTAATTTGTAAATTGACAAAATTTTGAATTAATAATGTAGAAGATGTAAATTTATAAATTTAAGTAAGTATTAAAAAAGGAATATTACAAATTTATCACAATGATTATTTTTTTCTATTTATATATGTATTTTAGATTTAAAAATCAAAACTTTACTATATCTAACCGTGTTATATTTAAAAAAATGAATCAATGCTCTTAGTAACAATTTAATCACTCATCCAATTTTGTAATTGCTAGTAGTATCCACGAATCGGGGCTTATTGAAATAGTTTATTCTTTTAATAGATACTGATTTTTTTTTTAGTTGATCTCGAGATGTATACATCTCGATTCACGAGATACATATAATACACGAAAATATATAGCTCTTTACCGCATGACACATCAATAACAAAATATAATTTTTATTGAAATTATTTTAACTAAATAATTTGAAAATCTGCCTCTATCTTGCTAAACCAGTTAGTATAACTATTCTACCAAGTAACGATTAATTGGAATTTTACCTAACAAAAGGCAAAAAAAGTTGTAAATTTTGCTATTTCGGAAAGTTAGGAGTGAAAAATATTAATTGTACTATGTCCCAAATATCCTCAAGTAAATAAATAAAATAAATACGACATGTAACCCACTAAAGATTCGAAGCAAGGGGGATTAAGCCCTAGGTAGACTAGTAGCATTGCCTGCCTAGGTGCCAACACTAAGGGCGCCAAATTTTTTTAAAATTATTATTTTTGTTTATTATTATAACTTGATATTAATATTCTTTTACCTAAAGTCAATATTAATTGACCCTTTTATTGATATTATTATAAAGTAATATAAATTTAATGCATAAACATAAAAATGTACTATAATATTTTTACAAGTAAAATAAATATGCATATTTTTAAGCTCATCCAATTTTCTTGGTATTATTACCCTTTCTTTAATGTAGCTCTAAATAATTCAAGTGTGTAATTTTTCTCAGAAATGTCTCATGTATATTTTATAATGTCACCAGTTGAAGCTAATAGAGACAAGTACAATTGAAGGAAAGAATTATTTAATTCTCTATTCCTAATGTTTTAGGAGAAATGTCTCTTTTTTATGGAGGAATTAGTAGGCTTGGTCCATATACCACTATGCATAAAATGATGGGAGCCACCTAAGAATTTTTTTCTTTAAAAAAAGCGTGCTTTTTTAGCTTTAAGTCTCATCACCTACTTGATATTGGTAAACAAGACAAGTAACCAAGCTTGTATACAAAATTGTATTTGTCGTATTCTAAGCACATCCTATGATTAATTTTCTCCATCCATGGATTATCACTTGTCCTTATTTGATAATTTTATAGGATATTTTTAATCCTTTTGTATACCAATTTCTCTAAATTAATGATGTATTATGATCCTTATGTAAATTCTAAAAAATGATAATGTACGTGGATTTTATTTAGTTATTTTATGAGAATAAATTATTAACTAAAATTTTAAGAAGGGCGTCCACTTCAATTACTGCCTAGGCTCTCCTAACCTTTAATTCAACCCCGATTATATGGTGACATGCACAACTACATCATATGGAATATTTCCAAAAAAATAGATCCCTAATTTGCGATTCATGTAAATGAAATCAAAGATCCATGATCCGTTTGAATCCACAATGGCAATTTAGGTGAACAAAATCAAACAATATGCATTGATCTTCTCTTATTAATGTAATATATGCTTCCATTCTATGTTAACAGATCCCTGAAAAGGAGAAATTTCCATCATGTGGCTCTACAAAGATAGGAAATTTATGATTACTATCTACAACAATAATTTTCATTAGTTTTATTTTTAATTTATTTTTTATATTACTGAGTTTCAAATTTTTGGATTCCTAGATGGGGACTCAATGCTCATGCTTACAACAGAGCTATGAAGCGAGGTTGGAAGTGTGACGCGTCTTTACCGTGAGAGGAGAATGGGAAACAAATGGCTCAGTGGATATGATCTAAGAAACTTTACACCATCTCACATGTAGGATATCAATATTAATAAAGTTCTTTTAAATTCTAGATGTGTAGGAAAGATCAAGTGCGGTTGTTTTACAACACTAGATGTATAATGTGAGGGCATACATCTTAGATGATCAGATTTAGAGAGGTCAGTAAAATAGAATAGAGTTGTGAGGGCTAAAAAGCTGTGTTGTTTGAAAATAGGATGGGTTTGATTGTTTTTTCATTTAATATACTCATGTATATAAAATTTTGGTCTATTTATTTCTACTAGTAATTTGGAAATTTATAATAATTTGTATGTTATGTATTTTCAATTTTTTTTTTTAAACAAAGTGAAAGATTCAAATTACGGAATGGACATTATAGGAGAACAACATTAATCACCACAAATCTTGAATTAAACACTAAGCTTATGAAATTTATGTTAAATAAGAAAAACTTAATTATATGTATAAAATAACATATTTTCTTTTGTATATGGATGTAAATTTTATGAATATATTTTTACTAAAAAAATTCAAAATACCATATTTTAGGAAATTATATTTTCCAATATTTATTCATATAAATATTTTTATATTTACAACTTTAAAATTACATGAATGCATTAAAATAAATTTTAATATCTTAATTTTATTATATTTTAGGTTATTTATACTTTATTACATTGTTTAAAATGATATTTAATTTTATTAAAATTAAAAAATGATACTAAAATAATTAATATAAAATTATATAATAAAAATGAATATTATGATGATCAAATTTTCATTTTTAAATATTTTTAATAGATTCTTAATATTAAAATTTATTATAATTTAATGTATATGTAATCTAGATGTGGTTAATTAAATTTGAACAAATTTAATAATAATATTAAAATAAATCAACAATTTTCTTTAATATTAAGAAGTTGAATTCTATTAAATTATTTATGTAAATATTAATGGATATTTAATATGTGTGTTGAAAATGTAGAAAACCCACATATATAATTGTCTAAAAGAATCTTAAATCAATATAACATTAAT
Organism: Taxus wallichiana var. yunnanensis; assembly: GCA_018340775.1. Lineage (NCBI taxonomy): Eukaryota > Viridiplantae > Streptophyta > Pinopsida > Cupressales > Taxaceae > Taxus > Taxus wallichiana. The sequence continues at coordinate 947,710,985 of CM031240.1, forward strand.
AGTAACATTGTTAAATTATTTTTGAAGACATTACACAAATTATTATTATGGAAATCAAATTGTAGCTTCCACCTACAAGTTTTATGTGGTAATCATTATTGTAGAAAAAATGTAGATATTGCCAAACATTATATTGATGTGAAACAAAAACGTCTAAAATGTAGAAAATATACAATATTTAAATATATGGAAAATCTACAATTTTAATAAATAGTGGGAATATTTACTGAAAAAAAATAGTGGACAATTTACAAATTGTAAAAATTGTGGATAATCTACACTACCAAGGATTGTACGCTAGCTAAAAATTTAATATATTATGGATTATCAACACTCTAACAAATTGTAGAAAAATAACAATAATATATCAAATTGTTGATACGCAACAACTTCAAAGACACATTTTTTATTTTTAAAATTCCTTATAACCACAATAACAATGTAGAAAAATTGTGGCAAACAAGCTTGTTTGTTGTATTGGTGACTTCCGTGAAGTAGTTTAATTTTAGAGAGAGGGGATGTAGTACCCACATTTTGTAGCCTCAGTTATCTGCAAAATTTTTAACCCATAGTTATGTTTTGATAAGGATTTTGACATATTTTTGACATTATGTTATTTAATCTTCATGGACATGTATGGTGATTTGGGCACGTAGCACCAATTTATCTTGGATTTGTATGTTGGCACATTTCATTTGATGTTGTGGATATTAACATATTGTTATGTTATTTGGGCCTAATTGATATATGATGGATACATAGTTTAGTCACACATCTTGATGATATAGTTTATTTGATTATTGATGAGAACACATGATAACATGGATATATGTCATTTATATGAAATGCGATGGCTAACACATGGTGAATTGGTGTGAAATTGTGCATGTTTTCTTAATTATGATTCCATGTTGATGTTGTGATATCATAGATTGCATGTTTAGACTTGATCATTTATTGAGTAGTTGATTTACACTTGTATTGGACATATGTGTTTAATGTGTGCATTGAGTGTGCAAATTACAAGGAACAAGAGAACATTAGTTACGGGAGGCTACATAGTTTGTGTACAAGTGTCCCATGAGGCTAAGTCCTAACCATGTTACCTGTATGAGGCCTTATTATTTTCCTTATTGTTTTCTGTATGTTTTTATATTTCAATTCATATAAAGTTAATTGTGAATAATGGAGGCCGCAGATTTTTGAGAGGGGAAACAACTTTGGGGGGACATGGATCCATTGGTACCTCTGATTGTAACCTTGGGGGCTGCCGGGATCACCAGGAGAATATTGATCCAAATCTTTTGCAAGGCCATGGATATAATCAAAAACAAGACGCATCGAACCCTAAACAGAGAAGGTTTGCAGACCTATTTCCTGAGATTCCACTGGAGGCACCATTTGTAACTTCATCCCCTATTACAATGATAGAAGCTGCAGATAAGAGATCATTCAAGGAGGTTGTACAGAAAAATCCAGAGTTTGCAAGCATGAAGCCTTCTGAGACCAACCCATGTATAACCTTTGGAGATGAAGTCCTTGAAACAGAAGCATTTTATCAAGCTCATGCCTTGATTTGTCAATTTGCTGGACTCTGGCCTAGTCTACCTATCTTACATGCATGGATCTCCAAACATTGGATCCCACTCCTAGAAGGAAGGTTAGATCTTTACCCTTGTGCTAAGGGCATTTTTATTATTGCTTTCGAATCCATTGCTGATAAGAATATCATTGCTAAGCAACTTTGGATCTGTCAGCAAAAATACCTTATTTTAAAACCCTGGTTCCCATCATTTAACCCACTCACTGAATCCTTCTCCCGTAAACCGATCTGGATTCGATTACCCCACCTTCCTCTACAATTCTGGGATCAAAAGTGTCTGATATCCATAGGTAATGCCTTGGGCAGTATCATTAACATTGACTCCCAAACCTCTGATTTTACCCATACAACCTATGCAAGAATTCTTGTTGAGATTGATACTTCAAAGGATCTTCCAGCTCATATTGAGTGCAAGATAGATCTTGGACTTAGCCTCTAGACTATGAAGGCCTGCCTTTTAGATGCAGGAGATGTTTCTCTTTAGGAAATTCGGTCACTAATTGCGAGATAGTAAAACTAGAAAAATGACAAGGCCAACTGGTGGAGAAATGCCCTCCCGGAGCATATGGTGTTTGAACCTAATGACATTCCCGATGCGGATGAGGAGGTGGCTACTGTCATCCCTGATACTAATATTGATACTGACATGGATGATAGGTGGGAAATGACCCTTTGCATGAAAAGATGCCCGAGGATGAAGCTAAAAGGTCTAGAAACATTCAACCAAATGTGTCTTTATGTTGTGGTCCCCCGGTTCAAGCAATAATTATCAACCGATTACTGACCTTGAGGTTCTTATTCCTTTGCAGGAAATTTAAGATGCTTAGATCATAGTTAGGAAAAAGAAAAATTCCTTCTCCAAGAAAACTGCCTATCCTTCGAGATAGTTCTCCAATGTTGTTTGGCTATCTCTTAAGCTGGACAACAGCTATTTGTTTGCTGTTCTTCTATTGTTTTTTGTTGTTGTTCTGTTGGTTTTTGGAACTTCTCTTGGTAGATTGGTTTCTTTTCTACCGTGTGGGCCTTAAATGTTTAAATCTGGTTTGCAGAGCCTTGCTGTACAAGGGTATAGTCCCTTTCAAAAAACTATTTGCCTATAATAAAAAAAAAAATTGTGTTTAGGTTATTTAATTTTATTAGTAACCTAAGTTGGGGGACTTAATGGTCCCTACTTGCATTAAGTATGTATTTGTGCAAGTGTGTGTTAATTAAATATGTTTGGGATCACATGAGCACCCTTGGGTGGGCCCCACATCCTCTACACATGTGCCCAAATGTGTCAAACATGAAATTAAGATAATTTTGGCAATTTAAGTGATCCCATTTAGTTTTGGGAGTTCACTTAGAATGCAAATAAGCCCCTGGACCCTACCTATTTGGTAGGGGGCCTTAATTTCAAGGCATTGGGGGAGTTTTCCTCCCATTTAGCCTCTATGTTTTCGCAATCTATGTAATATTGGTTGGAATATGAGTGTTGTAAAAAGTTGTTTAAACTTGTCTCATATTATTTTTGTGCAATTTGGAGAGAGGTGTTTAAAAGTGAGTTTATATTTTCTTTATTTTGTTTTGGGAATCTTGAATTGGAGTGAAGAGAGAGGTGACACATGTCACCCCCTCATTTGTGAGGAAATTTACTTTCTTTTCTTCAAATACTCCCTCATGTGGGAGGAGGAATTTTCTTTTACTTTTGTCTTGTGCTTGGAGACTTTTAGAAGTTGTGATTTTTTCTTGGAAAGGGATTGGGAAAAGCTTATATTTTTTAGAGCTTGTAGAGGTAGGCTCCTTGATCTTATCTAATGTTATTTGGAATGTTATATTTAGTTTTGATTATGGTTACAAAAAAGTTTCTTATTGCATGTGTTGAATGGTTACTTGTGTTATTTATCATTTTCTCCATTAATCATATGGATTGATGGATTTGAGATCTTTAATGGGGATGAGGGAGGGATTTTCCTCGTAAACCTCATGGCTTAATGGGAAATCCATGTTGGTTCTTTTATTCCCCTCATATAGTTTGAGGTGAGGAAGGTGGATCATATGGTTTGAACCCCCTTCCCATACTTGGAGAGGAAACCCAATGGGTTTTAAAATCATTCCAAGGATTTTAGGAAAATGGGTGAGGCGATAAGGAGGGATTGTTGTCTTGGAGAGATAAGGAGGTTTTGTGAAGAATCGGGTAAGTGTGCATCCTATTCTTAACCACACACTTTGGAAATTTTTGATGTCCAATTTACTCTTCCCCATTGTTGAGGATGAAAATGGTTTTCTCATCTTTTCTTTTGGTTTGTAATTGTTGTGTTTATTGAGTGTATGAGTTAGTTTTGTTTCATAATTACTTGTCTTTATTTTTTTCCTTATTCTTGTGCACATTTTTAAAGCTAGATCTCTCTCGTATGGGATTTGGGGAGATTATAATGTCTTCCAACATTTGGAAAGGCATGTAATGATGCCTATAAGTTGGGTGGTAAAACAAGCCTTGTTCTCTTTGTGTTTGGAGACTATGTGGAAGACAAGTTAGAGCCTAAAGCTTGATGATTGTTAGAGCATCCTTACAGGTATTATCTTGTTATGAATTTCTTCACTTTTGGAAAACTTTTAGCTTCTTGATAAGCATGTGATCATTATAATAATATTGATGTGAGATCCTTTGTAAGCTTTCCATTTGGGATGTATGTATAGTTTTTGAAGCATGTGTTGTTTCAAAGTTGTATTTATCCCTCTCTTGAATATAGTTGAAGGTTGTACAAAATGTGTTAATCTTACTACTCTCCATGAGAGGGAGAGTCTTGCTATATTAAGAAGTTATTATTTTCATTGTTGTTTTTTAGAGCAACTAGTATTCCTTTTTGAAATGGAAGCATTATTTCATGTAGTTCATTCTTTTCAAAAGAGCTTGATTGTAATTTTAAGGATCTCTCCTTGAATAGAAAGTTAGATACTTTGTGAGCATGTTTTCTCTAATAGAAGTGTAAAAATTAAATGTGGAGATTTTTGGATGAAATTGCATCTCCTTGTTGTTAATGTTGTGTTCGCGAGAAAAATTTTCTGTGGAAAAATTGGTGAATTTCAAGCCAACATTATGGGAATCTAAATCCCTCTACTTGAATGGTGCATCTTCCGTATGTGCATGCATGAAAAATTGGATTTTAATGGTGTCCTTTTGATCCAAGATCCAAAAGGGGCACTCCACGCTCCTATGGCAAATCTAGTAATTTCTCACTAGAGAAGAACTTTGTCTAAGAAGGGGAAAGGGAGTGAGAATGGAGGTAGGAGAAACTAATGTTCGAGTATAATATTAGATTCCCAGGACATTAATTAGAAATTTCCTTCACATGCATTTATAGTTAGAATAAATACAAATCTGCAGGAGTAGCTACAAGACCGAATAAAGCTGTTTGGTCGCAAGGTACCAATTAATTCCTCAATCAAGGAGGAAAAATTCCTTCTTTTCTTATTGAAGCTTGAGCATAGTTTTTACATAGGTTTAGAAAGGAATAAATTCGAGGAAAATAGAAAATAGAAAAATGATGTTTTCTCTCTTTTCAGTCTGAGCACTCTAGTATTTTCAAAAATAAATTGCTGCCATTTGGGATGGCTCGAGGAACCATTATATTCTTTGATAATAAACCGTTACAAATTCACATATCTTTAACACCTTTTCAAATTCCTCTCTTGTGAAGAAAACACTCATGGTGGGTTAAAAACCAGATATTGCCAAGCAACGGTTACATTCGATTTGCCAATTTAAATATAGACCATTTGATTTTCTTCTCTAGTTATAAAATCGGACCGTCCACGTGGCGGGAAAGGATTGGAGGCGATTCTGAGGAAGCCCTTTGCATTTTGTGATTTTTAGAGATTTGACAATTTAGAACAAATTAGTCCACACCCCCACTTTGAATTTTCAATGAAGACACGTGGCACCCTCGATTGGAAATGTGGTCAAGGCCCTTTTCTCAACATTTTAACCTTATTTGGAAAAAGGCTCAAAAACTCAAATTTCTTCGCCCTTCGCTGCTCCTATTTGACTAGGATGCGTGGCACGTTATGGTTGGAGATGGGGTCGCGGCTCTTTTCTCAATATTTTAACCCTTTTTGCAAAAATTCTTGAAAAATAAATTTCCTCCATTAGCTGCTCTTGCTTTGAGTTTTAAATGGCAGCCCGAGACCTCAAGTGAGCCACTGAGCATTCTAGAACTTTTACTTCACCTTTGGAAATTTGGTTAAATTTCCAAAAGTGCCCCAATGGCCTACTCATTTTCTTTGACTTTTCAATGGAGGGATTCACCTTTGAATTTTTCCCTTTAAAGCTGATTGAGGTCGCGGGTCACTTTTTAACATTTCACCTTTTTACAAAGGGGCTCAAAAACAAAAATATCCCTAATGGCCCATTCGTCTAGTTTGACTTTTCAACAAGGGGCTTGGCCTCTCCAATGACTCTGACCACGTGGTGCTCGCCACTGATTTGGAAATTGACCCTTTCTACCCCACCCTAGAGTTGCATCATTGTGACATGTGGAGCAAGCTGCTGAGGTTAGACTTTTCAACGACGATTCAGCTTTTTGGGTCTAAGGGGAAAATTTACCATTTTTTCCAAAAGTGACCAAAAGTGTTAAGTTTACCAAAAATCCCATTCCTCCCCATCCAATAGGATCTGACCACGTACCTGCATTCATTGGGGCCAAAATTTGATAGGAAAAAGACACCTATCATCCCGACTATAGGAAAAATACACAAAGGAAGAGAACTTCATCATTTTGAGTCCAATTTTTGAATTTCCTACATGAACCGAGGCGTGGGGAAAACAATGATTAAATGACAGGCCATAGAATAATAGAACAATTTTGATCACAAAGGATATTTTAAAGAGGATATTTTGTGCATGACCTGGGAGATGGATAATTTCTAAACGAAAAATTGAGATTTGAACAGCAATAGGGCATGAATTTTGCTAATTTCTTGAATCTCTAACTTGGCTTAAACACCAATGAAGGGCATGAGCTAAAAAAAAATTAGTTTGGCTATGAGAACGTAGAGAAATTTTTAGGAGACAATAGCTGGCTCTAGCTTGGGGACATGGCGTGAATTAGGCATGGGTAGGGCATGACATGAGGATCCAGAATCTCAAATTTCAAAACATATTACATCGACTAGTGCCTTATCCATTGGGCCTTACAGATTCATTTACAATTCTGAGAAATTATGGTAGAAGGAGGAACCACAAAACAAAATCCAAACAAAACTTACGCCAAAACCACGCAACAGAAACGAGAAAAAACACACCTACGCAAATCACCTATGGTACAAGGTGGGGGACAACCCACTTTCACTGATGAAATAGTTTCAAGTATTGCCCACTTGAGTAAATTCCAATAGCATTCCATCTAATTATGAGAGGGGAAAACATTCTCACCACAAGTTCCATGAATTTAGAATGGGCCTAACCATAATGAATCAAAATTTCCATGGCTGCCCTTTGGTTCTCTCTTATTGTCCCATAGCGGGACAAAGTATTTAACCTTGAATTATCTTGCCTTTTGCCTCTTATAAAATATATTCTTCACTTTTAATTTTTGATCTTTAGCTATATTTACCACTTGGCATCTACTTTCTTCCAGCGACTTCTCTAGAAAGAGGATCATCTTGTCAATGGAGTCTTTATATTGACCATCTTTTATTTCTTGCAGAAAATTAAGAGTTGGCATCTCAATTGTGAGGGGAATCCTGCATCAACTCCATACAAAATTTGGAAAGGTGACATACCTATTTCCTTCTTAGGAGTGATCCTATCAACTCACAATGCATCATATAACTTCTTGTGCCATTTCCTTTAATTCTCATTTACCATCTTGTGAATAATGGTCACAATGTTCTTGTTACATGAATAAGATTGCCCATTTCATTATGGGTAGTATTCAAAAGAGTGAGATAGGGAGATTCCAAAGCCATAACAAAACTCTATGAGCTTCTTAGAATAGAAGTAGGTGGCATTGTCTACAACAAGTTTCTGTGGTATTCCAAAATGAAAAATGATATTATCCTTGATGAAGTTACAAAATGTTTAAGAGTTGGTTTGCTTTGTTGGGATGGCTTCCACCCATTTAGTGAAGTAATCAATTGTAGTGAGTACATAATTATTCCCTGCACTAGAATAAGGATTCAAAACACCAATAAAATCTAGCCCCCATTGCTGAAATAGTTCTTCAATCACCAAAGGCACGAGTGGAAGTACAACTAGTTGTGGCTTTCCAAACAATTGTTGACATGCTTCACATTTGGAAACCCAATCCTCGAGTTTCTACAAATATTGAGGGCCAATAATATCTCCCTCTCGAGGATCTTATGTGCACTGACCATTGATGAGAAATTTCCACCACAAGCTTGATCATGATATTCCCGACCAAATTTTCTTTCTGCTCCTTAACTACACACTTGAGGAAATAACCATCTAGGCCTCTCTTGTAAAGTGCATGATTCCAGATCACTAACTTGAATGCCATTAGCTTGAGTGTCCTTCTTTTTGTAATCAAGATGAGTATGGCATTCTCCATAAGTGAGGTAGTAAGTAATGTCAACATACCACTCATCACTAGTGGTGAAAAAGAGTTCCTATGGACTCTTCTCGAACAAGTTGAGAAAACACCATCTTTTTCTCCTGCTGATCTTTGAGAGCTTCATCTTCAACAATAATCTTTCACAAACCATTTCCTCTTACCAAATTAGAGGGTCTAATCTCTAATTCATACTCTTGAGTCTTTGCAATCCAGCTTCCTCTCTTACCCACGGGATCTTGTTGAGTCAAAATGGACTTGATTGCACTTCTAGGGACCATCACCCTTTGTATGGAAATTGAGAATGGAGAACCTGAAAATTTTAATGATTTAACCACTATGTAGGCATGTTTCTAAAATTGGTTGTACTTTAGCTCATGATTTTTCAAAGGACAACTCATGAAAAAAATGGGTGCTTCCAAACCTTCATCATTTTTCTAAACTAGGACAACAGAGAGTGTATGTTATGATGCATAGCAATAAATGATGAACTCCTTGTTGAAATCTAGAGATACAAGAGTTGAAGCTTTGGCAATGGCTTTCTTGATCTCCTCAAATGTTTCTTTTCCTTACTTATTCAACTTGAAACTTTATTTAGGATTCATCATGGAAGTTATATGCTTAGTTAGTTCAGAAAACACAGGTAAAAAACAACGAAGGAAGTTTACCTTTCAAAAAATGAGTGAACTCCTTCTTGCTGGTTGGTAAGGCTAGTTCTTGGATAGCTCTTACCCTCTAAGGATTAATGTGTGCTCCATGTTTTTTCACAATGTGTCCCAACAACTTACCTTATCTAACTCCAAAAATGCACTTATTTGGATTTAGAGAAATGTCATGTTTCCTACACCTTGTAAGGACTTTCTACAAATGACTGATATGATCTCCCCTCCTCTTTGAAAAATCCATGAGGTCATCAAGGTAAATGACACTTTGTAGTGTTTCAAATCTTTGAAGGCCAAGTCCATTGCTCTTTAGAAAGTGGCTCTAGCATTGATTAAGCATAAAGGCATTTTGTTGTAGGAAAAAGTGCTCCAAGGTGTTGTGAAGGCTGTTTTGTTACAATGCTCTTCTACCACCTTGATTTGGTTGTACCCTGAGAATCCATCAAGAAAAGAGAGCATCTCAGATCCAGTGAGTGCTTGCAAAATATGATCCATGATTGGAAGAGGGTAGGTTTCCTTGAGAGATTCCTGATTAGGATTTCAGAAGTCTACACAAATCCTTATTTCCCCATTCTTCTTCCTTACTAGCGTAATGTTAGCCACCCATGTTGAATGGTGGATTGGGAAAATGATTCTAGCATTGAGCATCTTTGTCACCTCTTCTTTGATAACATCAGCAATATTTGGATTGTAGGGAATTTTTTTTTACTAAAGGGCTTAGCTCATTGCTTTAAAGGAATGAAGTGATGCATTTCCTTTTCCTGAAAGGATTTGAGTTCATCATAGGAATAGGATAGGACATCTGAGTACTTTTTTAACAGAGCAACAAACCTTCTCTTGTATTCTGGTGAGCAGAATTTACCAATGTTAACCACCCTTGGATTCTTTGAAGTGCCAATGTTTTCTTGATCAAAATTAGATGGGCACCAAGAAGATTGTTTTTCTTTCTCTTGTTTTAACCTTTTATACTTGTCAAAGAGGTCTTACAAAGAAACTAGGCCTTTGGGGATTTTGTTTCCTTTCGGTTTGATTACTCCCTCTTCATCAATTCCCTCAATTCCTTCCTTTTATTATTTGGGGATTGATTCACAATGTGGGTTTTAACTTCCTTCAAAGAACATATTATTGAAGTTATCCCTTTGTTCTAAGAAGGCTAGGATCTGATTGTCATCATTGAAGACCCGAGTTATTTGCATTGTCTAGTATGTTGGGTCCGAACACCATCTCAATGGTAACTTTATCCTTGACTAAATAAGGATGAGGTGTCACTAAGGAAGTTCACACTGCTAGAGAATCAACCTTTTAATTCTACTCCTTGGGATAGCTTTAGTGGAGAATTCATCAAATAATTCAATGCAATCCCACAGTTTGTTTCCATAGTGCCCAATCCTTCGATTTTTCCCCTGATATTCTTGGCAGACCTGCTTCACCACAATCTCAACATAGCCTTTGCATCTCATCTTCTTGATTCCCATGTCATCCACTGCATTCATACCTAAGAGCAACGCTTCATACACTACAATATTATTTGTATTATAAAATTACATCTTGTAAGTAAAAGGATATACCTCATTAGAGGGAGAGTATAATACGACACCATCTCATGAACTTTCTTTGGAATGACTGCCATCAAACTCCATTGTCCAAATTTTATCTTCTTCTTCCTCCATGAGGAGTGGAAAGTTCTATTCCTTTTGTGATGTAAGGAAGTAGTTTCCTAGCCCACAATAGTGAAAGAGGATATTAGCTCTTGGATCATAAGATTTCCTCACTATTAATTTCATTTTCCTAACTAACAGCAGCTTCTTCATTTCTCCTTTCACTGGGAGAGTTGTAGATGACCAATCCATTTTTATTTCTCCACCTAGATCTCTACAAAAAATTATATTCTACAACATACTAAAAGATGTTGGGATATCTTCCACCAAAATGGTCAAGAGTATCTTCTTGTGAGGGTAATGAGCTAGTGTAACCTAAGCATCCTTAATCCTTCCCACCAATGGAACTTGTTTGGATTCTATTCAATAGCATGTCCCATTTACCTGAGTCAAAGTGAGGCCAAGAGAATTCACACCTTTTATTAGCATCACATTATCTGAGGCTCTAGAGTCTATGATGTAATTTTTCAATTGGAAGCCTTTGATGAGAAGTGATAGGTAGAAAGGCTCAACTCTGTTGGTGTTGGAGATTCTGAGGGCTAACATGTTTTGAGAACGTGCTATGGATGGTGTGGGTAATAGGCCTTTAGAGATTGGGCTTGAAGAAAAAGGGTTACTACCATGAACTTCCTTGATGAATCTGTCAAGTTGGGTAGGATGTGTTTGTAGGTATTCAATCTCAGAGAGTTGAACTTTGGTTTTGCTTGCATGCTCACAAAATTCAAATGGAGTTATGGTAGATGAGGAAGAGGTACAACGGTGGATGAGGACTTAAATCGCAGATGTTTTAATACTTTCTCGGGTTGGGTTTTCATTTTTAAATGTAGCAATTGGCTTGGAAGGAGATGAGGATGTAGCCCTTGATTGTAATTTAGATGTTCTTGTAGAACCAATATTTAGAAGAGACTTTATCTTAATGACTTTTGAGTTGGGAAAAGAATTAGATAAATTACTTGGCATAGTAGTGTGATCCTTGAAAACTGGTGAATCTGATTTCTCTCTAGCTGATTCCATGGAAGGTGGTAATGGTGATCCCCTGCTAATGATCTTATTTAGTGGAGGTTTTGAAGAGCTATCTTATTTGTTATTACTACTCTCGACAGAATGTTGAGGCTGAACCGCCATTATTGGACTGTGTATGAGTGAAAATAACACATGAAAACTTGGAGCTCCTTCATTACCTTCCTCCTTATCATCAAAATATTCAATCATGCCATTGTGTATGCCAACCTCTTCAATTTCAAAATAGTTTTCGTAGTCATCCATGCTTTCTTCTTCAATTTCCTCAATGTTTGTTCCTTCTTTTGATTCCCTAGTGTCACAGATGGCATTGATTGGTGGTTCTTCAAGAGCAAGCCTACGAGGAGGTGGATCAATTCTTGGTCTATCAGGAGGATTTGGTCTCCTTAGAGTATTCCTCATTGTGATTTTTGACAATTGCTTCTTCAAAGCAACTAGGTCATTTGCCATTTTTTGGAACATTGGATCAGTGGTGACTAAATTTGAACTCTGACCTTTTTGCTTCCCATTTGGTCCTTTCACTTTTCTAGAAATAATTAGATCATCATCAGTCTTAACTACAAAGTCTTGAACTTCCCTCAATGTTCTTGGTTGGGCTCTTCTAAGGAAGAAACCAAATTCTGGTGGAAAAGCACTGATGAAGAACCTTTCCAAGTTATTTTCGGGGGTACCAAATCTTGGGATCCTTCTTTTCAACCTACTATACCTTGCTATAAAATATATCATTGATTCATAGGTCTCCTTCTTCATATGAACCAATTGGACAGAAAATCGACAATATTTTGTGCTCTTGAACATATGTTCAAATGCACTTCTTATATCTTCCCCGCATGTGACATATCTCGGAGGCAACATGTAAAAACAATTCAAGTAGCCTTTTCTTGGAGTGAATCCACAAAAATCCTAACTGAAACATCTTCATCTTCAACTCCCAACACTCCACAAGTAGTGATGAATGGTGCTACATGTTCTTCCTGGAGCTGAGAACCATCCCCTTTGAATTTAGGGAAGTTCTTTCTTGAGCCTCTTGGGAGGTCATGAAGTGGTTGTGGAAGAGAAAATGGACCATTATTTCTTTCCCATGGCACATTAGGCCATCTTTCCTCATGCTCATGATCATCCATTTTGTTCCTATTTCTATCCTCGAGTCTTACCAAGGTCGCTAATGTTGATGTTATTTCTTCGATTCAATTTGGAGTATTTCTATTTCTTCAAGTTGAGCCCTTATCTCCTCTTTAGAAACTACCTCTCTTTCAAGCTCTTCAAATGTGGGATCAATTTGTCCTCCAAGCCTCAATTTTAGGTGTACCTTCTATCATCCAGCTTGAAAGTTTATGCTCTTTCTCGAGGTGCTGGAATTTGTCTCTGCCTTTCCAATTCAACAACACATTCCTCTTCTAGGTCCAGAATCCTTATGGAAATGAAGTATTGATTGACACTTTGTCTATTATGCCAAATATCTTCTCTCAGATAAGAAGCAATGTCTTCTTGGATGTGAAAGAGTAAATCAAGTCTCTCAACAGGAGGATTTCCTAGAATAGCCATGATTTACATCCATGAAGTTTGTGTGATTATTCAATCTCTAGAAACTTTTCTTCTAGAATATTTTTTTTATTTTATGACCCTAAGGTCGTTTTTAGGTGCAGATGCTACAAAATTTGCCCCATGGTGGGCGTTAAAAACTATTGGTGAGAAAATGTGTCTTGCAGAGAAAAATTGGTGAGTTTTTAGCCAATGTTTTGGGAATATAAGTCCCTCTACTTGAATGGTGCAACTTCCGTATGTGCATGCATGAAAAATTGGATTTAAATGGTGGCCTTTCAACCAAAGATCTAGCGAGGGCACTCCACTAACCCGTGATAAAGCTAGTAATATCTCACTAGAGACAAACTATGTCCGAGAAGGGGAAAGGGAGTGAGAATGGAGGTAGGAGAAACTAATGTTGCGAGTAGAATATAAAATGCACACACTCATTAATTAGAAATTTCCTTCACATGCATTTATAGTCATAAGAAAAACAAATCCGCAATCAAGGAGGTAAAAATTCCTTCTTTTCTTTTTGAAGCTCGAGAAGAGTTTGTACATAGCTTTAGAATTGAAGAAATTCGAGGAAAAAGAGAAAATAGAAGAAAAATGGTGGTTTTCTGTCTTTTCCAGGTATAGAGCACTCTACTCTTTTTGAAAATTAGTCGCTGCCCTTTGGGATGGCTCAAGGAGCCATTATATTCTCATCTAAGAAACCGTTACAACTTCACAAATCTTCAACACCTTTTCAAAGTCCTCTGTTGTGAAGAAAACACTCGTCGCGAGTTAAAAACCAGATCTTGGAATGTAACCATTACATTCAATTTTCTCCTCTAGTTCTGAAATTGGGCCATCCACATGGCAAGAAAGGATTACAGTGGTTACGAGGGGAAGCCCTTTGCATTTTGTGATTTTTTAGAGATTTGGTAATTTGAAACAAATTGACTGCACCCCCACTTTGAATTTTCAATGGAAACACGTGGCATCCTCTCGATTGGAAATGGGGTCGTGAACCTTTCTCAATATTTTAACCTTTTTTTTTGGAAAAAGGCTCAAAACTCAAATTTCTCCATTGGCCCGCTGCTTCTCGATTTGACTAGGACATGTGGCACATTCGGTTAGACATGAGGTCACAGATATTTTTTAAATATTTTAACCTTTTTTGGAGAAAGGTTCAAAACTCAATTTCCTTTTTCGTCCCACTCTTCTGCTTTGACTTTTCAATGGCTTGTCTCGAGACCTTGGTAGAGCCACGAAGCATTCTAGAACTTTTACTTCGCTTTTGGAAATTTGGTTAAATTTCCAAAAGTGCCCCGATGGCCTTCTCATCCACTTTGACCTTTCGACGGTAGGTTTCACCTTTGTATTTTTCCCTTTAAACCCTAATTGGGGTGAGTCAATTTTTAATTTTTCGTCTTTTTGCAAAGGAGCTCAAAAACACAAATCCCCCCGATGGCCCACTCATCCGCTTTGACTTTTCAATAGCGCTCTTCACCTCTCCAACGACTCGACATCGTGGGGATCTTGCGCTGATTTGGTAATTGACCCTTTCTGCCCCATCCTAGAGTTGTGTCTTTGCGACATGTGGAGTCGTCCGTTGAGGTTAGACTTTTCAATGGCGATTCGGCTTTTCGGGTCCATGGGGCAAATTTACCATTTTTACCAAAAGTGACCAAAAGTGTTAAGTTTAGCAAAAATCCTTTTCCTCCCCATCCAATATGATCTGACCACGTACCTTCATTCATTGGGACAAAAATTTGATGGGAAAAAGACACCCGTCATCCCGACTGTGGGAAAAATACACAGAGGAAGAGAACTTCGTCATTTTGAGTCTAATTTTTGAATTTCTATTGTGAACCAAAGGCATGGGAGAAAAATAATGATTAGATGACCTGGGCCATAGAATAAGAAAATAATTTTGATCACAAAGGATATTTTAAAGAGGATATTTTATGCACAGACTAGGAGATGGAGAATTTCTCGAAACGAGCAAAACTGAGATTTGAATAGCACTAGGGCATGAATTTTGATAATTTCTTGAATCTCTAACTTGTCTTAAACACCAACGAAGGGCATGAGCTCAAAAAAAAATAATTTGGCTATGAGAATGAAGAGTAGTTTTCGGGAGGCAAACATGTTGGAAAAGAATAAACTTAACTATTGTGTTTGAAAAGAAATGTTATTTGCAATAAGAAGTTGTTGTTTTAAAAAATATATAATGTGATTTCTTTACACTTTTTTTATTCAAGTTAATTAATTATAACTTTAGAAATCTTGTGGTTGTTCTTAAGAAAAATTTCTTTTGAGTTGTGGATAGGGAAGTGCATAATGTCTTGTTTTCTTTTATATTCTTGGAATAAATACATTTGGAAATCATGTGATGATATACCATTACTTGTTTAAATAAATTTGTTTTCCTTTTACCTGTAGAAAAATTTCCAATTTATATTAGTACACATTCACATATAAAATTTACATGTATTAAAGATAACACAAAAATGTGGATGTTGCGTAGTTTACAAATGAAGAAATGTGAAATAAGTATTTATGTTAATTGATAGCATAATACATAAAAGGAGCATATAATAATATAGATATATTATATAATACTAAACTAAAAAGATATTATATATATAAAAAAGTTTAAATAACCCGAGATAATTTTATAGTAGTAAAGAATTATGGTGCAAATTTTATATGATTTAAAAAAAAATGCAGTGGGGAGGGGCCAAGCCCTCCCCAAACTTGCACCAAAACCCCAAATCCAATGCACCGTCTTCTCACGTACCTTCCCTACTCCCAACTCCAAACCCCAATGTTGCACCCCTCCACAGACCCCGCACCCATTGATTTCCCCACCTCCCATGGATCTCCCAACGCCATCATTGTTGTTAAACCATCTCTAAACAGTCGCCGACCATTTCCCAAAAATAATAGTTTTCACACAATCAACCACCATAAACCCCCTCTGGATTTTTCTTCTCTGAATTCATTTAAATTGGTTATAATGTGTGTGTGTGTGTGTGTGTGTGTGCGCGCGTGTGCGCGCACATGTGTAGATTTTCCTTCTTTAAAAAAGGGAATTGTATAGACCCAACCCGAGAATATCTCTAAGTAAAGGATCCATACCAAAAAAGATAATAATAATTATATTATCCCTTAAAACCCTAGGAATACAAATCCTCCTTGGCTCCTCCACAACCCACAAAAACAAGAAAATAAATGAAACTAATGGAAGAGAAAAGAAAGGAAAGGAAATCATAAAGATATTTTAGGGTAACTTTAGGGTTTTTAGATCTAAGGGCTAAAAGTAAAAGCATCCAAGGGTTGAGCTTTATCCCTACACTTTTCAAGTCATGGGATTTTGTGGGATTGGGAATTAAAATAAAAGAAGGGTGTGTGGGGGCTAATTAAATTAAAAGGGGGAAACTAACGAAATTAAAAGGTGTATGAAGACCTTCTATTGTGACCCTAGAAAGTGTTTATTAGAAATAAATAATTAAAGTTGGAATTGGACTAGTGGTTAATGATTTGGGTAAATCAAATTAGTATAAAATAATTAATAATGTGAATAAGGTATGTATAGTAATTGTTTATACTTTTTAAAAAATAAATTACATAAAATTTTAAGCTGTCATGTGGTGTGGTTTTCCATGTCCCAAAGTGGGGCATTACATTGTGCAACATGTGTTTCGACACTATTATGATCAACATATCTAGAGTTTCCTTGGTATCTTGAACCCTACTTGTTGTAATCGACTACCATCAGATGCGATGAATTATTTGTATACAAGTGAGTAAGTAGGAATCATTAAACCGTGTTTGAAGTTAAACCCAGTGTGTTCAGGGAGCAATTTATAAGCACTTAAACTGCTGTTTTAGCCATCTTTCACAAAATTTAAATTTAGCTTGACCATCCTTTCCGAGGGCCCCATGTGAATCTTAACTAGTCATGGAACCTTTTTAAACATCATCTCGCACTTTATAGAGTATGAATTGGTTTATTTCTTATATGAATGATTTTAAAAAATTATGGTATTTTCTCTCTTTTCCCTTCTCTCGTTTTGGAAATAATTATGTAATTTTTATTAGCTTTGAAAATGTAAATGGGTTTAAAATATATAAGGATCTGAAATGAAACAAAAATTTCTATGTGATGTGTGTGGTTTTGTTATGTTTATTAGAAAAGAAAATGAATTCGAGACTTTTTCTCTCGTATTTTCTCTCTAGAATCAAAAAGAGGAAAAGTACAAAGGAATGTTAAAGTGTGATGAAATGACCTCTCTCCATCTCTCCCTCTCCTATATATTTCTCTTCCTTTTTTTAAATTAATTGAAGTGATGAATGTTTTATTTTGTGCTTGAGTGTAAGGGATTTCCATACCAGTCTTAAGACTGACGCAACGTTGGTTGCGCAGGGTATTGAAACGAGGAAGGATTAAGAGTGTAATATGTTGTAATCAGTGGGATGAAAGTGAAATGTTGTACATTGATATAGATTACACATGTTAGATAGAAGTTAATTAAGTAGAATTACATTATTAAAATTGTTGTGTTGAAAACAATTTTTCCTCATGGATTCATATGTTTCAAGCCTTATACCTAGAATATTTTCTGATTTGTTTCAACTTTGTTCTAAAGTTAACATTTGAGTACTATTAGGAGTGTCACGTAATTAATGTAGGACCAACTATATTAGCTAGCTAAACGAGGAACATAATTTACAACATATATGGTTAAAATGTATATCATACTCTTCATAAAGGTTAAGTTCATTTGGATTTAAATGTTATTCTTTTGGTTTAGATGATCAAAGTAATCACTTTCTAGATAGTTGTTTTGGTTAATACATAAACTCAAAAGTATGGTAGTAGCTTATTATTAATAAACCATTTAAATAAAATTAGTATTAATGTTTTTGTACCCTCCGTTAATTGTATTAAAACTAGTGACACCTGGTTTTAGTGACACCTGTGTTTCTAAAACTCTAAAATCTAGTATTAATGTTTAAATCTAGTGACACCTGAGTTTCTAAAACTCTAAAATCTTAAGAAATAGTATAATCCTCATGACCAAATTTCTTGTATTATACCTAATAAAAGTCTTCGAAAGACCATTTCTATAACTTAAGAGTATTTTTTCAAAGAAATGACTATGCGGTGTGACCTTACCCTATATGGGGTAATTCGAACTAACACTTCCTTAGTATCCTAGTGGACGACAAAATTCTTATGAAGTTAGATCTAAGATTAAATTCATCGTAGAAGGAACTCTTCTTGGAAATCCAGATGACAAAATGAAGTTAGTGAACTAGTTGTATTATGCATTAAACACTTGTTAATGATTTCTTTAGTTCCTCACGTATAAATGTGTTACCTTGGCTTGAAGAGAAGATTTTATAGGATAAATTTGTTTTCTCACCTTAGAATAATTTATAGTTGTGCGTAGATCCCTGAGTGCATTTGGAATTAAAATAAACCTCAACTGATTAAGAGGTTAACTTGTGGGTGGAAATTGTAAGTAACTCTTAGCAAATAATTTTGTTTTGTGAAGATGTTGAATTAATGGAAATTGGGAAAATGGAAAATTTGTCCCATAACCCCATGTGAGTCATTGCCCAAGGTTCCTTAGTTAGTGGTAAAAACCATGGAACGTAGTTGGTGTTATCCCTAAGAATGATCTCATGGTGAGATTTACATGACATGAGTGAAATCTACGTGTCAAAGTACCTACACAATATAATCTTGTTTTGAACCCCTTTTGTCTTGTTTAGATAAAATTATTCCCTTGGTGTGTAGTGGCAGATTACCTCGTGTTGATCAAAGGTTTTGTGAGTTAAATATATCAGATATCTCTTTTATCCTCTTATAGTATGGTGTAGTGTCCACCATGGAATGATTTTGAATTTCATAGATTGTGGGACCTCTCTTAAGCTTATTATTTAGAGAAACTTTGATACATTTTTACCCAACTATTAAAAAAATTCTGTAACACCCACATTTATCCCATAAGAACTCATGAGAAACCCAATAGTGAGACAAGAAAAATTATGGAATAATTTTTTTAAAGGTTCCAAGGCCTTAGCTCATATTTTAATAAAATGTAGATTACCAAAAATTTTAAACTATTAATTGGCAAATGGGAAACAATTATCGATTAATTAAGACTACCTCAATTTTCAAAAGAAATCTTACTTTTTAAATGTTTTTGTGAACAATTTTTCTAAAATTTTATTTAAATAATATTCATTAGCTTTTTAAAAAAACGTAACTCTGTTAATTGTATTTAATGTAAAAAAAACACTTATATTAAATCATACTAGGATAATAACCTTGCTTTGTTAAATACATGTAATTTATAATAAGTTCATTATTCTAATGGGGAAAGTGCTCAACTTATTCTAACCCCTTAGGCCCCAATTAACAATACACACCCATCTTTTATTTAAAAACATTCCCACCTAAGTACCCCATCACTTAAGTGATGTATGATTCATTCTACACCACTAGATCTAACATTTTTCAACCCTTGGATTTAGCTTTGGAAAAAGAAACCCTAGAAATCCTTATGGGGTCTCATATATTTTTTTAGACCAATTCTCTTATTTTATTGTTTTCACTTGCAGGTTAAGGGAGAAGGGAGGAGAAGGTAAATCTATGGAGGCCATTAGAGATATGGAAGATCTCCTTGAAAGAATTTAGTGCTAAAAACATGGATTTATTCATTTCCCTTTTGTGGGTATTGACTTCTCTCTTGTATTTGTTTAATAAAATTATTTTCTTTTGACTTGTAGGCTCAAGGTGCATACTTTGTGTGTATACTCTTTTGGGCAACACCCCCAAACCCTAAGTATTCTTTTTACAAATTAAAAATAATGCTTGTACATATATATATATATATATATATATATATATATATATATATATATATATATATATATATATATATATATATATATATATATATATATATATATATAAATAAACAAGATATGTGTGTGTGTGTGTGTGTGTATATATACATTTCTACATATATTTTATTTATTAAAACTCAAAAAAACAAGATTCAAAATATATATACATATATATATATATGTATATATATATACATATGTATACATACATATGTATATATATATATATATATATATATATATATATATATATACATATGTATATATACATATGTATATATATATATATATATATATATATATATATATATATATATATATATATATATATATATATATACATGTGTGTGTGTGTGTTTGTGTGTTTGTATGGTCATGAAAGATAAATGAAGAGGCAATAAAACTATACATGACTCACTAAAATACACAGGATGCATATTCCTAGACTAGCCACTTTTAAAAACATGGAGGAATTTTGCTAACTCAAGTTTATAGTAAAATTTTTAGGGTGAGGGAGGCGCATAATGCAAACTATTTGGGGTTCAAGAGTATTGGGTGGAGGGCGCTGACCCCATCCCCACCCCATATACAGTGCATATAACAACGAATTAACAACCTACGCAAGAGATTTGTAGCCACCCATGGCTAGAAAATTATATATATGTAATTTTATAAAATAACAATTTTACACTAGCTAAATATAGTGTATCAGCATTTTTAATAATAGTTTCAACCCCTACCACTTACTATTATATATATAAATAACTAACACACACACACACACACACGATATATATATATATATATATATATATATATATATATATATCTACATATATGTATATCTATTAATATTTAACATTAAATCAAGATTATTAGTATTTTCTAAGGATAACATGCAATTAAACTCATACAATTATATTATGGCTTATAAAAAAAATCCTTGTACATTATCATTATATAGCTGTTGTATATTAAAAATATGCATTCATTTAGCAATAAATTTTTCTTATTCAATTTGGAAAATTACAAATAATGTGGAAGGATAAATTTCACATTTATAAATTTGTATGGATAATATTTACATGCACCTAGGCAAATAGTAGTGCACAATTGTGTATTTATAAGGATTTAAAACTTATCACTTTCCATTTCATTTATACAACCATCTTAAAGGTATAATTAGTTTTGGTTCATTCATTTATTTTGATCAAATTATATTTCCACAAGGTAGAGATTTTATTAATAAGTCAATCATACCTAATCCTTTTACACATCTAGTTTGAATAAGGTGAAACAAACCACTATTAAATGAAATTTATTTCAATATTCTAGTAAACAAGGATTGTCCATAATGCAATTATTCAACATTTATTTCCCATCCAAGAGCAAAAATATATAAACAATGAACTCCTAAATACACGTTTAGATTTGTGAGAGCTTAATTTCTATTACAAGATCATTTCAAAGTTCACATTCCTATGAAGTATTGTAATTCACAATAAACCATTTCCAAGAATGAATGAGATTACATTCAATAAACTATTGATACAATTTACAAGTAGTAGGATCATAATAGTACAAGATGCAAATCTAAAATATTTCTCCAACAAGAGAACCTTCTCCATTTATCTCACCATATTTATCAAGCCAAGCACACAAAAAAATGGGCTAGTGGGAAACACTCTCCACCCAACCAAAATATCCAATGAGGGAGAGAAGCCTTCTTCCTAATTGGCCCCTAGCCCCAACAAGGAAGCAATGAGGGCTATTTAGAAAACCATGGTAACTCAAAATGGATTCCACACACATTCAATCAAGACAAACAATGAAATCACACAATAAAAATTTATTTACAACCAACCAACAAATATCATACACAAAGGCTTCATACTAAAGTCATGGCGGAGAAAGGAACATGGGGGTTCTTCTTATGCCTCCCAAGGGCTTGGGTGTCCATCTATGAGCCTCCAAAATATTCATCACAATACACATAACACTTTATGTCTCCCTCTTAAGAAGATACACGACTCTTATGGCTCCCTCAAGAAAATAACCCACTCTTATGCCTCCCTTACTCTTATTCCTCCTCGCTATTATGCCTTTCTCAAGATAATAACAAGATAAATACAAAACATATTTATCAACAAGGTGGACATCCCAACCCAAATCTCTCATGAAATCCCAATAACATTTCTCTTATGCCTCCCTCAAGTTCTACCCCCATTTCCATATCTCCCACAACCTAAGGAACAAGCCTATTTCCAAACAAGCATAACCAAAGTAACAATCAACATCTACACATAAGAGCACCACAAAATAACAAGGTAAAAAAAAAGGTGGAGATCTACCTCACAAATGAAGAGTATCAATACAAAACAAGCTCCAAGCCTTCCAAAATCCTAAGCAACCACTATCCATCCAAGATCCATTCTCAAGCAAGCTCTCAAAAATTACAAGCATTCCCCAAAACAAAAAAATGAGCAAGTAACCCCCAAAACAACCATTAAACATGCATATAAAGGAAAAGGGAGAGGAGGGTGAGGTGGATCCATGTAGGATGCCACATCACTCATCCTCAACTCCACATCACAAGTCAAACCCATACCCCAAAGCATAATTAATAAGTGGTTGAAGAAATGACAAATTACTTACACACACAAACTAAGCCCACACCCCTTAAGGACAAAAAAATAAATACATGTAAGAAAGTGCAATAAAACTTACAATTTGTCTTCCCAAAACACATAATGGGGTATATTTTGTACCCCCAACCCATAGGTAGGGTTGGTATAGTAATTTAAGAGGTGTGGGACAAGTTTAACTTGTCCCACAAGCCTCCAAAATTTTCCCTTAAGGACAAATCCAAATTTCTAAGGAGAGATGGAGTGTACAACACTCAAGATCTTAAGCACTCAACTTAAACACATAAACCAAAGAGCTATCAAATCCAATAAATGAATTATTTTGTCCCATCCATGATTAGTTTAGCACCATGATTAATTTATTAACTAAACACAATTTAATTAATTAATACAAGGGAAAATGCATCACTAAAAATCACATACTAAAATTAAATTAAAGGAAACAAAATAAAAGAACACACACACCCCTTGGTCACATTTGGAGGTTATCCCCCATGGGGACCCCTAACAACAACAAGACACACACAACAAAACACAAGTTTCCATGGTGACCCTTGTTGCCAATACCCCACATTCCTTCATTGTTGGTCTCCTACCCCCGTAGTTTGTTGTTGTGAATTAATTACCTATAAAATCACACGATACCTTTCTGGCCTCATGGCCATATTAGTAATATCAAACAAATAAAATGCTTATATCTACATATCAATTTCAATGTCAAATATCATAACTACTATTGCTAAGACCAAGTATTTCAACAATTACTCCAATTTTCAACATTTCAATTCCACTAATACATCAGTTTGCAATTATGATCATAAACCAACTAAATCATCTAACTTAAGCAATACTTTCACTTGTTCAAAATTTTCCAATTCTCCAACATCAAAGGAATCACAAAATAACCTTGAACATCATAATAAAAATCAATACAAAAATACTTTGAAATATCAACATACATATAAACTGACAACACATCATTTTCTTCCATACTAAAAGTCTATCAAAAGTTAATCAGTTCAATTAGAGATGTCTATCCTTCAATTTTCATATCACAATGTGTTACTATCGTTTGTTTATTAATATTTCTAGGTACCTTATGCAATGATGTCTATGTGTTCAGTCATAGAGATAGAATTAAAAAAACAATATCAAAGAGTAATGGTATTACTATCAATTCCTTGACGCCGTAATCATTCTATCTAATTGTCTTATCCCTAGATGCCCATCAGGGTCTACAGTACGACATAGAGTCAAAGTAATAATAATAACCAAAACACCATAGAAATCTTGATGTCCGCACATTTTATTTGCATGCTAACTAGAATACAACAGTTAGGTTTACGATTATAACAATTTGAAAAAGATAATCATGGTTCATTTAGTGTTGAAGGGAAGTGATACTATTACATCCCCTCCCCTTTAGATTTTACTTCATCCCGGGAGTCACAGAGAAAGAGATAGGGAACAATGTAAAATAAATAGGATCACACCCTTTGTGGAATTTCTTTGCTTCAAACAAGTGTGGGTCTATAGAACTCAAGTTTGGTCCAATGCAATTCAACAAGAAGAAGGAAGATTATAAGGGATGAGTTCTAAACTTTCTTCAAGTAAGGTTACAAACATTTAATTCTATAGATTAACTATACATGCGTAACCAAGCTACAAAAAATAACATCAAAACATGTAAATGTCAGAGGAGTCTCAAGAACAACCACCAAGTATAGTAATAATAGGGAGAATTCTTTGAACTAAAGATGACCACATAGTTTCCCATTGATACAACATACTGCAATAACAAAAGTTAAGGTTTCCACTAACGTTAACTTACACTTCAAAGTTCATTATTTAGACAAGGCTCACAAAATCAACCACGACCATAAATTTATAGGAGGAAAAATGTCTACTAAAAGGTATCACAATTTTGAGATCACACAGGATGAGGTTTAACAACAAGGAAGACACTAGAATTAGCAAAAATGTTTACATTTTTACAACTATTCATTGGAAGTACTTTTATAACTCAAAAGGATTCAATTAACTTTTCATGATAAAACTGAGCAAAGTTATAACCACTAGATTTTCTATAACTTGAATTTGCACTCACAATTGAACACACCACACTAACCTGATTTAGAAATGTCAAACATTTAGATAATATTTCCATTAGAAACTAACATATCAATAAAAGAGACACCACTCACTCTACATAACACAATGGAATTTATTTATCTTAAATCCTTCTCAAGCTCAAAATAATCATGAGGAGAACACATGCATAAGTTGTAACACCAAAGAGCACTCAGGTGAGATAGAATAGAATAATAAGCAACAAGAGGGGGTCCAACTACAATCTACTAGTGCGTCACACCAATACATGAGTAACAACTTATGAAAGTAACTTGCACTTTCTCTTACCAAGGACAAGGGGAAAATAACCAATATCTAAGTTTCCCAAGAAAAGAGAAATTCCCAAATTCTTTCATAACCTTAACATATGTTGCCTATATTTACCCATATACTAGGTCACCAAGGATTAAATAAACACACAAGGAGGTTATTTTTCTTTAAAAAAGATATAAGACCCTATCCTAAAAGGCCACAATGCACACTCATCAAGATATGAGGCAACAAGGGTACAATGACCAAAAATACTACAAGGAAAATTACATATGTCTATGATCAAGGGAGTAGTACTACGCAACTAGAACACATCACCATCAACAAGGTGTTTCACAAATCTAGGTAGGTGATCAGAACTAAAGGTTCAATTATACATTGCACTCAATACACATAAATTTTACTCATTTTATAAACCAACTATTAAGTCAAAAGTTATAGTTTCACTTGCTAAGCACTCTTCTTACAAGTTTTCTTAATTAAAACTTCCTCCTATTATGACATCACAAGTTTGTGTTATAAGGAGCACCACTAAGGTGGGCATGATATCTCACCATTCTGTATAGGTGGCAGAAATTATTTATTTTACTCTAGGGAAGGTAAATGGAAAAATTTTTTCCATTTCTCACATAGTTTCATTTCCTCTATTAGCCTACCAAGGTTATATCAAGAAACCATTTTCCTTTTCCTAATGTTCCATTTTATTTGTTAAGTTTCAACGTCAAATATCCTCAATTAGAGTTTTATAGTGTTTGGGTGAGTCATCTTATCAATTAAATTTTAATGGGAAGGAAGAGTCAAACATATCACATTATTACTTTTATGGGAGAGAGAGATGAATCAACACATCACATTTTTAATTCTATAGGAACAAGAGACATTCAACATAGCAAACACATCATTAATTTTGTAAGAACTAGGAATCTATCATTCAACATGTACCACACCAATATTTCAAGGGTTTACCAAATAATTACAAGCATCATTAAACATTCCTAGTGGGTCTCTACAAGTCTCAAAATAAGTTACAAGGAAGAACCATTAAAAAAGCATAATTACTTTTATGAACTTACGAGGTTTAACAATGTTTGTTGTTTAGGCTCAAAAATTTTACTCGCACAATAAGACAAGGAAATTTTTCAAATCAAAAACCATATTTCTATTAGAATACATTAAATGCAATAGGAAAACCAACTAATCTACCCAAATATGGACTTTACGACTAAGAGTTATAGTTTTAAAAGAAGAAGCACAATATAAGCACCACCGAGATTAAAATATTAAGATCTACCAAACTAACATCTCTAAGAGAAAGGTCCAAAAGACCCAACATCATCCATAAGTGTCTCCATGTAATCCAAAGATTAATAGGTCATAAGGTTTTATTCATAACAATCTAAAAGGTTAAGACAAGGGTAGCCTTATTTATAGGTCAACGAGAGAAAAATAAGCACACTTAATTAAACACATTTCCCGAATGGGATTAATTATAGCCATAATTACCAAGATACATACAATCCACAAGTCAAAACTTTCTATAAAGAAACACGGAAACCATGATAAAACTTAGCATGCCATCATGGAACATCACTACCAAACAAACACTTATCCACTTAAAATATACAGTCAACCAAGAGTCAATCCGATCCTAACACAATCCATAAGCCCATAACCAAATGCATCTACTCGACAAGGATAAAATCTCTTACCAGGTTATAAGATAATCACCACCAATTCTATCAACCGAGAAACTAGACCGCACTACACAATGAACTCTCCAAGATCCTAGACACACTCAAGGTTCCATTTTTTCAAAACCAAGGCCTAACTTAAAGTACCCAAGAATACATTCCAGGCACCTAGGGTGTACCCCCATATGACAAAATGTGACAATACAAATAGTGTAGAACAACCTCAACAACATACAAGAAGGAATCACGTAACATTGCTAAGTAGCCAATAGATAAACGAGCTCGAGTCACCAGTCAAAGTAAAATCCAAGGAATATTGGCAATCAAGGAAAGTGGCTAAGTAGCTACATTACAATGTCTGAAAATTCTCGCAAAAATATAAATAACTAAAAGATCCTTAGAGCTTCTCAATCCAATCATAAAAAAATGTTGGTCCTTGATAAAATAACACCAATTTACGAATATATAAAATAGAAAGTCAACATCACAATCACTTCGCAACCCTTCATGGCCGCTAATAGGGGTACTATACCTTGAGATCCATTCTAATAACACATATGCACAGTTGGATCAAATGCGACACCAAGACCTAATATCCACTTACTCATGTGGTGATTAATTTACCAAAAGGAAACCAAAACTAACTCATCTAACCACTTGAAGGAAAGAGGGAGCTTTACATGAGTAAATAGCTTTTAATTTAATCTACCTAACCTCTAAACACAATCACTAATGTGCAACCAAAATAATCACACCATAAAATTTATCATTCCAACAAGGAATATTCTCAAAGGGTTTATTGCATCATACGACCCAAAGCAAGAGTTAGGACTCATTAAACAACATCTTAGCAAGGAACCGAGTTCCTGATACATCAGAAGTTCACCGAAATATCAATCTTGTTTAACATTTATAGTTATCCGTGTTCGACAAAACGCCACTAGGTGAGTACAACAATTCAAACAAATTTATTATTTTATTATTATTTTAATCATGGAGGGTCAAATTCTTCCGACTGGTTTTGGGTTTCAATGTCAGCCCAGTCCAAGCTTTGAACCCATGGCTCTGATACCAAGTGTAACACCCACATTTTCCCATAAGAACTCATGAGAAACCCGATAGTGAGACCGGAAAAATTATGGAATAATGATTTTTAAAGGTTCCAAAGCCTTAGCTCGTATTTTATTAAAATGTAGATTACCAACAAAATTAAAATATTAATAAGCAACGGAAAACAATTAACTATTAATTAAGACTGCCTCAATTTTCAAAATTAATATTACATTTTTAATTCTTTCACCAACAAGTTTTCTAAAATTTTATTTAAATAATCTTCATTAGCTTTTAAAAAAATAATGTAACTCCATTAATCCTATTTAATGTACAAAAAAAACTTATATTAAATCATACTAGGATAATAACCTTGCTTTGTTAAATACATGTAATTTATAATAAGCTCCTTATTCTATAGGGGCATGTGCTCAACTTATTCTAACCCCCTAGTTCCCACTTAACAATACACACCCATATTTTATTTAAAAACATTTCCACGTAAGTAACCCATCACTTAAGTGATGTAGAATTCATTCTACACCACTAGATCTAACCTTTCTCAACCCTTAGATCTAGGTTTGGCAAAATCAACCATAGAAATTCTTATGGATTCTTATATATTTCTCTTATTTTCTTTTTTCACTTGCAGGTTAAGGGAGAAGGGAGGAGAAGATAAAGCCATGGAGGCCATTGGAGATATAAAAGCTCTCCTTCAAGGAATTTTGTGATTAAAACATGGATTTATTCATTTCCCTTTATGGGTATTTTTTTCTCTCTTGTATTTGTTTAATAGAAGTATTTTCTTTTTACTTGCAGGCTCAAGGTGTATACTTTGTGTGTATACTCTTTTGGGAAACACCCCCATACCATAAGCATTCTTTTTACAAATTAAAAACATTGCTTTACATATGTGTGTGTGTGTGTGTGTTTGTGTGTATAGGTATATTATTTCTACATATATTTCATTTATTAAAACTCGAGAAAAAAACAAGATTCCAAACACACACATGCACATGCACACACACACTCACACACACGGACACGCATGTTGCAACACACACACACACACACACGAGTTGTGAAATATAAACATGGAGGAAATAAAACTAAAGTACAGTCACTAAAATACATAGGTTGCATACTCCTAGAAAGTCTGATTTTAAAAACATGGAGGGCTTTTGCAAAGTCAAGTGTATAGTAAAGTTTTAAGGAGGAGCGAGGCACATATTGCAAATTGTTTGGGGTTCAAGAGTATTGCGGGGAGGGGATCCAACCCCACCCCACCGCACCTCATCCCACCACATATACAAGTATATTGGTTGTGGGTGGGATTGGTGCCCCTCCCCCTAACCACATTCCTATTTAACAACATGCGCAAGAGAGGCCACATTTGTTGGTACCCAAATTGATTCTCCCTTAGAAACCGAGTAGCATCACATATTTAGCTAGAAATAGAGAGACATACAAATCATATTATGAGTAATTTTGTATCCGGGGGGGATTCATCGACTCTTTGTCACTTGGGAATTAGAGAAATGGATAGTACCTTCATTAAGGATTCAAGCTATCCTCTCTACTTTAGGCCATGCCTTTTGACTAGGGTGAAAGGATCCATTTTCTAACCTTTGTTTGTGAAGGGGAATGAATATATCCTTCTCTATACAAATTTGAAAGGAAACCTTAAGAAAATATGATCAATGCACCACAATTTAACTCTCACAAGTTGTCACTTGTAAAGAATGGTGATATTTTCTACACAAGGTTAAGGTTACTAAAGACATTATGGAATCTTGATTGCTTACGCATATTTTGGCAAAGAGGATTTATTCATTTGTGCACATAAACAGAAAATAGGGGTAGTTTAGGTGGGATTCATTATTTTTGAATAATGTTGGTAGGAGATAAAGGAGGATAAACTTGATTTTTCTAGATCTTTGAGAAACTTCACAACAATTGGAAAACTAAATGACATAATGCTTCAGAACAACTAAAATATTCCTTCAACCAAAAGGTGTGCATCAATAGAGGCCCATATTTTCATAGTTTCACATAATATCCAATAATTTAACATGAAGGATCAAGATAAAGACTCAATTAAACATTAAAAGACCCTTTGGATCCTCACACCTAAGATACACTCAAAGGATTATAGACAATTTGTATCAATAAATGACGATAAAGTGATTTTAAATTATTAATCTCATTACAAGATGAAGGCTCTTCTCATAATGAAATTTCAAATGCAAGTAAACTATCACGGGGATAATATCTTGTGTGATTCTCATGGATGTTAACACAAAATTGCAATATGAACAAGAAATACTACTTGCAAACATTCTGAAATAAAGTAGACACAAACTGGCCAAGGATTAACATGGATTAATTTGAAGTTGATTAGACTCATCAGCAGGGGAAAGTTTCTTTGAACAGTTTCAGAGATTTTCAATGGTTGTACACTCGTAACCAAATTGATGTGATTGAAATCGAAAACATAAGAGATTAACATGATTCTCATATGGTCTCTGAGGAAGATGGGATTTCATAAATTTTCTCCTAAAAATTCAACCCCTGACCCTTTGTAAGAGTATATTCATTGCATTTATACAATTTACTCAATCACTCATTCAAAATTATCTCCTAAAAAGAAGAATATTCAAGGAATCCTTTGCTTGTTAACAATTTGTCTCGAAAGTAACGTTTAACAAATTTGCACCCCAACCGCTAGGTGGAAAAATCATGAACTAATAACGTTTCTCGGACCTCGACTAATGACTTGGATGCCATGAAACAATGTTTTGATAGTATTTCTAATCAATCTTTAATTTTATCATGCAACAAAGCCCCTTTTTAATAATTTTCCGGTGGATATTTATAATTTGGATCGACAGGCAATCCTTTTCACCCTCGAGGTAACACCTTTTCATCCTTTGCACTTGTAACCTCCATCATTTCATCCTTTTCCCATTATTTCTTCTACAACCTTTCTCGACATCCAACTTCTCTGGTAATTAGTATTTTTGAAAGTGTTCGAGATTTTTGAACTTCAAAAAAATCAACCTTTACAAACCTTGGTTTCACAAATTAATCTCTAAATCTAGTCAATTACACTTTACATACAAAATTGAAAAGGGGTTTCATCAAAAATGATGAAAAAAATGCGTATTCGCATCTCCGAGAATTTTGGAGAAAAATGGTGGAAAAATAAGATGCAATGCACATCAACCGTTTATTTTCCCTTTTCTCAAATTTAGATTAGAGTCATCCAAGTGTTTCTCACAAGGCGCAACCGCAAAGGTGAAGTGCGAGAGGAAAGTTTCCAAACAAGCGCGGGCCTTCCACATGCCCTGGGCCCAAAAAATTACATTTTGGCCTTTGAAAATTCTCAGTATAAAAGGAGCTAGCGGAAGCCTCCACGTATTTCTTTGGCGCACTTTTGATATGGAGCACAAAAGAAAAGACCCTAAACAAGCATGGGCACACCATGTGTCTCAATCTAATAGATTTGTTGAAAGAATTTATGAACCAGAGGAAGGTGCCACGTGCCTAGGGTTTGAGAAATTTTCCTCGACCATTGAAAATTCCAAGCAAGGGTAGAGTGAGTGGAAACATCCACATGTCTTCAAGGTGCATGTTCAAAAATAAAATTTAGGGGTAGCTCCCCTAACAAGTGCGGACTCCCACATGTCCCGAGGCCTTAGAAATTTGCTTGAAATGTTTAAGTATAGAGACAAGCCAATGGAAACCTCCATGTGTCTCCACGGCCCAACTTTGATATGGTGCCAAAAAATAGAGACCCTAAATAAGCACGGGCTCACCATGTGTCTCCTTGGTGCAACTACTAAGGTAGGACCCAGAGGTAGATCCTCAAATGAGTGCTGGTCCTCCACGTGGATAAGGCTTGAGTTGAAGTGGGAATTAGAGTTTTAAAATGCCCATTGATCGCACCCAATCAAAAGAAACCATGTTTTCTGAGATGGTTTCTTAGATAGTCTCTTAGGAAGATGGGATTTATCAAATTTTCTCTTAAAAATTCAACCCCTGACCCTTTGCAAGAGTATCATCATTGAATTTATGCAATTTACTCACTCACTCATCCCAAATTTTCCCCCCAAAAAGAAGAATATTCGAGGAATCCTTTGCTTGTTACCAATTTTTATCTCGAAAGGGATGTTTAACAAATTTACACACCCAACTTCTAGGTGGAAAAATCATGAACCCGATCACTTTTCTCATACCCTCGACTAATGACTAGGATGCCATGCCCTGTTAGCATTAGTTTAATATTGTTTAATATTTAATACATTGTTATGGTGGACAGTTATAACTGTCACCCTCCACCCGCAACCTTTATAAGGCTCTGCACTCTTCTTTGTTAATGCATATATTGATTTCATTGAATATCAGTCTATCTCATGCTCCTGCTTTCATTGGTATCAGAGCACTCATCCTCTCCCTGCGTGGAATCTTTGAGGAGGCATTTCAATTATTTTATTTTTTCTCATATGCTTCTTCATTGGTATCAAATCGCATCATTGCTTGGGCGCGTGTGAAGAGGATTTAGTGTGGTCTGTCTTGAAGTGACGCTTAAGAGCATATCAGAATGGGGAGAATCTGGTGTAGAGTTTCCATTTAGTATTGGAAACTTGAAGACCTCTGGATGACACAGTTTGCTGTCACTTGGGAGTTTGGATTCGTGGAGCATAAAGCAATAATCAATTAATTTTCTGCAGTCAAAAGATAGGCGTTGAAGGTGAAGAAACCTGTTTTGACGTTTTGAACCTCCATTGGAAGTTTTGGCGACCAGTTTGCAAATCTTTGGACGTGTGGGAGAAAGATCATTGCGTGGAAATCAGACCTGCAACATTGGATACGTGTATCAAGAATCCAGACCTGCGTTGGAGACTTAAACAGTTGAAATTTTGATTTCAACCATCTTGTAACTGTCTCCAACCATTTTCTGCAAATACTCTCAAGAAGAAGACGCATAATCGATGATTGGCAAGTGGTGTATGGTTGTATTTTGTGACAGATTTGTTTCATGTTTGGCTCTGGTAATTTACTTCCTACTTCACCATTTTTTTGTTTCGTTTCGTTAGTAGTTATTATGGACATTCACTTGGAAAAATACTCGGGGTTAAACTTTCATACATGGAAGGTGAAGATTCAAATGCAACTTATGCATAAAAACTTATGGGGTATAGTAGATGGGAAAGAGAAAAAGCCCACAGACGCCGCCAAATTAGCAGAATGGTAGTGCAGAGATGATAAAGCAAAATCCATTATTGGCCTTGCTCTCTCCGATTCTGAACTCCATCATGTTGATCTCAATAAATCTTCCAAGGACATGTGGGATAATTTAAATCAATTATTTGGAGCAAAAGCAGTGAACGCGAAGTTTTCCCTAAAACTTCAGTTATATAGATTCAAAATGGAAGAAAGCGTTTCTATGTCTAGTCACATTAATAATCTTCGGTCTCTGCTCCAACAACTAGCAGAAGTCAAAGCTGTGATAGAAGACGAGGATGCCAAAGCGATCCTATTAAACAGTCTATCTTCCAAATACAGTAATGTTGTTTTTACTCTCAGTCAAATTCAATCCAAATCTCTAGATGACATGATCACGGATCTTCTCGTAGAGGAAAAATGCATAACTGACGATGTTGCAGAAGGTGATACTCAACAAGTAAGTGCACTTTATTCCACAAATAGAAAATTTCACAGGAGATCAGATAAAAATAAACTAAGGCCTAAACAAGAGATTGAATGCCACTATTGTCAGAAGAAAGGTCATACAATGTGGAACTGTCATATCCGAGCAAGAGATGTTCTACAAGGAAATATAAAACACAATGGAGCTAATACTGCTCATATAGAAGATCCACAAGATTCTGACGAGAGTGAGGAAGTTGTTGATGAGATTGGCTTCACATCATCTCTAGTATTGTAAGCATCTATACAGGAGGATGGAGGATAATGGAGGCTGGAGGAAATCCAGCGACCTCTTGCAAGCCGCAAGCGATGAGGCCGCCGATAGAGATTGTGGCAGAATAAGGTATTGAGGACCTATTCCTCAATTTTTGGCTTGTTTATTTCAGTTTCAGTTTTGTGTCGTGTTCATGTTGTTTTGTTATTCAATAAAGTACAAATGATACGAAGTTTCCTATTTGGGACCTTCTAATTGAAGAGCATCGTGGGGAACAGAAAAGCACTAAAAGCAGCGCATGGTACTCGCCCTGGGTTCGTGGTAATCCTGTAAAACCACCGAGGTATCATCCTCTTGGGTTCGTGGTATGCCTGTAAAACCACCGAGGTAAAATCCTCTTGGTTCGTGGTAATCCTGTAAAACCACCGAGGTGAACAGTCGGAAAGTGTTCCTGTCCCTCTAGGTTTCTGGTCAACCTTAGAAAAACCATGTGAGACCATGTAGGCACATGCTCGTGTGAAGACCCTCTTTGCGGTGTTCTCTTTAAGGGGGGGACCTATTATCAGGAAATGTATATTTGTACGAACAATGTATTAAGGGGGGGAATGTTAGCATTAGTTTAATATTGTTTAATATTTAATACATTGTTATGGTGGACAGTTATAACTGTCACCCTCCACCCACTAGCCTTTATAAGGCTCTGCACTCTTCTTTGTTAATGCATATATTGA
This sequence comes from Taxus wallichiana var. yunnanensis, assembly GCA_018340775.1. Taxonomy (NCBI): domain Eukaryota; kingdom Viridiplantae; phylum Streptophyta; class Pinopsida; order Cupressales; family Taxaceae; genus Taxus; species Taxus wallichiana. The sequence continues at coordinate 947,745,358 of CM031240.1, forward strand.
TTTCATTGAATATCAGTCTATCTCATGCTCCTGCCTTCAGCCACAACTTTTGTGATCCTAATCATTATTTATTCTATCATGTGAGAAATCCTTGTCTTAATCATTTTCTCGGTGGCCGTGTATAGTTGGATCTGACAGGCAATCCTTTTCACTCTCGAGGAAACACCTTTTTCATCTTTTGCACCTAAAACCTCCATCATTTCATCCTTTATCTATTCTTTCCTCAGTAACTATTCCCTACATCTAGCTTCTCTAGTAATTAATTTTTCACAAGTTCCGAGCAATTCCAACTTCAATATATTAACCTTTACAAATTAAGCTCTAAATCCATTCAATTACACTTCTGAGATAAGAACGACAAGGGTTTCATAAAAAAGATGAAAAACAATGTGTCTTCGCATCTCGGTGTGTTTTAGAGAAAAATTGCATGAAAATCAAATGTAATGCACAACTGTTGATTTTCCCCTTTCTCAACTTTAGATTAGAGCCATCCACATGTTTCCCTAGACAACAAAGCAAAGGTGAAGTACAAAGGCAAGTTTCAAGAAAATTACCTTTTGGCCTTTGAAAAGTCTTAGTATAAAAGGAGCTAGAAGAATCCTCCATGTGTCTCACTAGCGCACTTTTGATATGGAGCCCAAAATCGAAGACCCTAAACAAGCGTGGGCTCACAATGTGTCTCAATCTGGAAGAGTTGTTGAAATAATATAAGGACCAACGGAAGGTGCCACATGCCTAGGGTCCAAGAAATTTTCCTCTTGCATTGTAAAGTCCAAGCAAAGGTAGAGTGAGTGGAAACTTCCACGTGTCTTCATGACGCTCTTTCAAAAATAAAATTCAGGTGTAGGTCCCAAATAGGCATGGGCCCTCCACATGTCCCACGCCTTAGAAAGTTGATTGAAAATTTTAAGTATAGAGAGGATCTAGTAGAATCCTCCACGTGTCTCCCTGGCATAACTTTGATATTTTTCCCTAAAGTGGAGACCCTAAACAAGTGTGGGCTCACCACGCGTCTCCTTGGCACAACTGCTAAAGTAGGACCTAGATGTGGATCCCCAAATGAGCGTTGGTCCTCCACGTGGACAAGACTTGAGTTGAATCAGGCCTTAGAGTTTCAAAAATCCCCACCAAGCCACATCCAATCAAAATAATCCACGTTTCCTCAGATTCTAAGATATAAATTAACAAGGAAAACACACATGTCAAACTTTAAAATGTAGGCAAATCACCATTTGTGCCTAGAAATTAATCTTTCTTTAAGGAAAAATAATTTGGAAATGATATAAGGCCCAAATTTGATCCATCCATGACCATGGAGAAGGATCTTTCAACAACATACAAATGAAGAAAACTTGTCATGTATCCATTCGGGAAAATAGGAAATAGGACAAAGCCCGTAGATTGAAGAAGATTTAGAGCAAACGGGGTGAGATAAAATTGAGCACCAACAAGAATGGTGATATTTTCTAAATAGGGTTGAGGTTACTAAACACATTATTGAATCTGATTGCTTCTACATAATTTGGCAATAGGATTTATTCATTTGTGGACATACAGGAAAACATGGGTAGTTTATGTGGGATTCATTGTTTTTGAATAATTTTGGTGGGAGATTAAGTAGGATAAACTTGATTTTTCCAGATCTTTGAGAAACTTCACAACAATTGGAAAAATAAATGACATAATGCTTCAGAACAACTAAAATATTCCTTCAACTAGAAGGTGTGCATCAATGGAGGCCCATATTTGCACGGTTTCACACAATCTCCAATAATTTAACATGAAGGCTCGAGCTAAAGACTCAATTAAACATTAAAATACCCCTGGTTCCTCATGCCTAAGATGCACTAAAAGGCTATAGACAATCTATATCAATAAATGACAGCAAAGGGATTTTAAATTGTTTATCTCATTACAAGATGAAGGCTCTTCTCATAATGAAATTGTAGTAGGATTTATTCATTTGTGTACATACAAGGAAAACATGGGTTGTTCAAGTGGGATTCAAAAATATCCCCACCTAAGTACCTCATCACTTAAGTGATGTAGGATTCATTCTACACCACTAGATCTAACCTTTCTCAACCCTTAGATTTAGGTTTGGCAAAAGCAACCCTAGAAATCCTTATGGGTTCTCATATATTATTTTTTAGACCAATTCTCTTATTTTCTTGTTTTCACTTGCAAGTTAATGGAGAAGGGAGGAGAAGGTAAAGCCATGGAGGCCATTGGATATATGGAAGCTCTCCTTGAAGGAATTTCATGCTTAAAACATGGATTTATTCATTTCCCCTTTATGGGTATTGATTTCTCTCTTGTATTTGTTTAATATAAGTATTTTCTTTTTACTTGCAGGCTCAAGGTGTATACTTTGTGTGTATACTCTTTTGGGAAACACCCCCAAACCCTAAGTATTCTTTTAAAATTAAAACTATGCTTGTACTACAAGTATTACATACATACATTACATACAAATACATACATACATACTACATACATACATACATACATACATACATACATACATACATACATACATACATACATACATATATATCTATATATATATATATATATACTTTTTTGTCAAGATGTATACATTTCTACATATATTTCATTTATTTCAAAAGAAAAAAACAAGATCTAATATATATTACATACATATATTTACACGACCATTAAAGTAGAATAAAACTAAACTTTATTAAAATAAATAGATTGCATACCTAATCACTTTTAAAAACATGGAGGGCTTTTGCTAAGCAAGTGTATTCTAAACATTTAAGGTTAATGTAAATTATTTGGGGTTCCATTATTACCACTTATGATGGGTTGGTTAGGGTTAGCGTCCCTTCCCCTACCACATTCCTATTTCCAAGGAAGCCACGGATACCAAAACATATATATATATATATATATATATTATATACATATATATATATATATATATTATACATATATGTATATATATAATATTTAATTAAATCAAGATTATTAGTACTTCGAAAGAAAACAAATAAAACATAGAATTATATTATTTGTAAAAAGCTTAATATTGACTATGTATATTAATAATGTGCATCATTTAGCAATTAATTTTTCTTATTTAATTTTCAAATAATGTGGAAGGATAATTGTCACATTTATAAATTTTTATGGATAAGATTTCCAAGAATGAATGAGCACAATTTTTACAGGATCTATAATAACATTTCATTTCATTTATGCAACCATCTTAAACAAGTATAATGAGATTCATTTATTTTGATCTAATTCTATTTCCACAAAGTAGATATTTTATTAATAAATGACTCATAAAATCCTTTCATGTAGCTTTAATAAGATCACCATTATTAAATGAAATTTATTACAATTTTCTAGTAATCAAGGATTGTCCATAATGCAACATCAATTATTTCCCATCCAAGAGCACAAATCTATAAACAATGAACTCCTAAACAAAAATTTGGAGAGCTTAATTTCTATTACAAGGCATAAAACTCTCACAATAAACCCAAGAATGAATGAATACATTCAATAAACTATTGATACAATTTACAAGTAGTAGGGAGATGAAACTCTAAAACCTTTCTCCAACAAGATCACCTTATCCATTTGGACAACATCTTTATCTAGCCAAGCCGAGCCTTCTTCCTCATTCGCCCCCGAGCCCAAACAAGGAAGCAATGAGGGCTATTTAGACAATCATGGCAACTCAAAATTGATTCCACACACATTCTATCAAAACAAACAATGAAATCAAAAATACCAATTTCTTTACAACCAACCAAAAATATCATACACAAAGGCTTCATAATGAAGCCATGGAGGAGAAAGGAACATGGGGGTTCTTCTTATGCCTCCCAAGGGCTTGGGTGTCCAACTACGAGCCTCCAAATTTTTCATCACAATAAACATAACACTCTTATGCCTCCCTCTCAAGAAGATACACCACCGTTATGCCTCCTCAAGAAAGTAACCCACTCTTATGCCTCCTTCAAGATAATAACAAGATAAATACAATACATATTTATCAACAAGGACGACATCCAAACCCAACTCCCTCCTAAAATCTCAATAACATTTCTCTTTTTCCTCCCTCAAGTTCTACCCCCATTTCCATATCTCCCACAACCTAATGAACAAGCCTATTTCCAAACAAGCATAACCAATGTAGGAATCAACATCTACACACGAGAGCACCAAAAAATAACAAGGTAAAAACAAAGGTGGAGATCTACCTCACAAATGAAGAGTATGAATACAAAACAAGCTCCAACCCTTTAAAAATCCTACACAATGACCATCTGTTCAAACTCCATTCTTAAGCAAGCTCTCCAAAATTAAAAGCATTCCCCAAAACCAAAAAATGTGCAAGTAACAGCCAAAAAAACTATTAAACATGCATATAAAGGAAAAAGGGAGAGGAGGGTGAGGTGGCTCCATGTAGGATGCCACATCACTCATCCTCAACTCCTCATCACAATTCAAAGCCATACCCCAAAGAATACTTAATAAGTGGTTGAAGAAAAGAAAAATTACTTACACACACAAACTAATCCCATACCCCTTAAGGACTAAAAATAAATATATATAAGAAAGTGTAATAAAAGTTACAATTTTTCTTCCCAAAGCACATAATGGGGTCTGATTTTGACCCCCCAACCCATAGGTAGGGTTGGTATAATAATTTAAGAGGTGTGGGACAAGTTTAACTTGTCCCGCAAGCCTGTAAAATTTGCCCTTAAGGACAAATCCGAATTTCTAAGGAGAGATGGAGTGTACAACACTCAAAATCTTAAGCGATCAAGTTAAACACATAAACCAACGCATTATCAAATCCAATAAACGAATTATTTTTTCCCATCCTTTATTATTTTAGCACCATGATTAATTTATTAACTAAACACAATTTAATTAATTAATGCAAGGGAAAATGTATCACTAAAAATCACATACTAAAATTAAATTAAAGGAAACAAAATAAAAGAATGCACACACCCATTGGTCACATTTGGAGGTTATCCCCTCCATGGGGACCCCCTAACAACAACAAGACACACACAAAAAACACAAGTTGCCATGGTGACCCTTGTTGCCAATACCCCACATTCATTCATTACTGGTCTTTTACTCCCCCACACATAGTTTGTTGTCGTGAAATAATTACTTGCAAAATCACACAATACCTTTCTGGCCTCATGGCCATATTAGTAATATCGAACAAATAAAACTCTTATATCTACATATCAATTTCAACGTCAAATATCATAACTACTATTGCTAAGACCAAGTATTTCAACAATTACTCTAATTTTTAACATTTTGATTCCGCTAATACATCAGTTTGCAATTACGATCATAAACCAACTAAATCATCTAACTTAAGCAATACTTTCACTTGTTCCAAAATTTTCAATTCTCCAACATCAAAGGAATCACAAAATAACCTTGAACATCATAATAAAAATCAATACGAAAATACTTCGAAATATCAACATACATATAAACTGACAACACATCATTTTCTTCCATACTGAAAGTCTATCAAAAGTTAATCAGTTCGATTAGAGATGTCTATCCTTCAATTTTCATATCACAATGTGTTACTATCATTTTTTATTAATATTTCTAGGTACCTTGTGCAATGATGTCTATGTGTCTAGTCACAGAGATAGAATAAACAAAACAATATCGAAGAGTAATGCTATCACAATCAATCTATGACAACGTAACCATTCTAGCTAATTGTCTTATCCCTAGATGCCCATCAGGGTCCACAGTATGACATAGAGTCAAAGTAATAATAATAACCAAAACACCATAAAATCCGATGTCCACACATTTTATTTGCATGCTAACTAGAATACAACAGTCAAGTTTATGATTATAACAATTCGGAAAAGATAATCATGGTTCATTTAGTGTTCAAGGAACTGGGCATTAAAAGTTTCTTGGAAGGTATTGAAATGCATTAAATTTGTATTAGATGTATCACTTGTAATATGAATTTAATACTTGAGTGTGTAAGAGAAATGAAATGATTTATCTCGTGTTACGTTACACTTCTTGTAGTATTGAATCCATTAGTGTACATTATCGGTTGTTTGATATACAATTATTCTAAAACAATGCTAATAATGGGACCAAAGTGAGACCAATGTATGACATAAGCGTAAAGAGTATAAGTGTAAATGATATTTTTAGGAATAAAATTATAACTAAAGTCCTTAAAAATTAATTAGGCATTCTCATGTTGTTAAAAATTAATACTAATTTCCCTTAGTGAGATAAATCTTCGAGAAAGCATAAAATTATAAATATATATATATATATATATAAACAAAATGTCGGGATGTGAAAATGTGGAATTGACTCATTCTAACTAGTGAAATATATCAGCTATAACATGAATATAAAGGTAACATAATGGAGGGAAGTTAAGAGGAAGAGGTAACTTCACTCAAATCTTCTTTAAGTCTTAACATTTCTTCCCTCGAGTTCATGTTATTTTTCCTTACGTGATGAGGATAGAATTTATTAAAAAAACATATTTGAGAACCCTTACATAAAAATGAGCATCACGAGTTTTGTATGCATTAAAGATGTGGCAAATAACCTATTGAGTTATGGGAACTATGGTAAGGGAGAAAGATCCAAACTAAGAGTGCTTGTTATAAGTTGAATCGTAAACGAAATTAAGAATATGTAGGTTTAGAATGGGAATTTATCCTCGCACAATAAATGGTATTGGAATTTTAAATGTAACTAGGATGTAACCATTGTAATGACGCATTGTGGACTTTCCAATCCTTGGGTCCTTTTGTGGTTGGATCATTTATAGTAATTGATCATTAGGGAAAGTGGGGCATCAAATTGTACATGGTGTTATCATGTTGTCTATGTGGGTCCATGTTTGTGTAAGTGTCTTATGTGATGTTGACTTTCTCTATTTGAGCCCATGTGGTGTCATGTTACAAGCAATGAAAGACAAAAAAAAAAATTATTCCATAAATTTTACTGTTGTACTTTGGTGTTGAAATTGTAATCATTAGAATGATCAAAGAAAATTAATATCAATTAATGAAAAATAAACTCATTATTATTGCATTCAAATCTTCATGAAATTGGAAAAACATATACAGAAATACTTGCAATAGGTTTCCTCAAGAATTCAAAATGAATTACAATTGTATTCCAGCCTTATATAATGTTTTACATTCAAATGTAGTTTAACTTCTCTCAACCCTAAATCCGGACTTGAATCAAATTAACATAGCGTGAGTTTATATCATGTCTTGATATTATAAATTTTTTAAAGAAGTAAATTGTTTTTTAATGTCCTTATGGACTTCAACTCAAATTGAATTGATTTTAATTACTTCACTTGACCTTTTAAGTTTTTAGTGTCGATATGAATTGATTATAGAGAATTAATCTATTTCTGAGAAATTTTTGTATGAGACTTATTTTTCCTATCGTATCCAATTGCATTTTTAACATCATCTAGAAAATGACAGAAATCCTCAACACCTGCAAAAGAAGATTGTCCTTGTTTTTCTAAAACTTTTCTGGTATTTCCTTTTGTATTTTATGCAATATTTTTGGTTGAGTCCACAATATAAATCTTCATCAACAAATTTCTCATTATTGTCTCTAGATACCTCTTCAAAAATATCTTGCTTGCCTTAAACAAGGAGAGCATATCCCGTAACCTCATCATTGGGTTCCTTAGCTTTGTTCTTATTGGGATTCTATTTGATGATCCTTCACCATTATTGTGATAGAAACCTATTTACAGACAATACTTACATTTCAGATATATTGACACTTCTCTCTGATGTCATCATGAATGACATTAAAATAGGAAGCCCCCTCACCACGAAAGAAGTACTATTTGTTAAGCCTAAATTCACTGTATCCCATGAAACAATATTTGTTTTGTTCACTTTTTCTGCAGGCACATGAATTATTTGGCAAAGTGTATATCTTCCTGAGATACCTATAGTCCTTTATTCTTGATAACCATTGGAACCTAGCATGATCAATATGCTCAAGTAAGCTCTTTTAAATAACTTTCCAAATTCTTGTTTACTTTGTGGCACAAAGCTTATCAATTATTCCATCTAAGTAGATGATATAACCCTCTTTTATCAATTTGTGGTCGATAACACAACATTTCAGTGAGACATGTTGCCAAATAGTTCATATGGCTTCTATTTTTCCAACCTTGTTCTCAACTCTAAGAGTCTTGTTTCGGTGCTAAAATTTGTTTTAGGATTCTCACCATAGACGATTCTGCATGGTACTTTCCACTATAATCATTGCAAAATTCATGAAGTGGGGTATTAAAAATCCTTTCATCTAAGATTTTATAGATTTGAGGCTTTGGGAATATTTAAAACTGCATGTTCCAAATCCTTGTAACATGATTGGAGTTTGTGCAAATAATCTTCCCATTGGTGTAACAAAATTGATTGATCTATCATATATTTTCTTGAGACATTTTCAGTGCAAAAGTTGAATTGATATTATTTTACCTCATAAACTTCTACGTTCTTCCGTAGAATGTTTTTTCCTTTCGAGCCTATATTGTCTATACCGAAACATGAATCTTACATCCGGGGCCATCATAGAACTCATCACAAAGCCATCGTTGTATCAATCTAGATGTGTTACGTACGCGACATACCATTCTCATGGCACCTTTCATTAAAAATCCCTATTCAACACTAGGAATTTTTCGAGACCATATCATTGCATCGGCATTGCCGTGTCCGTCACTAGCTCTAGCCAATTCAACACTAGGATAATTCCTTGGTTCCAATTATTACTCGACATAGAAACATATTACATAACATCCATGGTTTGGTAGGGTCATGCGCTCTTACGTGGAACAAATAAAATGCTTTGCCAAAGTACTACGCGTCATAATATTTAATTCAATACTTTGCCAAATATTTAATTTAATTTAATTTAATTTAGATATTAACATCCACAAAAGGCCAAGATTGGCTTATGGGACAAAACAGGAAGTACAAGGACTAATACTTAAACGGAGTGTCAAAAGTATCTCCAAGAAAATAAATAAATAAATAACAAATAAACAACCGAGAAGGTTGAAGAACTAGAACAGTGGAATGTACATTGTCTAATAGATTTGGACCAACTTGTCTCACTGCGCATGAGATCTCTTGGCGCCACGAAATCAATTATTTGGAAGTAAGAACTAATATGCTTGTAATTATTTGTGTAACACCCAAAAAAATTCTACTCTCAAAACAAATAGAACTAATAAATTAATAGTCAAATTTATGGTAATATTCTTTTTGTTTTAAAAGGGGTTTGCAAGGTTAGACATTTCCACAATTAATAAATTTCTTGGTTAAAGTCTTTCTACACAAGCTTGTGAAAGACATAATTAAATTAATAATTAAATATTATTAATTTACTTCCTAAGCTATATTTACAATTTAAAGCATCTACTAGGCTCTATTAGTTTAATTATTTATCATACACCAAGATTACATTATTTTCTAACTCAAATGTTTAATTGTTTATTTAGCCACTAAGTGGCCCATTCACCCCATTACCCATGTTCTCTCTTTGGGCCATTGGATTGAATCTAACTACATTTCCTTATGGGTTTCCTTTTTATTCATATGTAGTGCCACTCCGTGTCAAAGCCAAAATTTGTAGGTGTAGCAGGTATGGATGTAGACTTTAGACCTACCATTGTCCTTGCATAATAATATAAAAACTTTATTTGGGATCTTCAGAATTTAATTACGATGCAACCCATGTTAATGATGTAAAACTTAGCAATAATTGATTAGTTGAAATAGAAATAGCAGGGTGTATTGAACGGCCCATTGAAATTGACATTTCAAGTTATACATAAATGTTTGAAAAATGTCATAGTGGAGTGTGCATACAAGCATGCAGTGAATGGATGTTGATTGGGTTTCAATATAGGTATTTTCTACTATGCCCGCATATTTTATAACCCGCACTAAAATATGTTTTTGTAGATAGTGGGTGATTTTCTCGAGGTGCTTCGCAGGGCATTGAGTTTTCCTTGATTAAAGTGGAGATTAGACAGAAGGAAATAGTTGTGGTTATGCGTTAAGTTGTCTAGAGATTTTACAACAGAAATATCCCCAAATCTGCACCAAACTTGAAGCTTATGATAGCATCCTGCAAAAATCTAAAACGCCTTAGGAAAGTGTGGATTCATGGAGTGCCTTCTCAAGAAGGATTTACCTAGAGGGGTTTGTTGAAAGAATGATAAAATATGTTTTATACCTCTGTCATGCCTCCAGGTCTACGCCAAGGGGAGGAAGTATATTTTCTTTCTTTAAAATGTAAAGGCACAAGGAAAGCGCGGAAACAAGATAAACAAAATATGGAAGCTAAAAAAGAGAGACGTTCCAGCTAACTGTTGAAATACCTACTGGGGACATGGTCTTATGGAACACCACCTTCTAAGCATTTTTTTAAAACTCTTTAGAAAATGTGTTGTCTCATGCATACGCGGGTATGAGATGTCTAAATTAGTTTTGCACATCCGCAAACTAGTCTCGAGGCCAAACCATTATTAGATGTATTAGTGGCGAGCTCTAAAGTAGATGGGTATGAAAAATCGAGACACATACACTTGATTCATAAGCTGTTCAACCAAATTTCTAGAAGAAATGCTAGCTGCATGGTTTTGTTAGTTTGGGGGCTGTATCAGACAACCTCCCTTCCTGAGGAAACTTTGTTCTTTTCTACTGAGGTGTTAATCTAGCCTGTAATAGTTGGAAGGATGATTTTTTTTTGTGAGTGTGGCAAGTTATGTCGTTTCTTTGAATGCGAGGATTGCGAGTTTGGTGTAAAAGGTATGGTTTTCCCCTTTTCACTTGCATTAAATTTTGCTTCATCATTTCAAGCTTTTTCAAAATTAAATGTTGAATGATAGGAGAATAATTCCAAAAAATGAAAAATATATTCTTGACGTGAACTCTCAAAACATCAACAAAAAAACAAAAAAACAAAATAAAGAAAAGAAAAAAGAAGAAAATTCTGACCTTGAAAATCACGTGCATGGAGCGCCACACCCACGTATATCACAAACCCGAAAATCCTAGCATGACCCCTACTAATATAAGACACCATGGGGTTATTTATCCAATTCATTTTAATTAATTTAACATCCCCTGCAAGTTGAATTTCGAGCCACTTATCTTAACAATCACTTGTGTCACATGTTCATTTTAATAAAATGTTATTAGTTTCATCTTATTGTTGTCACTTAGTTTGATCAAAACTGAAAACACTTTCCACCTACCTCAAGAATACCAACAATTGAATCATAACCCATATTATTTCCATTAAAAACACCTTCAAAAATCAGTTTTACAAGTGAATTTTGGGGTGCCTTTGGTTGCTTTGCGACAATAGTTGCTTTGACGTAATTACGATAACTAGCCCTAGAGTTTCCCTTGTAACTTGAGCATTGTTCATCATAATAAAATTTTGTCAAACACGATGAATTCTGTGTATATGGGAGAGTACACAAGAATCATCAATTATTGTGCTCAAACTTAAAATGAGTGTTTTCAAGGCCAAATTTGTGAGCACGTTAATTTTTTTCACTCGCTTGCACCAAAATTGCCACTTTAGCTAATCACACTGTCTAGGGTTTTTGTTGACTCCTAACTAACTATGAAACCTTGTGCATATCATTTCCATACTTTATAGAGTATCAATTGATAAAATTATTGTATGATTTTTTTTTGAGAAATTGTGATGTTTCTCTCTCTTCCCTTTTCTCTTCTAGAAGTAACTTTGATATTTTGACTGGTTATAGAAATGTATATGAGTTATAAGTGTTCATGGGATGGAAATGAAATTAAAATTTGATAATGTATGTGAATATGATATGATGAATAGAAAAGAAAATCAAATCCATGGTTTCTCTCTCTTCCCCTTTCTCTAGGTAGAGATAATTATGAAAATATTGATTGGTTTTTGAAAATAAAAATGGGTCAAAATGTATATGAGTTAAAATGAAATGAAAATTGGATACGAGGATGTTATGGTGATTTGAAAATAAAATGAATCCTAGATTTTCTTCCTCCTTCCCTTACTCTTTTATCTCTCTCTCTCTTTCTATATCTCTCTCTATTGTCTGTTCTGATTGTTTGAAATGATGGATGTGTGGAATTTATGCTTGAGTGTAGGGTATTTCCATACTCAATCCTAGGAATGATGCAACGTTGGTTACAGGTACTCGAAAAGAGGAATTTTCTGGATGTGATATGTTGTAATTAATGAGTTTTCATTGTAATGTTATATTCACCTTGTAATACATGTATTACCATAGAATAATGATATGTATTATTTTCTGAAGAATTGTTCTTTGTATATTTTGAAAAGAGAATGCCAATGTGGCTATATTTTATAGTGTTGAATTGGATGTGAAGTTTTACTCAATGTTGTACCTATGTTATAGAGATATGAAACCAATATTTATGATGTTAATTATTGGTTTAATTACTTAACAACCACAATGCTAGGTAGAATCTCCTCTCATAAAAACTAATGAAAACAAAAGAACAAGCTATAATGCCTATTGTACTTCCTCCTCCCATTTGAGTCTTGTTCCAAGGTATAAAACATTGATCATGTTAATAAAATACTCTGGTCTCATTAATAATCTTCATGCTTTGCACCTAAGACATCTTATTAAGGACCATTTCCTTGATATTTTATGTTGTGGTGCATATGTTGTGAAACCTATCATATTGGCACTAGTGAAATTATCATGTCTAAGTGTTGTAGGTATGACCATTACATGAATAAGTTTAACCCTCATGGGCACAATTTTCCTTGGTACCCTAGTGGGTGGCCAAATCCTTTCAATATAGTTGGTGGTTGTACCTATGATTGATCTCTTATGCGATCTAAACTATGTGAGTGGTGACTACATGTCAAATTCCTTGTGTATTTACCCAACAATTGAAACAAATATTTAGGAGGCTTTTGTAATGCATAAGATTATTTGGGATATCTCTCTTGAAATATACACTAAATATTAGCATGTCTAAGAGAAATGAAATGAGTTGTCTTGTGCGAGGTTGTACTCGTTGTAGTCTCAAATCCCTAAGTGTACATTATTTGTTATTTTATTTACAATTGTTGTAAAACAATGCCCATAAGAGTCCAAATCAACCATGTAAGAGTAATGGGAAACAAGAGTAATATACGATATTGTTTAGGAATAAATTTATGCTTGAAGTCTTCATAATTGATTTAGGATTTCTCATGATAGTTTCCATTATCTAGAAAAGGTAAATTTAAACATCAAATCTATGGAAGTGTTATAGGAATTACATTTGTTCCAAAAGGATGTTACTACAAGACCAAAGTAACCATGTAAATGTAGTCAATAAAAATGACAAATAATATTAAGATAAATAATTGCGCTATAGACACGAAAATTGGGTAACACTCCCCTTGGTCCCTCGACAAATAACCAACTTGAACACACTCACCTAACCATGGCCCCTTTCACCCCACTCTAATATTAATTTAATTAATTAAATTAAATTAATTCATGATCTCATAATATCTATTATTTAAATATCCTAATTGGATAATGCCCACACCACCACCTCACCCTAAGACTTATTCTTAGTATGTTGCCATAACTAACTAAGACCTACCTAAACCCTAAAAATCAAAGCCTACATTCCCTCTAACCACATTCCTACCCATTAGAAAGGAATTTTCCATTATAATCCACGAAAGAAAATGAACGAGATCCAAGAAAATCAAGAGGATCTGCCCATTTTAGTAAACCTAGGAAATCCTACCCTAATCGACGTCGGTTACCCTAAACCACCACCGGTCAACCCCAAAGCTGTTGTCGGTTACAAATTATTCCTGAAAAAAACCTTATTTGTAGGTTGGCACATTTTCTAAGGGCAAGAGATGAAACAGAGCTACTTGAATGCATAACTAGCATTCGTACACACATCGGACCATTCACAGTCAACATTGGAAGTAATCACGAGATCCATTCGCATTCATGGAAGCATCTAGGAAGTGGTATCACTACATAAAATTCCATCCTTCGATCAATTTTCATTTCCATCCAGCCACCAAGCTCATACAATAGTAAGTATCTTGTTAACCAACATTCATCTGCTGTCATTTTAGTAGACTCTTTTACTTTTGTCATCAGTTTCTATTTGTATTCCCATTCACCCATCATTTTCCTTCACACAAACTTGATCATTCCTTCACCCACACCATTAAAATACCCATATCCTACTGATAAATACCCCTAAGTACACCTAAGACCTACACGAGATCTTGGCATGGCCCTCTCCTTGTCTGTTTAGCCTCATATCTATCACCACACCAAGATTTTATTAAGTTTTCTCTACCCAACCATACCGACATCGATTACCCAAAATCGGTGCGGTTCACTTAAAATGACGTATGTCTCTGTGTTTTACTCTCAAACCAAGAACAGAGCCTAAAATCTCCACCAAATACCCAAAACAACCCAGAACTAGACCTTGGCTAGTACCAGTACCTTGACAGAGACCTTGACCTTCAGATTTAATCATAGCCTAGCCTGTTGTGAAAAAATCATTACTGTAGTTGAATGAGATACCTAAATCATTTTAATTGCAGTATGGTTTTATTTATTGTTAACATTGAATTATTTTAAACAAAGTGGATTAACAACCTTCTAGGAAATATCACACTTTTATCTTCTCTTAAATATGTGTACCACGGTGCTTTACACATAACATGATTCTCATGAATACTTTTCATCTGCTTCTAGATGAGATCCCATGGTCATTTCACCTTGCTTTCTGAAAAAGATTCGATTCTTCACCTTAGTCTTGTCCATGACTTAAAATCCCTCATGTGGTATCTAACTCTTTGAGTCAAACTTCCACTAAAAAAATGACTCCCTCAAAAGGAAATCTTTCTTTCTACATCTTTATTATAAATAGACTACTCCTTGAAGGATATCTATGTAAATCCTACTTAAAAAAGAGAGAGAAGAAGAGAATCCAAAGCTTCTTGCATCGATCAACTTTGTGAAGACCTCAAGGAGTTAATTTCCTCATTTCATATAGACTTCCCGCATCGATCATTCTTTCTCAAATACACGTCAAAAATAGAAAACATTTTTGTTATGGACTTGCTCATTGTGATCTTGGATCTCTTTCCAAAAAGGCATGCTACCTCATACCATATAAACTAACCACTTTTCACCCTCTCACCATTTGCACCTTCATTTCCTACCGCCTCAAGGGACCTGCTAGAACCATGACATTTGGTGATCATGTGACTATTCTTCACCTTTAGAATAATCAATCATGCAATTTCTTTAGGGTCTTACATTCATCAACCTATCTAAGGTATGACCCACCCGTTATGATCCTTACCAATCAGGTGGCTTTCTTGCTTCCTCTTATCTTTTCACCTTCTTCATTACGTCTTGATCATCTTATCCAGGACTAGATCCTCGACACTTATCTTTGGGTAATTTTCTTATTTCACCACAATCAACTCAACATCACCCATACCAATATGCCCACAATTCACCCATAGCTAAAAGACCTAGACTCAATCATGCCTATAACCTACCAACTCATTCTCATCCTTGCTCGCATTCTTCCCTAGCTTATGGGAGAACTATGTCGGCTGAGGTCCCTTTTTTACGGGACTATGTAGGAAATACTGACGAGGGAATGGGGCACTTAGAGGTTAGCTTGACCACTCTCTACCCTAAATAATTCCCCTTTCCTTTTCCTAATCAGAATCTACCCTCGTTCATTTCCTTTTTTCATATATATCAATAAAAGGAAATTAAATCAAACAAACAACAAATTACTTCACATATTTATCATCATCATTCATACATTCATTATTTCTACCATTTCTTTACCATTATTATGTAGGTTACTATAAAACATCTCAACGTGACCCATATCATCATTGATTGCAAAAATTAATGAATGAAAAACTCAACCAATTTCGACTCACTAGGTCTAAACCACAACCTAAATCAATCCATGCCGTGACCCGACTCTATCCATGCCTATGACCTAACACCATCCATTCCTAAACCACACCGACTCAATCTATGCCTATAAGTGACTCCATCCATGCCTAAAACATAACCCGACTCAATCCATGCCTATGACCGACTCCACCATTGCTAACACACCTATCATGAATCTATCTATTCATAACAATCAAATTTATCATCACGGATAAATCATCACCAAATCATCCATCTCATCATAAATCATTATGTATCCATACAATATGCATTGATACCAAATAATATGCATGTTTTAAAACTTTCATATACATCCTCACTATCTTCGCACGCATGTCGGTATATGATAAAAATAACAAAACTCTCATACACATCCTTTACCTCATCGGAATAAAGGCCGATATATATCAAAAATGAATAAATACATCAAAATGGAGGTAAATACATAAGGAATCATCCTTTCGGACATCCTCCATATCTATCTCACCCGTCTCCTCCTTCCCCTCGGAAGCTATTTGGTGGCCTAATAACATCTCACTTTGCTTGCCAGGTCATGGGTGGTGGCTGGGTCCCTATTGGTACATCACCTAGGATTGGCCTTTGTTAGCTGGTGGCCTCCTTGTGCTCTCCACGTTGTGGGTACCCTAATCACTTGAGGCTTTCGTGCCTGTACTCTTTGTAGGATACAAAATCTATCCTGCTACCATCAAATGATCCTAATAATATCTGGCCTCACCCGGGCATCCCAAAATCTTGATACGGGTATTATGCTGTGATGGCCCCATCGGCCTCTACCCTTGTGCTTGTCTGTGGGACCCTATCCCACCACTTCATGTGAATCGGGACCCTATCCCGATGTCTATGGTGGTGCCATCAAGAACACACCCTATTCCTGTAACTCGGCTGTAATGTTGCAATATTTTCCTTTGTAGTTGTCAAGTTGCCTTGCAAACTGTAACCTACACACTGTAAGGTGGCCACCATATCATCATCACCATCTCCATCTCCACCCTGAGCCATCTCGGGCTGTAGACTAGCCACCTGTGCACGTAAAACAACCACCTCCACCTCCCATCCATCCAACTACCCCTATACCATCCTCAATTTGTATAATTAGGGTCGCCACCGCCCCCCATAGGGCTTCTCTTTGAGCAGTGATGGTGGCTAAGTCTCAGCTCCCCTACCCTAAGTGGTACTACTTATAAATGAGCAGCCCACCACCATGTCTATATCTATCTGTCACCCCGGAATCATCAATCCTCTAGTGTGTCAACTTCTCCTCCTACCCATTAGGTACTATCGGTTGTGGTAGCGGCAGTGGTCTCTCCACATCATCTCTTTGGTAATGTGGGAATGGTGGGGGTATGTCCTATAGCAGCCCAAACTACCATCTACCTCTGTCTACAAGAATCATCTCATGCTCTCGGCACAAAACCCCTCTATCCACCCGAGTAGCCGCAAGCCATCTAGCTCACCATACATCATGTCTCGTATGAGGGATAACCCACATACGGTCTTCAAATAATGTCCATGCCAGTTAAACCCTCCAGTGACGGCTGGTAATATGCTACATCATGAGTATCTATGTGTGATCGATGCTCTCCCATCACTGGAACCCATCTCCTGTAGTCCACTCGAACAAAACCAGTCTCAAATTCATCCTCCTGGACATACCAATCGGCATTTAACACACACAATGTGCTCGTAGGCACAACAATGAAGAATAGATGTGCAACATAAGTTGAACCTACAGAGCTGCCCATACGCCCATAACTCTCTACATAACTACACCAGGAAAGTTGGCACCCAGTAAAAGCAAGTCTTGTCCATCATCATATCATGCAGCACACCCATCAATGATCATGGGAATCTCCCACCCTCTACATCCGATAGTGTAAAACAACATAATACCTCCATCAATAATACTACTAGCCTCATCTCCTCTAGATGGGCTAGGTACATCTCTCTATAACTGAGGTTGGCACTGTGAAATATCATCTCCCCTAGTCCCTAACCGAATACTCTTAGCGTCAACTCCTCAAATTACTCTGAGGACAAATATACCTACATCCCTAATATAGGTAACCGCAGGATCTTATACACGTCCTCTAGGGTGACTGTCATCTCTCCAGTCGGTAAGTGGAACGTGTTGGTCGCTGAATCCCATCTGTCGATGAGGGTGACCATCAAGCTCAGCCTACTAGACTACATGCTGGTAGCATCTGACCCCACTGAGGCCCATATCTGTGACATTCCTCCACTCCTCAACTGTCCCAGCCCCACGAACTATCACGAGCAGGGGTCGCACTCTATCTCACATCCTCAATTGATCTCTTGTATGCATCTAGCAAAATACCACATTACTACACCTTAACCATACTCAAAATCACTCTCAATACCTCACCTATACTTAACACCCTACCTCTTTCTCCCTAGACCTCCTTACCTTCGTATACCATCTTCTATCTACCCACCCCAACCCTAACCCACTATCATTCAACCTCACATATTTTTACTCCTTACCTATGTTACGATTTTCCCCACACTATCTTACCTTACCCCTACCTACCTCACCCACCTAACCTAGAGCACTTTTGGCCCCTTTTCCCCCAAATCATGACCGGTACTAATTATCTCTAAGCGACCCTAGTCCCCCATAAACTAGCATCGGTCACCTTTTTCATGGTGATACCGGTTTGCTACCACCGACATCAACTAATCCTCAACCGACACCGGTCACTATCACCGCAAAAAGACCACAATGCCCAGAACCTCCCTCTTCCTAAAAACTTCCTTTCCCTCTCTTCTACCCACCTTTGAATCCTACCCAAATCCCCCTCCACCCTTCTCCACCACTCCTTCATCCAATCACCTCTCTCCCCATTCCTATTTTACCCGATTTTCCCTCCCACAATTCAATTCCATTCCCTCCCCCAAACTCATTTTTCTCCCCACCCGACATCTAACTCCATCTAACACACAAACCAAAGAATGGGATTTCCTCTAAGTACCTCATCATGTTGTTGTCATGGTGGTGGCACGTCAGTGTTGCACCGGTGGTCCACTTGGTCCCTCTTCTACCTCTGCCATCACCCAATTATCCTACTCACCTCCAACCAACCAAATATATCAATCGATGTTACGGACACTGCCTATCGATTGCTAATCACCTACTACACCACTCACCAACTCACATCTCCATTCTCCGAGACGCTTTCCACCTTTCTCTCTCATATTTGGCAAGTGACAAATGATTTCGTAAAAGTATAAATTTCCTTTTTATAACCTACCCAACTTAACCGGTGAAAGTTTTACCTTGACCGACATTGGTCCGTGCCCTAGCTTCTTGTGGTCAAGACATACATCATGGTGGCATTGGTTCCTTCAGCCGTTATCGGTTATCCCGCTTAGTGTTTTTCCTACCCCCTACCCCTCATTTTCGACCTACATCCTTTTTACCTCATCCACCCCTGACTTGGACACTTCACTTTATCCTCCCAACCTTATCATTTACTACCTCACCTCATTCTAATTTGGGGACTCGTTAATTTACCCATACCTCGACCCTACCCATGTTATAACCTAGTTACTTGGACTGGAACATTGCTAGTGAACTATGACCTCATGTGCTCAAAGTATAACTTGGCACTTGTTACCGTGTTGATTGACATACGAGCTTACCTTGCCTCTTGTCATGATGGTTTATTCGACCCAACCTTTCTTGTCTTTGGAACATACCTAAATGTTCCTACACACGACTGCGATGTGTTTCCTGACCATATCCTATACCTTGGATACCAAAATCACGTCAACCTTGTTTGGATAAACCTATCAACCTTAGACAATGTAGAGTTTTCCTACTCTTCAACTGGTATCGTGCTACAATTTATACGTGTGTGTGCATTTGACTCTTAGTACTGTTGACCTTGACCCATTACCTGGATTACCTGATTAGACCTTTACCCCTTTTTTACCGTTGTAGCCCACCTTCCTCTTCCTCACATTCACCTTTTATGAAACCACTCACTGATTCTTCCTTCTACCTCATCAGTTCCTTGTTTGAGGGGGATCACCTTCACCCACACATGGGGCAACCATATTTTGTTTTTTTCAGCATCACTTACCATTACAAGATACACAACAAAAAGTGGCAAAATGTAGACACCAAAATTGGGTCACACTCCCGTTGGTCCCTCGAAAAATAACCAACTCGAACACAAACACCTAACCATGGCCCCTTTCACCCCACTCTAATATTAATTTAATTAATTAAATTTTATTAATTCATGATCTCATAATATCTATTATTTAAATATCCTAATTAGATAATGCCCACACCACCACCTCACCTATACACCTCATCCAGCCACCTCATCCTAAGACCTATTCTTAGTATGTTGCCATAACTAACTAAGACCTACCTAAACCCTAAAAATAAAATCCTACATTCCCTCTAACCACATTCTGCCAGTTAGAAAGGAAGCTTCCATTCTAATCCACAAAATAAAATGAACGAGATCCAAGAAAATCAAGAGGATCTGCCCATTTTAGTAAACCTAAGAAATCCCACCCTAACCGAGGCATCGATTACCTAAACCTCCGTCGGTCAATGAACGGAACCGTCGTTGGTTACCATTTATTCCTCAAAACAACCTTATTTCGAGGTTGGAACATTTTTTGAGGG
The DNA here is from genome assembly GCA_018340775.1 of Taxus wallichiana var. yunnanensis. Taxonomy (NCBI): domain Eukaryota; kingdom Viridiplantae; phylum Streptophyta; class Pinopsida; order Cupressales; family Taxaceae; genus Taxus; species Taxus wallichiana. The sequence continues at coordinate 947,766,117 of CM031240.1, forward strand.
AAAGGGACCAAACTAGATCTATATGCAAGCATAACCAACATTCGTACACACATCGAGCATTGATAGCCAACATCAGAAGTAATCACAGAGCCATTTGAATTCACGGAAGCATCCAAGAAATCACCATCACCACATCAAACTCCATCCATCGATCAACTAACATTTTTATGCACCCACAAAGCTCGTACAACAATAAGTATCTTGTTAACCAACATTCATCTAATGTCATTTTAGTAGACTCTTTTACTTCTGTCATCAGTTTCTATTTGTATTCCCATTCACCCATTATTTTCCTTCACACAAACTTGATCATTCCTTCACCCACACCATTAAACTTCCCATATCCTACTGATAACTACCCCTTAGTACACCTAAGACCTACATAGACCTTGTCATTTCCCTCTCCATTTCCATTTAGCCTCAAATCTATCACCATACCAAGATTCTATTAAGTTTTCTATACCATGATGATACAGAAGCCATTTACCCACAATGGCATCGATTCACTTAAACTGACGTCGGTCTCTGTGTTTTACTCTCAGACCAAGAACAAAACCTAAAATCTCCACCAAATACCCAAAACAACCCAAAACCAGAATTTGGCCAGTACCAGTACCTTGACGAGAGACCTTGACCTTCAGATTTAATCATAGCCAAGCTGTTGTGAACAATTCTACTTACTTTGTATTCGAATGAGATACCTATATCATTTTAATCGCAGTATTGTTTTATTTATTGTTGACATTGAATTGTTTTAAACAATGGATTGATAGTCTTCTAGGGAGTGTCAAACTTCCCGGATATTAAAGCATATGCTAGGAAGTCCACTACATATATTGTTTAACTTCTATTTGGTGGTCTTTTTCTATTTCAGGTAGTTCATCCTAGCCAAAAGGAAACTCTCACGATCATCTGTGGATCAAGAAGTCATACACGCACAACATCCTTCAACCAAATTTTACATGTATTCTTCTAGCCCATTCATAAAATGAATGTGATAAAGTAGAGATCCATGAATAATATAACAACCTAATAAATTAGTAAACCAAATATGATGCATGATGACATGCTTTGTAAGCATGAATGTAGTTAAACAACTATGTTAATGAAATAATGAAATGTCTCCTTGAGAATGAGATAACTTTAGCTGTAGCCAAGGTCTTATGAGTTAGGGATATTAGAATCTAGTTGGACTTGTAAAGTTTAGTATAACCCTTGATGAAGATAGGAATATATTAAATATAGGATCACCTAGGATGTATAATTTATGGTTGAAACATGTAATTAACCCATTGCTAATGAGAGAAAATTATTAAGATGATGAAACAAAAGTAGTTTGAAATGTGAAATCAGTCATTTAGATTCAAGGAAAAATATTTGTACAGGGAACATAGGTGTAATGTACCCTTCCATGTGCAATATTATTGTGAAAATATAAATTTCTAATTGGAGAAATAGATTGTGAATAAATAATGATACAACTTAATTAGTTAACCTACATACACAGGGGTTCACTTAGTAAAAGTATGCTATAACATGTGCGTTTGAAGGGTATCAAAGAATACCCTTAATTCTAGTTTCTACCTATAATTATTCAATTTTTAATACCCCCTCCTATTATATTATTAGAATGAAAATACCCCTACTATTTTTTCCATGTACCTTCCTTACCCATTTTTAAATTATAATTTTATTTACCCCTTTTTATTTCTACCCTAATATATTACACAAAAGATATATTATATTTTTCACTCAATTTTTTTAATGTGAATTTCCTCTCGAAAGACAGGTTTGAAGCCATTGAAGACATATTACAAATCACCTTATATATGTTAATCTTTAATCATTTATCAATAGTTATTCAAATAGTTAAGATGGCGAAATAATATCGCTTGTGTAAACAAGCATACTCAATCCTAGTTTTCTACCATCTTATTATTTCTTGGTTAAGAATCAAGATTTCTTTATTAAAAAGAGATTATAATTTATTTTATGACAACTCTCCTTTTGTAATTTTAAGGTATTTACTTTTAAAAACTAGGGTTCAAATGTTTTAGTTTTATATTAAAATTAAACCTCCATTTCCTTTGTCCCACCTCTCTAACCTACCCCCAATACCTGATTCAAAACATTAATAAATTAAACCCTTTCACCCCCTCATGTCTACCGATATATTGACTTTAATTTTATTAATTTTAATTACCTCAATATGAACCCACGTGCTAGGATATTGCCTAGCTAATGAACCCCCTATGCCTACATAGCTATTTGTAATAACTTGAAGATTAAAATATGTATTTTTAGTATCAAACAATGCTTATGAAATGAACTCGGGCTCAATTTTCTACTAATCTAATAACCTACCTTTTTCTTCCTGTGAACTTTCCTCCTTGTAATAAGAGTAGTTTTCCGAACCAAGAAAACACGTCTCTCTGAAACAAATCATTAAGTCAAATATTAGAAGGTGCATGTGTGTATATACATTCCTAATCAAAATCAAGTTAAATAAATTTATTTCGATAAGATAAAGGAGAAAATTCTAAAGGAACCACTATAGGTGAAATGTTAAACAAAAACATGCAGCCTAGTTGTAAAGGAATGAAGGGTCCGAGGATATGTGTTCTTCAGACAACTATAGTCAAGTAAACAATTTTTGAGAAACAAACCTTTAATATATGAATTGAATATTAGTAGATTCATCGTTATTTAAAATGAATTTATTCAACAAATGAGATATGAATAGCTAATGGATTTGGACAAAGTAACTAACTTTGTATTCTCCATTAAAGACTACTTTTGTGTTGTGAAATAAAGTAATTGAAGTTTGAAAAATAGGAAATTTTAAACCTTATGTGTTTAATTCTGTTGAAAACTATTAGGTCATACAATGGAAACCTAAATGTAATAAATATGTAAACCATGAAAAGGCCATGTCATGGAGTATGCCTATCCGTGTTTCTTATTGTTATTGGGTCATTATCTGGTTTATGTCATTTGAGTAAGTCATTGATGTGTACCCTATGTTATTCTATTATATGAGTAGGTTCATGTTTATGTAAGTGTCCTATGTGATGTCAAGTTTATTTATTTGGATCCCATGTGGTGTTGTGTAGTATGCAATTGAAGTAAAAAAAAAGTATTCCGATAATTTTAGTTTTCTATTTTGTTGTTGATAGTGTGGCCATTACATTATATTTACCCCAAATAAGCTCATTTTTTCATTTCTTATTTGCAGGTTTTGGAAGAGGAGAAGGAGGAGGATCCATGAGAGCAAGAAGTGCAACCATGAAAAAATTTCCTTGGTTTTAGTTGTAAATATTTTACTATTGTAATATTACTCCTTTTTTAATATAGAGATCCTACCATGGATCTGTTTTTTTATTTAATGAAAATATTTTCTTGTTTTTGAGTTCAAAAATTGGGGAAAACGTCATTTCATGAAATCAATGGATTTTACACCATTTGGTACCATAAAGGAGATTGGAGGGCTTAAAATTTTAAATTCAATTAATTTCTAGTTGTTGGAAGTTTCCTTTTTATGGTTTTAAGCTTAGATTTTAATTAATTTTAAATATGGGTTTTACACGATTTAAATTATATTTTTAAATCAAAAGTGATGAAAATGCTTCCCTATGTAGGTCGATGGTCATTTGACCGAAGCCCTACCTTAGGGGTAGTTCATCAAACATCTCTCTACGTTGGGTGGTGGTTTTGAAACCACTTCTCTGCATAGGGTGGTGACTTTGTTTTCTGAAAACAAAACCTTCAACAATGCATTTTTTTCAATATTTTTTCTTCTTAAGTTGATTTTTAATGCAACATTAATTTTAATGAGGGTGTCTTCCATTCATTGGTTACTAGATTGATAGTATATCTAGTTTCATAATTCAAATTACATAACATCAACTCATTCTCTATTCTTTCCTTTGCAATAAAATGTAAAATTGAGTATAACATTACTACAATTCATTCTCTTTCACATATTCAATTTTGCAAACAAAAACAACAAGAATTCAACACACTTCCTTTCAATACATCTTTGTTTTCCAAATATACATATATATATATTGTAACTTTAAATACATACAACTTTAGGAGAGTTTCATTTCAAGACAACTAAACAACTTAAGCTTCCCTTTCACTATAACATTACAATACAAATATGAAAACTACAAGTTACCATATCATTCTTTTACAATACAAGGACTTCAAATCCATTTCTTTCACTAAGACTAATCCTTTCCAACAAGGTAAACAACCAAAAGTTCTTTCTACATTCACTAAATCACTTCAACTTGGAATAAATGAAATATTAAAAACTTTATTTCAAACATACAAAAGTTACAAACTTCCACTCAAAGTGGGAATAATAATATGATCAAATTACAACATAGAGATTCTTCAACAAGGACAAAACAAAATTCTTATTTTCATGTCTTCTCCCAACTTTGTAGCTTCAATCTTGTAAAAACTTGCATCGCAATACAAAGAAAGGGGGAATAGGTGAAACTCTTTGCCCAACATTTAATGCAATAATAGGATAATTCATCCCCTTATTGGCCCTTGTGTCCTAACCAAATAAAAATTAGGGATCTTCAGCAACATTTGACAAAAATATACAATCGTAAAGACATACAACACATTTAAATAGACATACTCAACAATAATAACAACTTTAACAATCAACACATATGATTGAATTCAATCCAAAAGGAGAAAGGAATATGGGAACCACCTCCATTTTCCTCCCAAGTGAAGTAGGAGTTTCACCCAAATCCTCCATGTGCACAATACAAAAAAACAAAACATCCTTATCTCTCCCCTTGCAAGTATGTAAAAATATGTCCATGATTTAATTTTCACTTCACATAGATGAAACTACCAATCATAGTCCCTTCAAAATGCATGCCTCACAACTCACTTTTCCCTCCCCAATGATCCCATACTTCCATCTCCCACTCCCTTCTTAAGGCAATCTACCCAACCACACAAAAACACATTCACAACACTCATACAATATTCAACAAGCACAAATTTCTACATCAAAATTCATAAACAAAGAATGACAAGTAGGAGCCTACCTATCCATAAAGCTTCAAAGAGTCTTCAATCTAACAAGCCTTTTGACACCTTCAAGCCAAACACAATCCAAAATAAATTTCAACAATCTCACAATTCCAAAAGTGCAATAAAAGAAAAATAAACAAGTAACCCAAAATTCATAAAATTGAAAGAATAAATAGAAATGGGATATGAGGATGATGAGGTGGCTCCATGAAGAATTTCAATTTAAATAGATTCCTCTATTCCAACACACAAGTTAAAAACCACATGCCCAAGAAAATAAATTAACATGTCAGACCTATGACAAGCCCACATGACACTATAACTTACACACCATGTCTACCAAGGACAAATAAATTGTGGTAAGTAGGAAAGTTCAATTATTTTCACTTTTTATACTCCAAAATGCATAAATAAGTCTCAGATTAAGTCCCCATACCATAGGTATAGTTTTTGGGTGAATTTAAGAGAGATGGGACAATCTTAACTTGTCCCACAAGCCTCCAAAAAAGCCTCCCAAGTCACAATTCGAATTTGGAAGTTGAGGAAGAGTACAAAAAAAAAATCCAACACAAATGTAACTTACATCCACAAGAATTCAGGGACCATCTACTCTAATAATTATGCAATTGTCACATCCTTATTTTAGTTAACAATTTAAGTTGGATTAGTTAATTAAGACACATTAATAATTGTAATAAAGTGACTACCATTTCTAATAATCAAATAAATAACACACAACAAAATACACACCAAATTAAAATAAACAAAAAAATTTCACCCCATGGCCACACATGTGAGGTCACCCCCATGGGAAACCTCATAACTAGGCATAAAATAAAACCACATAAACATTAGACACAAGTTGTCAAATTTGGCTATGTTACAAAACACCCGACATCCTTTCGTAGTTGGTCCCCTATCCAATTTCAATGTATGTGATAAAATATCCCTGAAATACAAACAAAATAGCTCTCTGGCCTCATGCCCACATCAACAACATTGAGAAATAATACATATACATATAAATAAATAATTATTATAAAAACTAAGTAATTATATCATCTATCAACATATCAAATAATTTTATTCTAACATTCGTGAGATTATAATTCTACTCAAATAATTTTGTTTGTATAAAATCCAAATAATGCAAATTAACATATATCGATCTATACGCCAATGTCATCTAGTGTATCATAATCAAAATGTGAATCACAACATATCAATAGTCCAAATATCTTCATATTCTATCATCTACTACTCAAAATATAATAATAAAAATGTCTAAGTATCAATCCATCAGTAATGTCAACATAATGAAAATAGTGTCAAAGAGGAGTGGGAACTAAAATGCCCTCCCCTTAGAATCTAATTCCTCCTAAAAGTCACTGAAATAGGTTAGAAAAATGGGTTTGTAACAAAGTAGCATCCTCCCAAGTTTCTACAAGATTAGCATTCCTATTGCACTAGACGCACACCTGGTTATTCTCTCGGCCTAGAAGGTGTAGGGTCCTTTACTCTATGATGTGCATGGGCTACACGGTCTTTGAGCCTTGCTCCCGCACATGTAATACAATCTAGTCCAATACATGACAAGTATCTAGAAAGTATCTCCTAGAACATAAACATGAAATACATTGTTCATGTGAGACAAGTTTGGTAGCAAGGCTAGACAATAAACTAATGGACCAATCACCTCTAAGATATCGAATGGACCCACAAATTTAGGAGCTAAATTAGAGAATTTTCCATAATGGATAGGGATATTATGAGGTTTGACATGAAGAAAACACCTTTGTGCCCATCTCATACCTATGGTTAACTCTCCTCTAATATGAATAGTTCTTATATCTATCTTTAGTGTCCTGATGTCTCTCTGTCTGATCAAAACAACCTGTTGCTCCATGTCCTATAATAAAGCTGGCCCAAGAGATAATATTTTCTCCAATTTGTCCCAAATCAAAGGTTTCCTACACTCCCCGCCATACGGTTTATGAAATGGAGCCATACAAATAGAACTCTTAAAGATCTTATTATAAAAAAATCCACCAAGTACAAATACTCCTCCCACCTCGACGTATGGTCCATGACGTACATCCAAAATATGTCCTATAAAATATTATTCAACCACTCCATCTTTCCATGTTTCTTTGGGTGATATTTTGTACTCAAGTTGATACTTGTCCCAAGTTCATGTTGTATGGTAGTACAAAAATGGGAGATATATAAGGGATCATGGTCACAAATAATCTTCTACAAAATCCCGTGCATTCTCACAATCTCATCTCGAGTATACTCGCACCACTAAACTAGTTGCATAGATGGTCTTCACAAGAGAAAAATAATTCACTTTCATCAATATCTCTACAAAGTGACCATGATGGCATCGTGGTGTTATGTCAACATCGGTAACCCTACCATGAAATCCATGGAAATGGTGTCCCTTTCCACTTAGGTATATCACGCGGTAGAGAAGACTAGATGGATGTCAATGCTTAGCCATCACCCCGTGACACTCTAAAAATTGTGACACAAGCTAATTTACATCTCTCCAAAGACCTCTCTAATGGTACAGTTGTCTCAAGGTAGCACACATCTTCTTCATCCCTAGATAGGATGAATAAGGTGCATGATGAGCCTCTATCAAGATATCCTGTCTCAAACATCCATCACTAGGTACATAGATCCGGCCTCTGTGTCTGACAATTTCATCTAACTATAACAAAAATCCATCAAACTTCCCCTCAAGGGTTCTTTGAGACTCAATCCTTGATCTAGCTACAAGGTAGAAGTTGTCATGTTGAAGTTGTTGCAAAATCCTTCTCCATAAATTTATACCCACTAAATTACCCATAGCTAATTTTTTTGCCTACTCGAATGTGAGCAAAAACATTCTCCTTCCAATTCACATTCTCTATCTCCATGTCATACTCCCATAACAACTCTATTAAATATTTTTAACGAGCGTTGAGATTTGGGTGTGAAGAGGTAACGTAAGCTCAAATGGTCTATCCTAAGTATGAACCTCCTACCAAGAATGAAATGACGCTAATGAACAAAATCATGCACTAATGTCGTAAGCTCAATATCATTATTTAGATAATTTATCTCATAATCCTTGAGTTTGTGAGACTTAAAGGAAACCACATAGTCCTCCTACATCAAAACACCATCTAATCCTACCAAGAAAGAATCAGTACACACAAATAAATCACTATGAGGATCGACACTGCAAGAATGAGTGTTTTTTAAGGCATTCCTTTATTATACTTTGAATTCCTACTCGCATCCATTGTACCAAACAAACTTCTTCCCTTTCCGTTGAAGGGAAGTGATGGGGTGTGCAATACGAGAAAATTCTCGATCAAATATCCTATAGTAACATGCCAACCCCATGAAAGCGTACGCACCGTCCACTTTGGTTGGGGTGAGCCAATCCATAATAACTTTAATATTGGAAGGATTGATTGAGATACCTTATGTTGGTACCCAAGTTGATTTTCCCTCAAAGTTTGAGTAGCATCATAAGTTTTGTCAAGAAGCTTAGAGACAGATAGATCATGATGAGTCATTTTGTAGCTGGGGATGGGATCTAACTGGCCCTTAGTCACTTAGATGTGGAGAAATGGATAACACCCTCAAGAAGATTTGATCTATCCTCACTATTTTAGGTTGTGCCTTTCAGCCAAGGTAAGAGAACCCTTTTGTAACATGTTGTTTATAGAGTGGATGGGGATATCCTTCCTAATTAAGATATTAGGGACACCTTGGAGAAAATATGATCAATGCAAAAAAATCTAATTCTCACGAGTTGTCACTCTAGATAGTGGATACATTTTCTGGGTAGGGTTCATGCTACTAAAGACATTTGGGACCTTGATCGCTTTCTGCATTTTTTTGTGATGAGGATTATGCATTGGCATACACACATGAAAAAAATGGGTAGTACTGGTATGATTAATTGTTTTAAATGAATTTTGGTGGGAGGTGAAGTAGGATAAAGTTTATTATACCAAATCATTGAGAGTTTTTACAAAAATGGAAAGCTCAAACAACAGGATGTTTTCAGAGTAGTTAGGGTGTTCCTTTAACTATAATGTGTGCTTCAATGGAGGCCCAAATTAGCAATTTTTCATAAAATATATGAGACTTTAACATGAACGCTTGAGTTGGAAATACCCAACAAAGTATCAAGATCTACGCCAAATCACGCCTGAGGTACACCCAGAGGCTAACAAACAATCTATGTCAAACAGATGAAAGAAAAGTGATTTTAAATCATTTATTTCACTCCTAGATGAATGCTCTCTTGAGAAATGAAATTATAGATGCCACTAAACTGTCACAAGGATTGAAACCTGTGTGATTGAATCAGATTTTTAATACAAGATTGCAACAGAAACAAGAAAAACTACTCACATACATTCAGAGATGAAACAGACACATTTTTCTCAAGATCAACACATAATAACTTGAGTTTGATTAAATTTATCAGCAGGGGAAAGTTTCTAGAACAATCTCAGAGCTTGTCAATGGTTGTACACTCGCAACCACCTTGACATGATCAAACTTAATACAAAAGAGATATACAGGCTTCTCAGATGGCTTCTCAAAAGACAAGCTTTGTCAAATTTTCCTCTTAGGAATTTTCTTGAGCTATAAAAATCCAACCTCCAACCCTTTACATGAAGTTTTTCTCTCATTTATAACATTTACAACAGATCCCCTTTCCCCCAAAAAATCCATACATTGAGTGCACCAATGCTCACCATGATCACAATCATGATTTCTAGGATCAGATCTGCAAAAAGTCGCCAGGTGCTCGAGGGGGCAGATCTCTTCGAATATCTCCGCATTCAACTCCTTCCTTTGATAGATCACTCTTTCTTCAATTTTCCAACCACTTCCACCCCAAATCTATCAAATCTGGCTCCTTGTGTGCTTGGGAGAAGAAAAATAGAAAATCCAATCGGGCTCAATAGTCAGACCATTTTAATGGCAAAAGATGTCTTCCAGATTTCCCCACCAAACTCAAATATCAACATTAACTCCCTTCTCTACTTGGCGTGTAGAAAAAACCAATAAATCATGAAGACTCGCACTTCCAGGCATGTTTCAGAAAAATGGGGTGGAAAATCATATTCAAACTCTCAGCTTCTATTGATTTTTTCTTTGAATTTGGGCCATCCACATGGAAGATTCAAATTTAAAAATAGACTCGGGGGTCTCCTCTGACTTTTTACAACTTTTGGAAAAATGGAAAAATTTCACATTTTTTTCTGCACCTTTGCCTTCGAGAAATGAGCCTGACACGTGTCTTGAGGTGGGTCCCAAAAGAACCATGACCAAATTTTACCATCTTACCTCTTTTTTGAAAAAGGAAAATTTTCCAAGTTTTCCCCATAGCTCCGCCCTTGAGAAATGCTTTTGACACGTGTCCCAATGTGGGTCCCAGTGGAACTGTGCTTCCTTTTTTACTTTTAACTCTTTTCTCTCAAAAGGAAAATTTTCCAACTTTCCTCTGCGGGTCCGCACCTCGCCTTTGAATGGAGCAAGCTTTGAATTTTCCTTTATCGGGCTTGTGGGCCATTTTAGATATCTTAACCCTTTCGATCATAAGAGGCAAAAATTCTAAGATACCCGGATGGTTTGCTTCCGCTTCTTTTGATTTATCAAACTACCATGTGTCACAATGGCGCTCCTTGAGATGGTCCCCAAAAATTGATATCTTGAATGAGTGCAGCTCGCCACGTGTCATTGCGGTGCTCCTTCAAAAACCTTAAGGTTTCAAAAATGATTTGGTGGGGGCATGCTTCCACTTTAGAATTTTACTCCATTTTTCCAAAGGGGAAAAATATCCAACTTACCTCTGAAGGCTCGCATCTCCACCATTAGCTTTTCCACGTGTACTACTCGGGGTAAAACTAAGACCTTTTCGCTGCCTCTTAAATTTTCTCCAATCAGATCTAGCGGGGCCACAAATCGGGTTCAAAACTTTTACCAAAGTAGCCAAAAAGAAAAAGTTCAAAAATAGACTGTCATGCCCCATCCAATCAAAAGAAGCCACGTAAGCACCAAAAGAACCAATTAGAATTGAGTGGAGCTACGGGACCAAATTTTTATTTTCACCAAAAAATCAAAAAGTGATAAGTTCAAGCATTTTCCCATCGTCCCGACCAACCAAAAGAATACACGTCACCTGTCGATGCAAGGATGTAAATTTGACTTGAAGAAACGCCCGTCAAACCATAAAATATAGAAAAATGGCCATTCGAGCCCAAAAATGAAAATTTCTCCAAGGACAGAGAATTTAGAAATGTTTACAAGGATCAAATATGTTTCTTAGAGGCACATCCATTCATTTTTCATTAAGTATTTAGGGTGAAAATGACAAGGAAGACAAATCCCAAATGTGGAGACCAAAAATATGGGAGAACCCGAGATTTTGGATGAACAGAGAATGGGAGACCCAAATTATAGACCTTTTCTAGAGGAACAAAGAAACAAGGAGCAAACCATGGACCCATAAATGATCTATGACCCAGGAATAGATTAAAAATGGAAATAAAGATTAACCAAGTACAACATGGGGAAAAAGAAAGTGACAGAGGCTGTAAATCAATAGATTTTCAAAGGAAAATTGGGGTGAGACTATTTTGAGCACCAACACCTTACAAAAAAATGATGTGACCTAAGTACAAAACCTATGACATGAAAAAGGCACACTTCTTTAGGTTATGGTATAAGCTGCTACTCACGAAGAGACTACGTAACCCTGTCGAATGTGCTCCTCATCCTACTCATGCATACGTGAGTATATTAGAATGTCATCAAGAAACATGATCACTAATAAATCCAAAAACATCTTTAACACCCCATTTATCAAATTCCTGTATACTAAAGGGGTGTTCGTTAGACCAAAAGGTACCATCATGAACTCATAGTGGCCATATCTCATTCTAGAAAGTTGTCTTGTTCATATCCACTTCTGCAATCCTTAGTTGATGATATCATAAGTTAAGATTAATATTAGAAAATATAGTGGCCCCATTCATTTGATCAAATAAATCATCTATCCAAGGAAGGGCATAGTGATTCTTGATCGTTAATTTGTTCATCTACCTATAGTCCACATGCAAACTTAGAGATCCATCCTTTCTCTTCACAAAGATCACTTGTGCACCCCAAGGAGATACACTCAAACAAATAAGGCCCTCTAGCTATAATTTATGCTCACATATCTCAGTTGTGGTCATCGTATATGGTGCGCTGAGATAGGATCCACTCATAGAATCAAATCAATACAAAATTTGATCTCATGTGGTGGAGGTAACCTTGAAAATAACTATGAAAATATTATAAGACTCATGCAAAATGGGTTGGTCATCAAGTGACATTCCATGAGTCTCATCCTCTGATCGGTCACTAACAATGATTACAAATAAATGACAACCCCATCGTGCGCACTAATTCAACAACATAGCGGATATGGTGCGAATAGAGATGGGTCTCCTGACTCTAACAATCACTGACTCCAATCCCAAATTATCTCCACAAGATATAACCTTGTTGTGACAATCAACTCTAGCTCTGTGTGTAAACAACCAATCCATGCCCAAGATAACTCCATATAAACCCAAGGGAAGGATATAAAGATCCAAAGTTGTGGTGAAGGGTCTTAGGTCCACTAAACACTCCTTAACTAAGGAGTCCATTGAGAGCTTGGCTCCAGAAACCATCTCAACATCCCAACTAAGGCCATGGCTTACTACAACCAGCATGTATCACTCTACTAAAGATGGAGAAATGAAAGAATCTAATGAGATGAATCAAATAAGATAGGGGTATAAATACCAGCAATGCTACTGTCGTCTCACTCAACATTCCCCGGTGCTCTCGGTTGCGGTTCTCGACCACACCATAAATCTTGTGGCTCCTAGTCATGTCACCAACTATAGGCTCAGAAACCGGTGCCTTAACCTAATTAACCGGGTTCTAAGGGCACTCTCTCTAATGATCACCATGTCCACTACACCCAAAGAAACTACTTGGTCCTCTGCACTGAGTAGATACTCCATTATGTGGCCAGGTAGTCCTTGTTGTAGAACTCCGATGATCCTTCCATAGATATCTATGGATGCCTTTGAGATGGACATATTCCTACCGACTTTGCTTGTATTGGAGCTTGATTCCTATTAGGCCCCCAAGTGGAGGTCGCACACTATGCCCTCTCGAGAAACATGGAGTTGTAGAGGATGAAAGGGTGGTCAATTCTATTGCTGCTGAGGAGGAGGAGGCCTAAACGAAGACTATGATGAAGTGTGTCTACCAAAAGGAGGAGGAGTTGATCCCCTCAACCGACTATCCTACAACTATGGTATGTGTATCCTCACTCTGTCACAAGCCTGTTGAGTCTTCCCCAAGTTTCCTCTACAATATAGGCCTTCTCCATGACCTCTAATAGTGTCTCCTCGCAATGAATGTACACTTCCCCACTTAAGTCTAAGTTCGAGCCTCGATGAACATGTGAACCCTAACCTACTCATCCTGCATGTAGTCCACATACTGAAGTAGATCAAAAACTGACCCTCATACTGCTACCATCATGGAATCTTGTTGCAGATCATGAAATTCATCAATCACTCTTGAATGAATATCCTAGATATGTATCTACTTGTGAAGCTCTCCTCGAAGAGCTCCCAAGTAATTTTCTCATAATCTATATGGAGCTTCTATGCCTCATTCCTCCACCATACTCGACTCCATCTCTCAAGTAAGTTGATAACAACATGATATTTCATGTTGATAGTACAAGGGCATAGCTTGAAGAATCTAATCAAGGTAACTAACCATGCCTCTATCTAAAATCCTCTCATGTCTCAAGAAACATAGATAGTGGGTGTAACTTCAGTATCTCTCTAACGTGATCTCGTTATTTTTACTATCGCCCCTAGGTCTCTTTTCATGAACATACCTTGACATAAGTATCCTAGATATTTCCCTGTGTCCCAAAGCTCTATCTCTGTGCTCTTTAGGTGGTGAATCATGTAAACTGACTCTGCATGGGATTTCTCTCCCCTATCCTTGGCACTGTGACGTGACAGTGGATGAGCCTCCACTGATGGCTCTTCATCCTATCTACTAGGTTCCCCTTCTAAGGATTCTCCACGTAAAGTTGCATTACCATATTGTAGTGGTGAAGTATCTCGAGCCAATATAGTTATTCTTTGTATGATCTTGGGGTGGTAGATCTAGGTTCATGTGTAAGGAACCCTCACCTAGTTCATGCCTCTAAAGCACAAACCAATATAGGAGTTAGCTTATCATTATCTAGGATTTGTTTCAGTTTTCTAAATTTTCTACATTTTAAAATGTTATGAAATGTTATCATTCTCTAGGTTTAGAGTTGCGCTAGGTTTTCTTATTGTGTTTTGTGTTTCTAAGTGTGCCTAGGTCCAAACATTGAACCCACGGCTCTGATACCAAGTGTAACGCCCACAAAATTTCTACTCTTAAAACAAATAGAACTAATAATTTAATAGTCAAATTTATGGTAATATTTTTTTTAAAGGGGTTTGCAAGGTTAGACATTTCCACAATTAATAAATTTCTTGGTTAAATTCTTTCTACACAAGCTTGTGAAAGTTGGAATTAAATTAATAATTAAATATTATTAATTTACTTCCTAAGCTATATTTACGATTTAAAGCATCTACTAAGCTCCATTAGTTTAATTAGTTATCATGCACCAAGATTACATTATTTTCTAATTCAAAGGTTTAATTGTTTTTCTACCCACTAATTGGCCCCATTCACCCCATTACCCATGTTCTCTATCTCTTTATTTAAAATACATTCCCACAAAATACCTTCCACTTAAGTGAGGTAGGGTTTAATTTGGGCCATTGGATTGAATCTATCCTAGCCCTTAGATTTAGGTTTCCCTAAATATCCTTATGGGTTTCCTTTTTATTCATATTTTCCCCAAACAACCTCATTTGTTCATTTCTTATTTGCAGGTTTTGGAACAGGAAGAGGAGCCATGAGAGAAGGAACTGCAACTAAGGCAATATTTTCTTGTTTTTAGTTGTAAAGATTTTACTATTGTAATATTACTCATTTGTTTAATATAGAGATCCTACCATGGATCTGTTTTTGTTATTTAATGAAAACATTTTCTTTTTTTTGAGTTCAAAAATTGGGGAAAACCCCATTTCATGAAATCTATGGATTTTACACATTTGGGTGCCATAAAAGAGATTAGAGGTCTTAAAATTTTAAATTCAATTTATTTCTAGTTGTTGGAAGTTTCCATTTTATGGTTTTAAGCTTAGATTTTAATTAAGTTTAAATATAGGTTTTGCATGGATGGAATTTTATTTTTCCATCAAAAGTGATGAAACCACCGCTCTACATAGGCCAGCAGTTCCATGACCGACACCGTACTGGGGTAGTTCATTGACCATTGTTATGTGCTGGCGGTGACTCTCAAACCGCTGCTCTATACATGGTGGTGGTTATATTAATGTAACCTTCAACAAAGCATTGTTTTCAACAAGTTTTCTTCTTAACTTCATTTTTAATTCAACATTAAATTTAATGATGGTTTTTCTACTCGGTGGTTGGTAGATTGATAGTATATCTAGTTTCATAATTCAAATTACATAACATCAACTCATTCTCTATTCTTTCCTTTGCAATGAAATGCAAAATTGAGTATAACATTACTACAACTCATTCTCTTGCACATATTCAATTTTACCAACAAAAACAACAATAATTCAACACACTTCCTTTTTTTAAATACATGTATTTTTTTCAAATATACATGTATATATATATATATATATATATATATATAAACTTTAAATATACATGTAACTTTAAGTGAATTTACTTTCAAGACAATTAAACAACTTAAGCTTCCATTTCACTATAACATTACAATACAAATATGAAAACTACAAGTTGCCATATCATTCTTTTACAATACAAGGACTTCAAATCCATTTATTTCACTAAGACTAATATTTTCCAACAAGGTAAACAACCAAGATTTCTTTCTACATTCACTAAATCACTTCAACTTGGAATAAATGAAATATTACAAAACTTTCTTTCAAACATACAAATGTTACAAACTTCCACTCAAAGTGGGAATAATAATATGATCAAATTACAACATAGAGATTCTTCAACAAGGTCAAAACACAAGTCTTCTTTTCATGTCTTCTCCCAACTTTGTAGCTTCAATCTTGCATTATTCAATCTTTAAAAAACTTGGATCACAATACAAAGAAATGGGGAATAGGTGATGCTCTCTACAAAACCTTTAATCTAATAAGAGGAGAATTCATTCCCTTATTTGCCCTCGAGCCTCAACAAAAGAATGATGACGGGTCTTGAGCAACATTTGACAATTTTCTTTAAAATAATGGCTTCCAAAAAAACATACAATCCACAAAACATACAACACATTCAAATGGACATACTCAACAATATTTAAAACTTTAAAAATCAACACATAGGCTTGACATCAAGCCAAAAGGAGCAAGGAATATGGTAACCACCTCTTTTTCCTCCCAAGTGAAGAAGAATTTTTGGTACCCAAATTGATTATCCCTGAGAAGATGAGTAGCATCACATATTTGATAGGAAGCTTAGAGAGAATTAGATCATGTTGTGTGTTGTTTTGTAGCTGGGAAAAAATGCAGATTGCTCTTTGTCACTCGGATATGAAAAAATTGGTAGCACCCTTAAGAGGATTTGATCTATCCTCACTACTTTATGGTTGTACCTTTCAACCAAGGTGAGAGGACCCTTTTTGTATCCTACTATTTGTGGAGGAGATGGAGATGTTCTTCTTTATAAAGTTATTAAGAAGACCTTGAAGAAAATATGATCAATACAACAAAAATATAACTCGATGAGTTGTCACCCTAGATAATGGAGATATTTTCTAATCAAGGTTCAAGGCTACTACAGAAAATGAAAACTTGATTTCGCATGTTTTGGTAATAGAAATTATGCATTTGTACACACACACAAAAATAGGGGTAGTATGCATAGGATTGGTTGTTTTTAAATTAATTTTGGTGGGACGTGAGGTAGAGTGGAATTTGATTCACCATATCTTTGAGATATTTTACAAAAAGGAAGGATTGATCAACGTAATGCTTGAGAACAATGAAAATGTTCCTTTAATTATAAGGTGCGCTTCGGTGGAGGCCCAGATCGCACGTTTTCACACAAACTTTAAGAATCCAAAATGAAGGTTCAAATTGAAAAACTTAATTGAACATTGTCAACCTTTGTTTTATCACACCTAAGATACCCTCAAAGGCTAACAAACAATATTATCATCATGCTAGGAGTAAAGTGATTTTAAATTTTTTTATTTAACTATCAAATCAAATCTCTTCTGATAAATGAAATTGCAAATGCTAGCAAACTATGACAAGGATAAGATCTTGTGTGATTCACAAAGATTTCAATGTAAGATTGCAATGGGAACAAGAAAAACTATTTGCAGAAATTTAGAAATGAAGCAGACATAATTTGGCTGAAAATCAAACAAAGATTAACTCAAATTTGATTAAATGCGTCAGAAAGGAATTTTTTTGGAACTATCCAAGAGCTTGTCAATGGATATACACTTGCAACAACCTCGACATGATCAAATCTAACACAAAAGAAATAAAAAAGTTCCTCAGATGATTTCTCATAAAGATGGGCTCTATCAAACTTTTCTCTTAGGAATTAACTCCCAACTTCTAACACCCCCAACCATTTGCATGACAAATTTATGCGATTTATAACATTTCATTTACAATAGAGTTTTCCCTCCAAAACAAAAAACATTCAAAGCACCATTGCTTGTTACGATTTTTATCGTGATTCCTAGAATTAGATTAGGAAAAAATTTGTCAGGTGCTCAGAGGGAAAATCTCTCCAAATATTTCCAGCATTCAATTTTTCACCTAGTAAATCACTTTTTAGTTCACGTGCCAACGACTTCCTCCTCTAATCTATCAAATCTTGTTTCTTACATGCCAAGGAAGGAAAGATTGGAAAATCAGATGGAATCTGAGATTCAGATCACATCTTAATGGTAAAAGACATTTTCATATCTTCCCCATCAAATCAAGATATCAACTGGTTTCTTGCGTGCCAAGGAAAGAAAGATTGGAAAATCAGATTGAATTTGACAGTCATATTACATCTTAATGGTAAAAGTTGTTTTCAAATCTTCCCCACCAAATCAGGATATCAAATTAATTTTCCTCTTCATTTGGCATGTAGGAGACACAAAGAAGTGATAAATCCATAAAATTTTGCATCCCCAGGAGCTTTGGAGAAAAAATGGCAGAAAATTAGATACAAATGCAAAGTTGTCGTTGATTTCCCTTTTGAATTTGGACCGTTTACGTGAAATATCTGAGTTCAGACGGGCCTGGGGGTTGTTTTTTACCTTTTACACCTTTGGGAAAAAAATTCAAAAATTCTCAATTTTCTTCACCCCTCCACCTTTGAAGAACGGGCTTGACACGTTTCCTAATGTGGGTGAGGAGGAACCTTGGCTTGATTCTCCTATTTTACTTCCTTTTTTGGAAAAAGGAAAAATTTCCAAATTTTCCCCACTACTTCCCTTCCGCCTTTATTTTTTGATATGGGTCCCAATGGAACCGAGCTTCCTTTTACACTTGAACCCCCTCACAAAAGGAAAATTTTCCAAATTTCCCCCAA
This sequence comes from Taxus wallichiana var. yunnanensis, assembly GCA_018340775.1. Classification (NCBI taxonomy): domain Eukaryota; kingdom Viridiplantae; phylum Streptophyta; class Pinopsida; order Cupressales; family Taxaceae; genus Taxus; species Taxus wallichiana. The sequence goes on from CM031240.1 coordinate 947,784,930, forward strand.
AATCCAATACCTCCGCCATTGGTCAAGCAAATTTTTACTTTTCTCTATCAGATTGGGGTCATTTTGATGACTTTAATATTTTTGACAATAAGGGCAAAAATCCAAGTTACCTCCAATGTCCTACCTCTCTATCTTTTTACTTTTCAAACCACCACGCGTCTCAATGGTGCATTTTGAGATGGTACTGAAAAGCAGAGATCCCAAAAAGCATGGGCTCAACATGTGTTTTAGTCCAAGAGAGCTGTTAAATGGTTTGAAAGTTCGAAGAAGGTGCAATGTGTCTAAGGTCCGAGACAACCTTCTTCATCTATTGAAAAGCCCAAGCAAAAGGCAGATTGAGCGAAGCCTCCAAGTGTCCTTCGGTGCTTCTTCAAAATAAACCTCAGGGGCCGATCCCTAAACATGTGCGGTCCCTCCACATGTCTTAGGTCTTTTAGGAAGTTGCTTAAAAAGTAAAAGTAAAGGAAGGCCCGGTAGAAACCTCCACGTGTCTTTATGGCGCAACTTCAAGATGGTCCCCAAGAGCGAAGACTTTGAATGAGTGTGGGCTCACGATGTGTCCTGTGCCTTAGAATTTTTAAAAAAAAATTAATTACAGAGAGGAGTTGGATGAAGCCTCCACCTATCCCTTTGTCACAATCGTTAAGGTGGGACCCTAAGGTATATCTTTAAATGAGTGCCAGCCCACCACGTGTCCATGGCTTACAAAAAATGTACTAGTTGCATGAAATTTTTGTCTAAGTCCAAGAAAAGTAGTGGAATCCTCCATGTGTCCCCAAGTGTAACTCCAAGGCTAAACCAAAAGGTGAGTCTTCAAACAAGCATCGTTCCTCCACGTGGACAATTTTTGGGTTGAAACAATCCAAAAGTTTTTATAGTGCCCCATCGAGCCAGATCTAACCAAAAAGGGCCACATTTACACTGATGCAGAGATCTAAATTTGACAATAGAAACACACCCGTCAAACCGTAAAAATGCATGGAAACCACCATTTGAGCTTGGAGATGAAATTTTCTTGAAGGACAGAATTTGGAAATGTTGTAAGGTTCAAACATGACCCTCGAGATATATTCAATCACATTTCCTTAGGTATTTGGGACAAAAATGGTAGGGACAACAAAACATGACTACAGAAAATGGAAGGAAAGGAATAGGATGATTTTTATGCCCAATTGATAGACACCTTGGATGGATAGAGAAACATTTTTTTTTTTTTGGATTTTTAAGTGATCTTTGACCAAGGAAGGGACTAATCATGGCAACCAAATGGAGGACAGAGTCTTCAAGCACCAAGACAGGGAGATAAAAAACATGATAGAGGCTGGAAACCGAGGAATTTTAATGGCAAACAGTGGTGAGACTAATTTGACTACCAATGAAGTTTCACGCAACACCTCCCAGTACACAATACAAATAAGAAAACATCCTTATGTCCCCCCTTGTAAGTATGTAAAAATATGTCGATGTTTTCCTTTTCACTCCCGATAGGTGAAACTCCCAATCACACTCCTTAAAAATGCACACCTCACAAATCCATTTTCCCTCCCCAATGGTCCCATACTTCCATCTCCCACTCCCTTCTTAAGGAAAACTACCCAACCACACAAAAACACATTCACAACACTCATACAATATTCAACAAGCACAAATTTCTACATCCAAATGCATAAAAAGATAATGACGATTAGAGAGCCTACCCTCCATCAATCTTCCAAGATTCTTCACTCCAAAAAGAATTTTGAAACCTTCAAGCCAAGCACAATCCAAAATCAACTCCAACAAGCTCCCAATTCCAAAAGTGCAAAAGAAGAAAAATAAACAAGTAACCCAAAATCCATCAAATTCAATCAATAAATAGAAATGGGATGTGAGGATGATGAGGTGGCTCCATGTAGGATGCCACTTCATCATTCCTCCATTCCAACACACAATTCAAACACCATTCCCAAGACAATATTTCAACATGTAATACTTATGACAAGCCCACATAAAACTCTAAATTACACACCATGCCTACCAAGGAAAAATTAATTGTGGTAAGTAGGAAAGTGCAATTATTTTCACTTTTACACTCTAAAATGTATAAATAAGTCTAAAATTAACTCCCCATACCATAGGTATGGTTTTTGGGTGAATTAAGAGGAATGAGACAAAATTAACTTGTCCCACAAGCCTCCAAAAAATCCTCCCAAGTCAAAATCTAAATTTTGAAGTTGGGGAAGAGTACACAACACAAAATCCAACAAAAATCCAACTTACATCCACAATATTTCAAGGACCATCTACCCTCATAATTATCCAATTGTCACATCCTTATTTTAGTTAACAAATTAAGTTAGATTAGTTAATTAAGACACATTAATAATTGTAATAAAGTGACTAAAATTTCTAATAATTAAATACATAACACAAAATAAAACACACACAAAATTAAAAGAAGAAAAAACATTTCACCCCATGGCCACACATGTGAGGTTACCCCCATGGGAAACCTCCTAACTAGGCATGCAATAACACCACATAAACATTAGACACAAGTTGTTAAATTTGGCCATGTTCAGAGATCACCCGACATCCTTCTATGGTTAGTCCTTTATCCCCTTTCAATGTATGTGACAAAATATCCCTACAATATGAAAAAAATACCTCTCTGGCCTCATGACCGCATTAACAACATCGAGAAATAATACATATACATATAAATCAATAATTATTATCCAAAATTAAGTAATTCTATCATCTATAAACATATCAAATAATTTGATTCTAACATTCATGAGATTATAATTCTACTCAAAACATCCAAAGTATAATGTGTCAGTATAAAATCCAAATAATGCAAATCAACATATATTGATCTATTTGCAGTGTCATCTAGTGTATCATAATCAAAATGTGAATCACAACATGTCAATAGTCCAAATATCTGTATAGTCTATCATCTACTGCTCAAAATATAATAATCAAAATGTCTAAGTATGAATCCATTAGTAATTCCATTATAATGAAAATAGTGTTGAAGAGGAGTGGGAACTGCAATTTGTATTTGAGGACTTGAATTTGTGTGTTCTTTGGAAGAGTTGAAGTGACTCATGAATAAACAAAGCTAAAAATTTATGGTCTTCCCATCAAAAGATCCTCCTTAAAGATCCAATGGAATATCTCTAAATAAAATGCTATCTTCCATGAATTTCATAGTATATGGGACACTTGAATATAAAATTTTCTTAACTTTCTAGCTATCAAAAACACATCTTACATATACACTCATGTTGTTGGAGGCTATGATCAGATTCCATCTGAAGAAGGTGAGATCAAATGTGAAACTAAGGTAAAGGTATCCTCAGGTATGAATGCAATGTCTTCTTCTTCTATTCAAGAATTTTATTTTTATCTTCATGGAAGGATGAATAAGATTGAAAATAGTGAAGAAATTTTGGTTTGAAAGGATCTTTTGGAGCAAACCATGTAGATTTCAAACAAGATTTAGTGAGTTCTTTACATATAACCCTATTAACCTCTTATTTAGTGAGTTGAGGAGCATTAATGGAAAACAAAGATGAGGAAGTCTTTTTATATCAATATTCAGCTTCTGAAGGAGAGTCATAACTCTTGAATTAAATTCATATTTTATTTGGCTTCATTTTAGCATTAAATGACAACTTTGTACTTGGGATGAATCCACATTAATTAAGAAAAATTACCATTATCAGCCTATAATTTAGAGGTATAATACAATTTGGGAAGCCTCGACCATGAGAATATACAAATAACACATATAATATAATTGGTTCATGTTGCATATCCAATGAATGAAAATGATGAATCTTGAATAGAAGCTCAATCTCAACTAAAATGGGGATCTATATTTGCAAACATTCTCTTATTTCCCTTTGAAAATATTTTTCTTTTTCTAAAAGATAGATTAGGATAAACAATGTAAATTTGGGGACATTTTATCATGTTGCGGAAAAATTATGAAAACATACGTGTAGTTCCCACCATATTTTTATACATTTCATATGTTATATTTACTCAATTTGATCAATTTATAATTTTATGCGAAGAGACCTGGACACTTGATTATGTTGATGTTGCTTAGATACTTCCATGTTTTAGCATCATGTTGATTTTGATACTCTAACACTTGGCAAGGTATTATATGTGATACTTTTACTTATTCATGTTATAGACATTCTATGTGATTTAGAGATGATGATATGGATGATTTTGCATAGAGATGAATGTGGTGCTTGTATTAGATTATTTATTTTTATCTTTATTTTTATATTGATGGATAGATAGATGTGGCATGATTACATTTAGTTGATAAATATTTGATTGATGATCATGATTATTTACATTGTTAGTTGATTTGATTTTAGATCGAGTAGGTATGAGTTTAGATTTGAGTATGCATGATTACAATTTGCACCATGAGGAGAACATGGGACTCATTGGGAACACTACCAAGATGTTGAAGTTGCCTAGTCTGAAAAATCCTCACCTTGTTGTTACCTTTTCATTTATGTGTGGGTGTTGTATATGGTTTGATCACTTTATTTGTTTGGATTGGTCCCATTCATAATCTGTTCACCCATGGTAAGTTTGCAAATTGATTTTGTTAACTAATCCTTCTTACTTGGGATTGTTTATTGTTTAATTATATTTTGGTCATGTTTTTATTTATTTGGTGTTATCTTTGTGTTAATAATGGTTATGGGAGTCTTGGGATCATCTAAATTTGTTTTTAGGAACCACCAAACAGCTTGGATACTTTAATTTTTAAAAATCTTGGATTTGAGTAAAAGTGGAAATTTAGAAGCTTGGATGGATTATAAGGGGTCATTATTACCTTAAAAATACCCTCTAGTCCTAACCCATGGATGGGGTGACTTTTTATGAAATCAAAAATCTTTTTCCCTAACAAATTTTCCTCTCAAGTCGCCATATTTCTCTTCACTTGTCTCATATGAGTGATCTTGGGATGGGGGTAGCACACATTTGGGGGATTTCTTTTTAATTTTTTTGTCTTGTGTCATTTATTGAGTTGGGGGATATTTTATGGAGAGTTAAGTCATGTAGACATTCCTAGTTGGAAGGGTGACACATATCACCCCCCCATGGGTTTGGGGATGTGTAGAGATTTATGTATTTCTATCCCCACTTTGGATTTTTGAGAGGCCCTTTTTCAAAGTAAATGTTGGGGAGCGATTCGGAAGAAGGAATCTTGGCTTTCTTGGAGAGAGATTGTGTACAATCCATAGGATATTTCAAATCTTTGGGATTTTAGGTTGATTGCAAGGTAGGCCTCACCCATTAACTATTTTTATTGTATTGCAATGAATATAAAGTTTGTTAGATTTTATGATGTTTTGTGTTGGGAATGGAAATGTAATTTGTTGGTTTTCCTCATTCTTTTGTTTGATTTTGATTTGTCACTCCACCCATAATGGGGAGGGGATCTCAGAAGGATATGAAAAATGGAATGGAATCATTTATTTTATCTTCATGGCTTCTTGGGAATCCAGAAGGAATTTGGAATCCTACTCCCTTCCTTGGGGGAAGTAGGAGGAATTTATATTTGGTTTTCAAATCCCCTCATATCCTTGCCTAAAAGCCATGTAGGGCTTGAAAATACTTTGAAAGGAGGAGAATATGGAGTTTCAAGGGTTTTTTGTGGGTGATATGGAGTTATAGAGGAATTATATTTCGAGGATGAACTTGATATATACATTCTCTTTTGGTTTTTCGGATCCATTCTTCCCCTATTCCAATTTCCTTATTTTTGGATAGCTTTGGTTCTTCCTCTTATTACCATTGTTGCATTTTTTGGAGCCTTTTTTTCTTGGTATCTTGGTGGCATGTTATCTATTTTTCACATGGGCTTGGGGAGGCTACCATGCCCTCTATTTAAGAAATTACATGTAGTGATGTGTATGGCCGGGAGGTTTTTGAGTATAATTCTTTTGTTGTTTAGAGCATTGAAAATTGTAGAGATTGGGGCTTACTTGGATGCTTTCTCGAAGATCTTGTTTGTAGGAGAGTTGTACTAAAAGTTTAATTTTTGGGCATGTTGTTGCCACATGGTGAGAGGATTGTAAATTTTCATTATTAAGTTAAATTTATATTGTAAATTGCATTGTTAATTCCTTTTGTCTTTAAAATATTATTGGAGTAAGGATTGGATTGTTGTTAAAATATAGTACAAGAAGGATATTTTTATTAAACCCTAAAAATTTGGAATTTTTTTATGACTTTCTCAAGTTTGGTGATAGGTGTAGTAAGGAAATTGTGTCAATATTGTTTAAAGAGTTGTATTGAAATATTTTTATTAAAAAAATTAAGTTCCTTATAAAACATATGGTGAAAAATAGAAGATATGGTCCAAGAAAAAATACTCCATTTCACATTTTTTTCTTGAAAAAATGTTGGCTGAAAATAGTTGTGTTTGAGTTTATTTTTGTGCAACTAGAGTTCATTTGCCAAATGCATTTTTATAGATTTATGAGAAGATAATTTGTTCAGAATTAAATAAATATCCTCGATACTTCGATTTAGAATTTTGAGACTCTAATATAAGGACTAATTTTAAAATAAGGGATCTTGTAAGAGATTTATATGTGAAGTCTAACACAAAAGTTCATGTTGTATATTGTTATCTAGGGAAATACGATTATAAATTTATCAACATAAACTCCATCGATTACTCTTAGAAAAATATGGATATATATATACATTAACATTTTTCCTATTCTATCAATGAAATTGTTAATCTTAAGAAACTATACATCTATATCAATGTATATAAGGATATAAATATACATTTTTGTAGGAATATATAATTATGATTTTTAAACTTCACAACAAGATTTTATAAATGTACACATACAATTATGGAAAGTAATTTACAACAATAAATAAAAATATGTTTGTATTTGTCATTGTTTGTGTGTTTTTGTGTGTGTGTGTTAGTGTGTCTGTGTGTATATACATATATACATATACATATACACACACATATACATACATGCATGCATGCATACATACATACATACATACATATATATACACACACACACACACAAAATATATATCCACTTGGATACATTTCTAGGTTCTAAAGCATACTAATGGTTTACAACTCCTTTTCACCTTTTGTTACTTGATATCTTACATTTTACTATTTCTGATCTTGACTAAGCATGATTTTGGCTTTAAAGACATCTTATAACTCTCTTGGCACATGATTGATTTACCATTTTATGGCCTCGGACACTAGCGCCCATCTAGGATAGAAGCACCAAGACACTCTTGTCTTTCTTGGGAACTCCCGACCATCTCTTTCTTCTTCTTACTCTTTTTGGTCCCTTTCACTTCTTGGTCACCTTTTAATACTTTTCGTCATCTTTTGAGTTGTCAATTATGAATTTCAAACAAGGGAATCATATATATACTTAATTACTTCTTTCAAATAAAGGGTCCAGACATCATAATAATTACTTATCACCCCTAATCTTGCACTAAGGAATAAGGGGACTGCAAAGTACATATCTATCACATACATACAAGTGTCAAGGGTTGCATTGGTTTACATACATTGCATAATAGGGGATTTCATTATATTCCATCTCACACATTTTTCATATTCAATATAATCTATATCTAGCCCCATATCATTTTGTAGTGTGCACAAGGTAAAACTAGGGCATGGGACACAAATACATGAAACATGAAGAACTTTGTGGATTATAAGATATAGTGCATCGATCGTCGTAAGTTGATTTGTTTGGGTTACAACCGAGGTTATTTCAACTCCCCATTATACATATTTTTTATTAGATTCGTTGTGCTTTGTGGCAATTTGTAGGTAGTCATTTCTTTTGTAGGTTATAGGTGTGATAGGAAATCTAATAACCTAAATAGAGTGATACAGAGCGAGTAACTAGAACCTAAGAATTTTAAAAGACACAACCTCCTAGATATATCAGTAGCGCATTGGGAATTCATTCCCTTCTATGGGTGCTTCTTCCTTGTATATTCATGGTGTTATGAACCCTCAGCAAGCCATTTCAACATTGTTTCTGGCCTGATCGACTAGAAAGTCTTTCACGATCACTCCCACATAGCACAAAATCATCTAATTCATCCTCCTTGTCTCATTTTCTTAGGGTTTTATATTGTTGAATTATTATTTCTTTCATATTAATATATGTAATCATCTAAATTTCGTTTGCTATATTAAGTTACTATGAATTAATATTTAATTAAAATTAGATTAAATCATTTTTTGAACCCCAACTCGTGATGGACCACTCAGATCCTTATTTTTCCTATTATATGTGATTTTATTTTCGTAACCCTAAACCCAAGTTGTATGAGGGTTCTCATTTCCATAAAATGTCTATTATACATTTGATTTGCATTATTCTTCCTAGGTTTCATCCTTGCTCCTATCCTCTAGGTCACTTTCTAAGGCTCTTATTTCACAAATTACCTTTTGTTTCATATCATTTCCCATTAATTTCATCAAGTATTCTTGTATAAATTACTTTAAAATAACCCCAATTACAAATATTCTCTCACACAAGCCCTACGCAAAATGTAACTTCAAGTTTGACTGAAGGTTTCTATAAAGAACTGTGTCATTCATTGTTTCGAAAAAGTTTTTTCCTTGTAGGAAAGATTTGAATTACAAATGGGCATGGAAAATATTTTCTTTTTGTTTCTGATAGAGGTTGTGCATTTTTAAAAATTCAGCCCACCCTTCGCTTTTAAGTTGAGCCTAACACGTGTCTTTCCCTAGTGCCAGGGATAGTGGCTTACTTTTATAACTTTGTAAAATAAATTTTAAAGTTTCAAAGTCAAAACGAAATCTGTGGCCCTCCTTTCCACCTTAGGATTTTGATGGCATGAGCGGAGTCACGGGGCACTTTTAAACTTTACTCCTTTTACAAAAGGTTCAAATTCTCAAAGGATCCCGATGATCTGCTTCTCTACCTTTGACTTATTGAATACGTGGCCTTGTTTGTTCTTCTTGGAGTCGGGTGACTTTATCACTTTTCTCCTTTTCGAAAAAGGGCTCAAATTTTCAAATTGACTGACGATCCGCTTTTGAATTAATTCAATATGATTTATTTTTGATGCTTCAGAGTTGTGGGAAATTTTTGAACTTTACTCCTTTTTGAAAAAGCTTAAAAGTTTCAAAGGCAAAAACATTCCAACGATCCGCTTCTCCACTTTAACTCTTTTGATGTTGGATCAACATTTGAATTTTTCCTTTGACATGAGTGAGGTAGTGGGTCATTTTAAAACTTTAATCAATTTTAGAAATAAAGATAAAAATGAAAAGGCTCCAATGATCCGCCTCCTCGCTTTGACTCTTTTGACACAAGCTCAAAATTTGAATTTTTCCTTTGACATGAGATGGGTTGTGGGTCATTTTAAAAATTTACACCCTTTTCCAAAATTCCTCAATACACAAAAAGGGCCTGCCTCCACATCCAATTAGATTTCGTTGGGTCTACGGGCCAATTTGAATATTTTGTGAAAAAAGGAAAAAGTGCGAAGTTTTTCCAAATGGACCCGCTATGTTGCATCCAATTAGATCTTGAGTTCCATTTTAGTTTGAATGCAAACCCATAGGGGTTTTCCCCCCTTTTTTAGTTGTTGTATTGCAACAAATCTATATCTGGAATTTTAACTGTTTTGTATGCATGAACTATTTCCCCAAAATCTATATCTGCACATGTATTTTTTCAAATTGTGGCTTGAAATATTACAACCCAGATTTGGGTATCACTCCTTTGGCATGGGTATTCAGACTTCTTTATTGCTTCTTGATTCTATAATCTGCACCTGCACACTTGAGAAAATAGTTAGAAAATATTTAGGCTTTTTGGCCTCTCTTATGTCCATGGTTTTCTTTTCTTCTTTCTCCTTCTTTCTGAGTGAGAAAATCATGTATGAAGTTTTGATCTTCAAGTAATTTATATCTCTTGTTGTTAAGAGATCCATATGCATGAATTAGGATAGTATAGGAATATGGATTAACCCTGAGCTCTTAACTGATAATCTTCCTCTTTTCTTCTTTTCAGATATAGTACTTCCAGTGATGAAGATGAAGATGCATCAACCAAAGGAGAAGACCCAAGGCAATGATGGGTTCACTCATACTCCTCTATTTTCTCTTTCATGCATGTGTACTCTTATTTTAGTAGTTGTACTTTACTTCTCAGTTACATCCCATGACTTGTGTGGGAAAATTTGAAATTCCTTATGAATAAAACATTGAATTCTGAAAATGAGTTGTGTATTTCTTTTTGCATTTCAACTTTTCTGTGTGGATTGTATGATGAACTAAACAACTCAATAATATAATTGAATGTCTTAATCATGAAGGAAAGAACATTAAAGAATACCTGTAACACCCAATAATGAACTCTGATTTCTGTAATATGTAATTATGTTTGTTGTTCCAAAACTTAGCATTTCATCTATTCTGCAATTAGATGTCTTCATCAAGGCAACACAACTATCCTTCAGGGGCTTTGTGTTCTTTTGTTGAAGATAGTCATGAAATTATAGACTATGTGATTTGTTATATTTTGTGACAACACACATAGCTACAAATTTCATGTAATCATTAATTAATTCAATAATAACAATATTCTCTAAAAGAACCTCCCCAAGCTTAGGTATACTTCACCAATGCTCGAAACATCGTAATGAAGTTTCAAGTTGCCCATTTTTGCACAAGTGCAAAATTGTCAACATTTCTAGCAATCTTATGGGGAAAGCTTCTTGCTAGCTTGTAAACCAGTGCCTTGCTCTTTTCCATTGGGCATGGAGTCTAAAGCATGTAACCAAAATTTGCCTTCCTGAATGTCCAACCCTTCCAAAATGAACTAAAACTGGGAAAGGATTTGGTAAACTAGATCACGTGCACAAATGCACTTATTGAATTGAAAAACATTGCAATGTGCAGGAACTACACTTATTGAAGGGAAATCCTACTCTAAACAGACATTGTAGGATTTTCAATAACAATGTTTGAGAAACATACCATTTACAGGAATTGGAAGTTCCTCTATTAAGCTTCGAGAGCTAAAAAGAAATGTGTTCTTTGCAAGCTGAAATAATGTGATGACCACTCCAGATTGTATCAAAATTTGTGTGTCTTCCTAGCTTTTCACGATCAACATCCCACTTTAACACAATATCTCCTTCATTGAAGATTCTCAATTTGGCTTTCTTATCAAAATTCTTCTTCATCTTTTTCTGATTCTTTTCCATGTTCATATGAGCTTGATCTCCGAGCTCTTGTAACTCCATTAATTCGCATTATGAACCTACAATGAATCATTTTAAAGAATCTCTATTTGATGAAGTAAATCTAATGTAGGTAACCCAATTGAAATATGCATTCTTGTTTCTCTTCCATAAACAAGCTTGTATGGTGAATTACCAACTTATCGTTTAGGAGTCACTCTATCAGCCCAAAGTGTTGAATTCAACATTAAAGTCCAAGCTCTCTGGTTATCTTTGAGTATTCTTCTGATGATCCTTATAAGATTCTTGTTAGTAATTTCAGATAACCCATTACCTTGTGGGAAATAGTTAGATGAAGAACTTAGATAAATTCCATGATTAATAGCCCAATCTGCTACCTTTACACCAAGAAATTGTAAAGTATTATCTGATATTGTAGTTGTTGAAACACCAAATCTACAAACTATACCTTCATAAAAGGATAGTATCAAAGTTTCATTACCATATTTCAAGGCTCTTTCTTTAGTCCATCATGTAAAGTAATTTGTAGCAGTCAAAATCCACTTGTTTCCTTGTGAAGAATGTGGGTTTATCATGCCGATAAAATCAAGACCCCACTGGATAAAACGCGATAAACTTAAATAGGCTGTAAGGACAGCGAAGTTAAACATTCTTTTACAAAAAGAAAACACATTTCTTACACTTTATAATCCATTCAAAATAGTCCTTGAATATGTTGGGCCAATAGTAACCAGCTTTCATAATTTTTAAGGTTATGGTACATGCTAAGAAATAACCTTCTCGCAGTCCTTCATGGAATTCTGATAATAATTGCTAATTTTTGTCATTGTCAACACATCGCAACAAGATTCCATTAATATCCATTTTGAATAATACACCATCAATGAAAACATAGGGTACATCTTGTAATCTAAAATACCTTCTTTTATTTTTGTCCATACCCTCCGGATAAATACCATGCTATAAATAGTTAACTAAATCAGTCATCCATCTTGATTCCTAGACTTCTTGAGCAAGTTTAGGTTGCTGATTTTCTTCTTTGAACCATAATATATGACCGCTGATACATAATTTCACCATGATGTTCTGTCTCTTCAAGTTCTACATTTTGCTAATTTTCCATATCAGAAATTATATGTTCACACAAGCCTTTTCCTCGAACTATCTTCACAACACAAATATCAACATCATATTCCATGACCTTCGTTATCCAACCTACTCTTTTCTCATTCAATTCTTTATTTAACAAGAAATCTTTCACACTTGGATGAGAAACAAGAACATGAATTTTATTGTTTGAAAGCATGTACTTGAAATTCTTTAGCCCTTTGACTATTGAAAGTACTTTTTTTTCAAGAAATGTGTACTTTGTTTCATAATTGTGCAAGCTCTGTCCAAAGAAAGCAATTGGCTATTCTATATTTTCATCATTAACCTGAGTTAATATGGTGAGATTGTTTCAGCTCCTACAAGTGCATACATTGTAAAATATTTATCGAAATTTGGATTTGCAAGAGTAGGAGCTTGAGAGATGGCTACTTTGATTACTTCAAACCCTTCTCTCCCTTCGTTGGTCCAAGAGAAAGTCTTCTCTTTCTTTAACATAATTGTCAATGGTTTAACCAATGCTATAAAATATGGAACAAATCTTCTAACAAAGTTGATTTTTCCAAGAAAACTTTTAATGCCTTCTTATGATGAGGCAATGATAGTTGTGATATGGATTCAATTCTAAAAGGATCAATTGTTAAACCTTTCTTAGAAACAATATGACCAAGTAATTTTCCTTGATGTACTGAAAAGATAGACTTTAGCAGATTCAAAGATATCCCAAATTGTCTGCATAACTGAAAAGTCTGCCTTAGATGTATTAGATGCTCATCTAATTTTTTTGAAAATATAGTAACATCATCTAAATAAACAAGGATGCATTTATTTAACAAGCTACGAAAATCCATGTCCATTGCACATATAAATATTTCACCAATATTTGAAAGGCCAAAACACATTCTTTTGTAATCATAAGTACCCCACTTGGTGGTAAAGGTATTTTTACCTATCTTCTTCTCGAACTAAAATTTGATTGTATCCACTATAACCGTATCTAGAAGAGATAGTCTATCGAACAGAAATTGTTCTCAAAATATAATCCATATTTGGAAGTGGGTAGTGATCTTTTAATGAAGCTTTATTAAGATCTCTAAAATCCACGAGATAATCTGATTTCTCCATATTTCTTCCTAACAGAACAATATTGGCTACCCAACTTGAATGCTTAACTGGAAAGATAATACCTGATTCAATTAACTTAGATAAATCTTTCCTCATTAGAGGCTCTATTTTGGGATTTACAGGCCTCTATTTTTACCTAACTGGCTTGGAATTTGGCTATAATTCAATAGTATGTTGTGCTAAACTAGGATCAAACCCTTTAGGTCTTGGTATTTCCAAGTGAAAACATCTTTGAATTCCTTGCAGATTAATAAAAGAATGTTTTTCAGCTAAAGAACATACATTTCAAGAAACAAATTTTTCCCTTCATCAACTGAGATTTCTTCATAGTTATCAACATGTGTTGACATCTTAGTCTTGACCTTCCTTAACTGATTGTCAGTGTTGAAGATGTCTTCTAATGTGACCAAACCTTGGGGCAGTTTATTTGTCTTTAATTGAACAATCTGATCACCATATAAGTGTTGTAATTTATCTTGATAAACTGTAGAAAACATAGGTTCTTACTACCAAAATCTATAGATTTTATCATCACTCTCAAAACCGCCAATGCAAGTCATTATCAGGTATTGAAGGCATAAAAATTAGCTTTATATAGCACTTCAAAACTAGCACCAATTGCTTCCAATCTATCTCGCATGCTTATTTTCTCATTCTAGGAATGGATTGGATGTTAATAGCTTCGAAATCTTTCATTAATTTTGAAAATCTATGTTTGTAAGCCTTAATTAATGGATTGTTAAAAATATTAAAATTCATTACTTGATTGATAACTAACTCAGAATCACCAAAATCGTAACATGATAATACCTCTCTTTCTCGCCCAATGTAAGCCATGAATTAGTGCTTCATATTCACCTACGTTGTAAGTGCATGAAAATTGGATACTCAAAGATGATAAATTCCAATTGTTTTTGGGGAAGTGAGCATCAAACCTACTCCTTTTTCTTTATTGTTTTTAGCGCCATCAAAATGAAGCTTTCAAATCCCTTCCGTTTCATTTTCTATTTTGAAAAGAAGGGAATTGGTGTATTTTATTCGTGTAAGCAATACACACCAAACATGTGTTCTTCAACTTTCTTGAAAGGATCATGAGTGTGTTCATCATGTGTCGTTTCATTCAAAAACAGGTTAGAAACACCATCTAATGTTGAAACATGAGCTATATGATCAAAATAAGACTGGTTTAAGGTGCGTAAGTAGCTACTACATTAGAAGCATGAGGCTAAATGTGAAATATGGCCTACGGTTCTGAATCGATAGTGGCCTTGGTTCCATAATGAGTTGTGGAAAATAAGAAAGACCAATCTGAAGAGAGATAGCCTCCTATCTTTGTTGTGAAATCTCTTGATAAACATATAGCAAAGTAAGGAGGTAAGTCTACAATAGTAACATCTTGTAGAATGGAAACATTTGGGAAAGCATGAAATGTTACCTCTAGATTTTTATGACACCAACTATATTAGTTGCAGTTCCATCTAACTATAGGAAACTCTTTTCTGTAGGTTCGTACTATAGACGCAATTTTTCTGCAATTGCTTTTGGCATAACTATGCTACTTGCACCGTTGTCCACCATATAGTTATGAACAAGATGTTCTCTAATAATCAGTGATAGATAAAATGGTTATGGATTCTTGATGTCATGAACATTTAAGACTTTATGAACCATCCATTTAACTTCTTTGATGCGGTCTTGTTCCATTGTTCCAAGGACCATGCCTGATTTCTAGACTTCCTTTTTCTATTGTTTTAGAATAAATCTACAACTTAGTTAGTTCATGAGAAAGTAAATCTTGTTGTCCTGCAATAATTAGAGCATCCCACATTGAAATTTTAACATTATGATTTTTATTACATCAACAATGATAAAAGAAGGAACAATTTTAGAGACAGATTCTACTATTTTAGCATAGGATTTGGTGAAAACAAATTTTCTTTATCTTCTTTTGATATTTGAGGTATAAATAACCTTCTTGGATCATTTGTAGCTATTTTCATTTTTCTTTATTAGCTGTAACACCTATTTTTTTTAGGAACGGATGCCTTTGTTAGCTGGTTTTTGCACTATAGTTTCTGTTTTATCGGTGATATTAGGTAGAAAATGCCTATTATGTTATTTTTTTATCTCTACATCCTTTTCTGGGCCTTAGTAGTAACTACAATGAAATAATCCTCACTAAAACTAACTAATTTTTGTTCAGGTGCTTTCTGAACATGAATTTCTTGCTGCCCAACCTCCATTTGAGGCATGAATAATGTTTTAGATTGAGGTTGTGCAACAAGAATTATGTTTAGAAAAGCATTTTGGAAATTTGCAGCTAAATGAGGTTGATTACAAGGTTGACACCACCCATCAGTATCCATATTAATTGGGACTAAAGTGTTAGATGGAGTAGGAGCCTTTGGATCAAATTGCCTTTGCAGATAAGGCTTCTATAATTTTGATTTTGTTGGTAAGGCTGCCTATTTTGCTGGTTTTGCTGATTTTGTTGATAAGGAGCCTGATAAGGTCTGCTAGGTAATGAAACTTTATTTTCAATTGAAGTTAGCTTGTTTCCAAAAGTCTGTAAAACTTTTAACACATCATTTGATGGGGCTGCAATAGTAGGTTCCACAATGGTGATAGGCTGTGGGATAGGTGTTAAATCTGCCCAAAAAGGCATTGAAGTCCTTGGTGTTAATTTTTGGCTTTAATAAGGTTGTTTTCAGATTTTATAGAAATTTCATAAGCATCCGAAAGAGTATTACCTCCCATAGACTGAATCATAGTTGAAATATTATTGTTTAAAACTCTTAGATAATAAAGGAAAGCATGGTCATCTTAAGGCTTAACACTTGTTGGGGTTCTTTCCCAAGTTCTAGCAAAATGAATGTTGAAACTAGACATAAATTCATGAGGATCTCTTTTAATAGTAGACAACTTTTCTATGAGGGACAAATGATCTGAATTATCTTAGAACTGTTTCAACAATTTTTCACCTAAATCATCCCAAGTTCTTATGCTTCCAATCTCTAGATTTCTATACCATTGCAAGGCTTGTCCTTTAAAGGGTGCAGCTAAAATCTTCAGATCCACATCTTCATGAATTATATTATGAGATGCACATAAGGTTGCAACATATTTAATGTGCTCTATAGGTGTAACCTGATTTTCACCAGTGAATGATGACAAAATTTTCATGGCAGTATTAGGGATGTCATGGTAAACTGGGATTACTAATGGGCTGCCATTAGTAAAGGTCAAAAAATTCCTAGGTGGTTGAATAGCCATTTGAAAAACTAGGATATGAATAGAAAAATTGATACGTGGTGAAGGAATATTAGGAGGGTTATCAAAACTAGGTCTATTATAAGGTAAAGTATTACCAACTCTTCTCCTTCTTGTAGAATTCAAAGGTAAAGAAACAAATTTAGGAGAAATTCCTGTTACCAATGATCTTGTAGTCACTTTAGGCATGGAACATGCTGCAATACTGGTCTGAAGTCAGCTTTACGGAGTTGCCAAATAGATATTCAAATCTTTGGAATAAATTGTTGCAACTTGTTGTCCCAAAAGTAACTTTTGATTTGATGTAACTTGCATACAGATCTGATTCGTGGTCCCACTGGGTGTGCCAAAAAATTTTATCTCTCAAAAGTGTACCCTGTAGAGAGATGGCTATAGGTGTTCTAAGCTTGCAAACTTGATCTCTCTCTTTTGTAGATACAATGGAAACACCTCAGGTCTATGGGTATACCTATTTTGAGGTGAGTCTCGGTATCAAGGCCTATTCCTTATTGATGTATCCTAAATTTATTTTTCGAGAGTTTAAGGGTAAAAGATGACTGTTAAATGAAATTAAAACTAAGGTGATACACCAAAATTATATGAGGTCTTTGGTAGTACATGCACAATTGATATGGAATGAATTTTTTATACACAGGCCAACATTTTTTGAAGATAATTAAGGGTAAACACTTTGATGTATTGAGGGATAAACTCACAACAATACTACTAAGTTACACATACACATTAATATCATGCAGACATTACTAAATTTGCAATAGGGAAAGATGATTAATCAGGGAATTTAAATTCACAACATTAATGGAAACATACAAAAGACTGCAAATAATTGGAAAGGCAGAAAATACTTCACGTTTAAAGGGAAAAAGCGATAGAAAATTCCTCCCCTTGTGCTTTGCCAAAGCACACAATATATAGAAAAATTATTTCCCACCCTTCCTAAAAATAGGCTAGAATTGTACTTGCCCATGCATCCTATTTTTATCCTTCATCTATTAATAAATAAAGGAATAAAAACAGAACATGCAAATACAAAGAGGCATTAATGCCATTGGTTACAACTCAGTCAACTACAGTCGACTATTCTATTTTTAAGAAAAGCATGAGTGATAATTTGCTAAAAATAAGTTTTGCTTGATGAGAAAGTCTTCTTCTTTGTGCATGTAGATTTTGTCTTCTTGTTGATCTATCCTTTTGCTGAAGGTATGCGACCTTATCCATTTGTAGTGATAATATTAGCACTTTCTAACCATGGTTGAATCTGGTGAACTCAAGACTCAAATTAAGGTGCAAAAGTATTGCAAACTTAATCATTTTTGGTATTTGCATTGTTGAGCTCCATTCAAGCTAGAAAAGCTCTACTAAATTTTCCCTTGGCCACCATTGTTGATTGTTCAAGCTTGACTAAAGGTTTCTGTAAAGAAATTTGTCTTTCATTATTTCGAAAAGAGTTGTCCATGTAGATGATTTGAACTACAATTGATCTAGAAAATCTTTTTTTTTCTGATAGAGGTTGTGCATTTTTAAAATATTCAGCCCACCCTTCCACTTTTAATTAGGACCAAACATTTGTCTTTCCCTGGTGTTAGCGGGATAGAAGCTTTCTTTGATAACTTGAAACAAATTTTAAAGTTTCAAAGTCAAAAAGAACTCCGGAGGTCCGCCTTTCCAACTTTGGCTTTTGATGGCATTAGCGAGTCGTAGGGAACTTTTAAACTTTACTCCTTTTACAAAAGGTTCAAATTCTCAAAGGATCCCGATGATCCACTTCTCCACCTTTGACTTATTGAATACGTGGCCTTGTTCGGTCTTTAGCGGAGTCATGGGTGACTTTATCACTTTTCTCCTTTTTGAAAAAGGGCTCAAATTTTCAAATTGACCCAATGATCCACTTTTGACTTAATTCAATATGATTGATTTTGATGCTTCAGCAGAGTCGCGGGAAATTTTTGAACTTTACTCCTTTTTCAAAAAGCTTAAAAGTTTCAAAGGCAAAAACATTCTGACAGTCCCCTTCCCGCTTTGACTCTTTTGATGTGGGATCAACATTTGAATTTTTCCTTTGACATGAGCAGGGCCATGGGTCATTTTACAACTTTAATCCCTTTTGGAAATAAAGCTCAAAATCTCAAAAGGCTCCAATGATCTGCCTCCTTGCTTTGACTCTTTTGATGCGGGCTCAACATTTGAATTTTTCCTTTTACATGAGTGGGGTCGCGGGTCATTTTAAACCTTTACGCCATTTTCCAAAATGCCTCAAAACACAAAAAGGACCCGCCCTCTGCATCGAATTAGATTTCATCGGGCCTATGGACCAATTTGAATATTTTGCGAAAAAGGGAAAAAGTGCAAGTTTTGCAAAATGGACCTGCCATGCCTCATTGAATTATATTTCAAGTTCCATTTTAGTTTTGAATGTAAACCCATAGGGGTTTTCCCCTATTTTATAGTTTTTGTATTTTAAAAATTTGTATCTAGCCTTTTAATTTTTATGTATGCATGAACTATTTCCCAATATTTGTATATGCACATGTATTTTTTCAAATTTTGGCTTGAAATATTACAACCCAGATTTGGGTATCACTCCTTTGGCATGGGTATTCAGACTTCTTTATTGCTTCTTGATTCTACAATCTACACCTACACACTTGAGAAAATAGTTAGAAAGACACTCGAGAGATAGAAAAATCATATTATGATTCATTTTGTATCCAGATAGGGGATTCTTCGACTCTTTGTCACTCGAGCATCGAGAAAGTGATAGCACCTTCATTAAGGATTTGGTCTATACTCATCGCTTTAGGCCGTGCCTATCAACCAAGGTGAGAGGACCCGTTTTGTAACCCTCTGTCGGTGAAGCGAGAATGAAGATATCCTTCTTTGCAAAAATTTGAAAGGAGACACTAAGCAAATATGATCAATGCACCACAATTTAACTCTCACGAGTTGTCACTTCTAATGAATGGTAAAATTTTCTAAACGGGGTTAAGGTTACTAAAGACACTATGGAATCCTAATTGCCTCTACATATTTTAGTAGTAAAATTCATTCATTTTATGACATACAGTGAAAACAACGGTATTTCAGGTAGGATTTATTATTTTTGAATAATTTTTGGTGGGAGATTAAGCGGGATAAACATGATTTTGCTAGATCTTTGAGAACCTTCACAACATTTGGAGGACTAAATGACGAGAATGCTTCAAAATAGCTAAAATATTCCTTGAACCGAGAAGGTGTGCATCAATGGAGGACCATATTTGCATGGTTTCACACAATCTCCAAGAGTTTAACATGAAGGCTCGAGCTAAGGACTCAATTAAACATCAAAGGCTTACAGACAATAGTTATTAACAAAATGATGGTAAAGTGATTTTAAATTGTTTATCTCATTACAGGATGAAGGATCTTCTTGTTAATGAAATTAAAATTCTACTAAACCATCACAGGATGAGATCATGTGTGATTCGGAGGAATTTTAACACAAGATTGCAATAGGAAAAATAAAAATACTTATGAGACACTCGATATAAAGTAGACACAAATTAGCCCAAGATTAACATAGATTAATTCAAAGTTGATTAGATTCATCAGCAGGGGAAAGTTTCTTTGAATAGTCTCAGAGATTTTCAATGGTTGTACACTTGCAACCAACTTGACATGATCAAATATAAAACATAAGAGATTAACAAGTTTCTCAGATGGTCTCTCAAGAAGATGGGCTTTCTCAAATTTTCTCTTAAAAATTTAACCCCGACCTTTGCAAGAGTATCCTCATTGTATTTATACAATTTACTCACTCACTTATCCAAAATTTTCCCCCAAAAGAAGAATATTCAAGGAATCCTTTCATGAAAGTTACAATTTTTCTCGTAAAGTGACATATAAAAATTTACACCCGCATTTATCAAGTGGACAAATCATCAACTGATCACACTTCTCAGACCCTCGACCAATGACTAGGATGCTATGCCACAACTTTTTGAAAGTTCTTGTAATCATTCTTTTATTTTGTCATGTGATAAATCCCCATTTTAACCATATTCCGGTAGCTCTGTATAGTTGGATCTGATAGGAAATCCTTTTCACCCTCGAGGTAACACCTTGAGAAATGAGTGCCCTCGTATGGATGCCTACTTTCACGCCTCTAAGAAATGATTTTCCACACACGGATTATTCCACATACTTGCGTTGTGAGTCTGATTTTCAAGAAAACTAATGTGTATTCGCATCTCCAAGAGTCTTGGAGAAAAATGGTGGAAAAATCAAATGTAATGCACAACAACTGTTGATTCTACGCTTTCTCAAATTTAGATTATATTCATTCATGTGATTCATTGGTGCAACTACAAAGGTGAAGTACAAAAGCAAGTTTCCAAACAAGCATGGGCCTTCCACCTCCCTGAGCCCAAGAAAATTAACTTTTGGCCTTTGAAAAGTCTCAGTCTAAAAGGAGCTAGTGGAAGCCTCCACATGTTTCACTCGGCACGCTTTTGATATGATGCCAAAAATTTGATATCAGTATACAAGACACAAAATCACCACGTGTCTCGGTCGATAGAGTTGTTGAAAATGTTTAAGGACGGTGGAAGGCACCATGTGCCTAGGGTCGAGAAATTTTCCTTGGCCGTTGAAATGTCCAAGCAAGGGCGAGTGAGCAGAAAATTCCACGTGTCTCGATGGCACTCCTTTAAAAATAATATTCAAGGCCGGGTCCCCAAACAAGCAAGGTCCCTCAACATGTCCTGGACCTTATAAATTTACTTAAAAGGTTTAAGTATGAGGATCCAACGGAAGCCTCCACGTGTCTCCTTGGTGCAACTTTGATATGGTGCCAAAAAGTGGAGACCCTAAACAAGTGCGGGCTCACCATGTGTCTCCTTGGCACAACTATTAAGGTAGGACCCTAAGGCGGATCCTTAAATGAGCGTTGACCATCCACGTGTCCATGGTCCGACAATGCCGCAATGGTCACATGAACAAATGTCTAAGTCTAGGCAAGGCTAGCAGAAACCTCCATGTGTCTCCCTAGCGTAAATCCAAATGTCAAACAAAGAGGAGAATTTTCAGATGAGCGCAAGCCTTGCACGTGGACAAGACTTGAGTTGAAGCGGGCATTAGAGTTTCGAAATTCCCGTTGATTCACATCCAATCAAAAAGGGCCACGTTTCCACAAATGTTGGGACAAAAATTTAATGGGAAAACAAAACATGACTGTGGAAAAACGAAGGAATGGAAAAACCTAGAATTTATGCCCAAATTACAAATTCTTTCACATGGACAGAGGGCAGAAAACAAATTCTAGACTTAAAGTGATCCTCAACCAAAGGAAAGGACTGATCATGGAAACCAAATGAAGGATAGATATTTCACGCATCAATATGGGGAGATAGAGAATATGACAGAGCCCACAGATTGAATAATTTCAAGGACAAATAGGCGAGATCAAATTGAGCACCAACATCAGCTCTGACTTGGGGATGGGAACTCCTAGCAAGTGCCACAAGAACAAATAGCAAACCAAGTGCCAAAAATAAACCATTGGGTAATGGAGGTAAAGAAAAATCTTGCAGAGCAGAATAATAATAACCAATTCCCCCAAGGATGAACCGAGAAACCAACAAAAAAATTTCACCAGGGATCAGGACAAACCAAAATAGAAAACACGAAAGCAAAATGAAACCAGAAGAATATACACTATACAATGGTTAGAAATCAGATTCAGAGAAGACAATCAAGGAAAATTTTCAATTGCATGCCATTCTAGATATGACCATGCTAAGCAGTTCTGATATGTCTTTAACAACTATTCATATGGTTGTTTTTTTTCCATACAAGTTGTTATCTAACCATATGTTTTCAGGCTTATCCTTTATGCATGTGTCAATTTTTTCAACATCTCACGAGGCTGCCTCAAACATCAAAGACTCAATAAAATCAACCTTCTCATGATACCTGCATTGATCAATTTCATACTCCTTGAAAACAACATAGCTCATAGAGTTATCGTGTATCAATATTTGCAAGAAATACATCATAACAAGTATTTTCGGGGTCCTCAATGAGATATAACATTTTCTTTTCACTAGGTAACTTCACAAGATTGATCTCAATTGGTATGGTGGCATAAGTCATATCCATTTGCACACTTCCACCCACACTAGCAGCTCATTTTCTTGATAACAACATTCACCATTTGGTAGGACAATCAACAATAACAACATCTACCTTTAAGTTCTTTCTGGGTAGGTTGCAAGTTGCACTGTCAAACCCTTGACACATCCAACCACTGACACCTCTCTAGAATCCATGTCAGTGCACTTCCCATAAGTTGATGTTACTTTGAGATCCAAATCATTCATGACCTCAAGAGGCATAACATTGCATGATGCTCCAGAATCAAACATACAGTTGTGTAACAAACTTGTCCCTAATAATCAAAGTAGTGAAAATTGGATCTACATTTAGCTAGGACTCAACCAAGGATGTTCCCAAATATACTTGGTGGCTCATGTAGATCTTCCAAGACTTGGAGTTTTTTCAACTCAGCAATGGTAGAAGGAGTCTCAACATTGTTTACATTTTTGCCTTGGGTAATCGTTTCTTCTTTCAATCCCAAAGACTCAAAGACCCTTTTCTTGTGTTAAGGAATCCTAAGCTGCTCAACAATTGGAACATAAGTCTTGATCTGACTCAAGACTTGGAAAATGTCATAAGGAACATATTTGGGAAAGGTAGCATTTGGAGGAAGACTAACAAACTCATCTGACAAAAAAGTATTTTTCAAGGTCTGAGAATGGGTAGGGATACCAGTTCTATTTTGGGATACAAGGCCTTTGCCAAATGTATCTTTCCTAGGAGTTTATTTTGAGATATTGGTGAGAACTAGAGTTTTTTGTTTGGTCACAAGCCCTATCCCTTTGACAAATTTAGTCCTAATGTTATATTCTTTTTCTTGGGTAACCACAACATTCATTAACAACCACCTATCCTCCTAATAAGGGATTCCTCCATCACACTTTTTAATCATTAATGTCCTTAAGTATTCAAAATAATTATTAGGAAATTATAAATGTTGTACCATAAATATTTCAAAATTATGAGAGGGAGGAAGGGGTAATACCCAGTTGATGCAATCCCGAAACTCCTGCAATGCAGTTCTAGCACTAATTAATTTAGTTTAAATTTATCCTTTCCGTGAGCTTGTAGAGCACCCCATCATGCACACATCATCATTAGTGTCATCATCAGCTTCTTCAACTTATTTTTCTTCATCACATGGGGCATGTGGCAAGAAACATCTGTCACACCACTCAATTTCATTAGCTTCTTCAACAACAACAACTTTGATAGCTAAAGGATTAGGCACCAATCTATTTTCCCTGGGTTGGGGCTGTCTATTTCCTGATCCCATGGGTCCTTTTCCTTTTTCATTAGATCTCTGATCACCCCTAGGATGATTTACAAATATTTCTTGACATTTTGCTTTATGCTAACCTTAGGAACTTTGTCCAATCCCCTTCTCTACTCTGGCCAGTTTATAGGATATTTCCTTAACAAATCCGGCAAAAGTTTTCTCAACCTCTTCTAGATCCACAGACTTACTTGACCGAGGCTTCTTTGGATTGATCAGTTTGATACCTTCCCTCTTAGGAGGCTTACTAACTACTTTGATATTGTTTTCAATCTGAAAAGCCGTGGTGGAGGCCTACCTCAATGTTTTGGGTTCTTATCCCTCAAATAATAGGCAACTTTCTTATCAAAAGCATCAGAGTATTTTATTAAATAAGAAACATCACTTGGCCTCAGGATCATAGGTAGCCTATTTAGGGTCTTATTGAACCTTGTATTGAATTCATGAACAAATTCATTAGGATTCTTTTTAATATTTTCAAATTCTAATAAAAGAAACCTAGGATCTATTTTATCTCCATACTACAATCTAAAATCATTCTTCATTTCTATCCATGAATCAATGGAGTTGTCTAGAAAATATTTATACCAGTCCCATGTGTCCTCCTCTAGAGTATGAATAAACAATTTTATGTACACATCCTCAAATTTGATCTCAAAGTCTTCCATCATATTGACAAAAATCTTTAAGTGTTGATCACCAGTAATAGCATTATTTCCTTGAAATTTAGGAAGTCTATTTCTAACATCTTGGGGCACAAAATTTGGATATCCATCCATACCTCTAAAATCTATAGAACTAAAAGTGTTCACAACAAATGGAGGTCTTGGTGGGGGCTAGGCCATATTTTTTTGGGAGGTGATCTTATAGGAGAAACAAAATGATGGGGAGTGAGGGGTCTGTGGGGCACATGAATACAATTCTTAGAATGAATGTTCTCTAAAAAATATTTTTCTTGGAAAATCCTATCATCTTTGGAGAACACGAGGACAAAATGAAAAGCAATTTTTTCAAATACAAAAGAAGGACCCTCTCTAGTTGGAGAATTAAGATCTACAAAAAGACTACCTGATTCAGAAGTACTTGAGGAAGTATGGCAATATTCAATGATAGGCTAATCAGTTTCCATAATTGATAATTCTTTTCTCGATTTCTGATCTCCAACAACTTTCCAGATTCTTCTTCCTTCAAAATTTTTCTTTCCTAGCTCTAGAAACAACCTTTTAGCAGGGTATTTAATGAAGAAATATCTTCTTCCTTACATCTTTGCAAAAACTACTGATAAATTTCAATTGATAGATGTTAAGACACTGGAATTTATCAAAAATAATTGAACATGGAGTTGCCACTAAGGATTTTAACCTTAGTTGTTAAAATGCACTAAAATTGATCATCAAATGTTTGTCAACACTAAAAATATTCATAGATCTGACCTTCCTTTACCCATATTTATCATTGATGATGTAACCTTAGTGCAAAACCCAAAAGAAGATGGAATTGTTACACACAAAACTTGTAAATTTTCACGATTCTTAAAAATTTGGACACATGATGATGTTTTAACAACGTATTTGTACTTAGAGCATGTAAGAAACATTACCAGGACCAAATATAAGAATTCATTTGAAGATCCTTGAAATGGCACCAATACAGTTTTGTTGGTGCACAAATATATCTCAAATCTCAAATAATCCGGAAACACTAATCACATCCATGACAATGGTGCCACTCTGGTTTTATTGCAGCGAAAAGAGGTCCCGGAGCTTAAATAATCCCCGGAAATGATGCCAATCTAGTATTTTTCAACTAATGACTGGGATGTCATGCCACAACGTTTTGATAGTCCTTCTAATAATTATTTTATTCTAGCATGCGAGAAATCCCCATTTTAATCATTTTCTCGTACCTCAGTATAACTCGATCTAACAAGCAATCCTTTTCACCCTCGAGGAAACACCTTGAGAAATGAGTGCCCTCGTATGGATGTCTTCTTTTGTGCCTCTCGAGAAATTAATGTTCACGCACGTATTATTCCACATACCTCATTTGTGAGTTCGATTTATAAGAAAAATAATGCGTATTCGCACCTCTAGGAGTCTTGGAGAAAAAATGGCCATAAAATTAGATGTAATGCACAAGTAACCATATATTATCCCCTTTCTCAACTTTAGATTAGAGTCGTCCACATGTTTCCTTGGTGCAACTACAAAGGTGAAGTGCAGAAGCAAGTTTCTAAACAAGCACGGGCCTTCCATGTGTCCTTGGGCCCAAGAAAATTACCTTTTGGCCTTTGAAAAGTCTCAGTATAAAAGGAGATAGCGGAAGCCTCCACGTGTCTCACTGGTACACTTTTGATATGGTGCCCAAAATTAGAGACCCTAAATAAGCACGGGCTCACCACATGTCTCTGTCCGGAAGAGTTGTTGAAAACATTTAAGGACTAGTGGAAGGTGCCACGTGCTTACGGTTTGAGAAAGTTTCCTCGGTTGTTGAAAATTCCAAGCAAGGGAAGAGTGAGAGAAAATTTCCATGTGTCTCCATGACGCTCCTTCAAAAATAAAATTTAGGGGTAGGTCACCAAACAGGTGCAGGCCCTCCACGTGTTCCGTGCCTTAAAAAGTTTCTTGGAAAGTTTAAGTATAGAGAGGAGGCAATGAAAGCCTCCATATTTCTCCTTGGCACAACTTTGATATGGTTCCCAAAAATGGAGAACGAAAACAAGCATGGGCTCACCACATGTCTCCTTTGCACAAGTGCTAAGGTAGGACCCAAAGGCAGATCCTAAAATGAGGGGCAACCCTCCACATGTCCATGGTCCGACAAAGCTACACCGACCACATGAAAAATTCTCTAAGTCCGGGAAGTGCCAACGGAAACCTCCACATTTCTCACCGGCATAAATCCAAAGATCAAACCAGGAGGTGAATTTTCATATGAGAACAAGCCCTCCACATTGACAAGACTTGAGTTTAAGTCAGCCTTAGAGTTTTAAAATGCCCCACTGAGCCACATCTAATCATAAAGGGCCATGTTTCCACAGATGTTGGGACAAACATTTATAGGGAAAACTAAATGTGACTATGAAAAAATAGAAAGAAGGGAAAAAACCTGAATTTACACCCAAATTACAAATTCTTTCACATGGACAGAGGAATGGAAAACAAATTCTTGATTTACAAGTAATCCTCAACCAAAGGAAAAGACTTATCATCGCAACCAAATAAAAGACAATGATTTCATGCATCAATATGGGGAGATAGAGAATACAATAGAGCCTGCGTATATTGAATAAGTTCAAGGAAAAATGGGGCAATATCAAATTGAGCACCAACACATCATGGCAACACAGGTGTCCTTTGAGTCCTTGTGTTCTTTTTTGCTGAAGATAGTCATGAAATTGTAGACTATGTGATCTGTTATATTTTGTGACAAAGACAGCTTAGGCTAGATTTCATGTAATTATTAATAAATTCAATAATAACACTATTCTCTGAAAGAACCCTCCCAAGCTTAGGTATACTTCACCAATGCTCAAAACATCGTAATAAAGTTTTGAGTTGTCCATTTTTACACAATTGAAAAATTGTCAAAACAATGGAAAGCATAATAACATCCATCATAACTTAAATCCAACATCCCAAGGATACTTCCATGCCCATGTTATTTCTTCATCTACACCTCATCCTAATCCCATGTCTATTACATGTGCTCATACAAGCGAGGTCAAGATTTTACCACAAATAAAACCTCTCAAGTTTGATAAAAGTGTTAGGCAACATGATATTCTCTCCGAGATCCTCAATCACCGGTGAATCATCTTTCCACCTACTAATTACTACCCTCCTTATCAGCTTACAAAATATAAAGGTTATCTATTTTGTAATTATCATAGAATTAATGCACATCTTGATAATTATTTCTATGCTTTAGTATAAATAATCAGAACCTTAATCATTAAGGATTTATTTAATTTGTTACACAACATTCCCCTACATGCTCATCTCTAATTACCAAACCCTAATGATTTCCCAGATTATATCCTTGTATTTCTATAAAACATCATGCAATAGTCTCTCATGTTCGTTCTCCAATAATGCATTAGTCGCCACAAGCCCCATCTAAGGCCAAACCATCAAAGTAAGAACAACCAAATCCCTTGCCAAATAATGAGATCCCTCACCAATGTCCTAAAATTCAACTTATAATTCATCCTTTCTATCTAGATAGTTCTTATGTCGATGACTGGGACCTAGAACAAGATTACGATTTTCATGAACCATTTGATATTTCACATGAGCATTTTTCCACATTATATTTCAATCCTTGAAATTTTTTTGACTTAAATTCGACACTTATCATACCCTTGATTCTACCTATCATTATGAAAACCATAAAATTTTTTATGACACATTTCAACATCTACCACCATTGCATGGTCTCTCTACCATCATGGATATATCTCTACCAATTGCACACTTTGGGGGAATGGAACTTCCCCCACAAAGTCGCACATTCTAATCAGTATTTTCCTACCCATATTACTCACATACATATTTATATCTTACATTTTCTTAGTACTTCAAGTCAATATTTCTAGAAGAACTTTTTCTTATCTAAACTATGAATACCACTTGTTACATCTATATATTTGTATTCCTTCTCTTTTTACTCATGTGTCACTCCATACATGCTATAAACCAAAAATCACACGCTTGGGTACATTTCTAGGTCCTAAAGACATGTATTCATATGATTCCTAAATGATAAAACTATTAATTAAGAACAATATTTTGCCTTTTTATTTTTTTTGTTCTTATTTATGGCATTTTACACCCTATAGCCTAGTCGGAACTTCACGTATTTGTCTTTTATGACATAAACTACGCCCGAGAGATAACATTTTTATCTTACTCACTTCTTTTTGGTCACTTTTATCTTTTTGACATCTAATTTTGTTATGGGTCGGCCTTCAAATTGTCAATTATGAAATTCAACCAAAGGAATCATATAAATACAAAGCTATGTGACCAAAATAAAGGACCAATCCCTAACCATGTATTATCATCAGCCTAAGCTTGCATCCAAATTCATCTAAGAGAATCAAAGTCATCCATCTAGTGTCCATTCGAGTGACAAGGGACTGATTTTTATACATACACTGCATAGGAAGGGAAGTTCATTGTTCCATTAATACATCTATTTACGTTGTTACATCTACCACTTTCCCTCTATCAAGTGCACTTACACAAGGGATTTTTCTAAGCACGATTCTTTCGAACACACACAAGAACTACATGGATTAGAGATGTAGTGCAATGCTTAGTCTTAATTTCACTCATGCAGGTGATGGTCAGTGTTAGTACAACTTCCCATATTGTATCTTTATATTTTGGATTTGATGTGGTATTGTGGGTTTCGCGAGTGAATCTTTTCTGTGTAGGTTACAGATGCACTCAATTATCATACTGCGTCATAAAACTGACCAAGAATGAATATCATTGACATGTATGTGACACCAAAATACTTATATTATAACCACCTCTGTAGTCACTTATGCCTAGAAGAAGATCTGTAACCTAGGCACCCTAGTTTGGGCTTATCCAACATCTCAAGATTTTACTGATTCGAATAATGGCATAATTTACTTTTTGTTAATAATTTTTCCTAGTTTGCACCAATCTTGAATCAAGTGCAAATTAGATAAGTCCTCTCTCTCTCTCTCTCTCACTTATGGTTTTGATTTTATTTGCTTATTTATTGTGTCAAATATACAATTTTATCATTTATTTTTCATTTGTGACCATGTAATTAGGGTGTGGCATAAACCATATTTTTGTTAAATCCTCCGATGAACCCACAATCAAATTTTTTTGGATCATCACTTCCTCCTAATTTCATTATTTGAGGATTCTCTCACCATGCATATTTCTATTTATGCCTTCTTACAAGCTCATCCTGAATGTAAGGCTAAAATTAACTCTCTCTGGCTAATACTTACATTCCCTCCAATACTCCTCCAAACCATATATATTATTTTTTTGTAGTTGCATTCTCTCAATAATTTAATTTTCCCATTTATTGTAGATACCACTCTTTTTGTTTACGACAATGATCCTCTTGTTTATATTTAATCTTGCATCTTTGACATAGGCACTAAGCAAGTACTAGTTGATAATGGATCCGAGCTCAATCTTTATAATCTCACATTTATTTTCAGCTTGGCCTTTCCTCATCTCATGTCATTCCAACATCCATTTCTATTTGTAGCTATGATTCTTATGCATGCCCATGCATGGGAACTATCACACTACCTCTCACGCTTTTCCTAAAACCATTCATACGATATTATTTGTTATCGACGCCAATCTTAAATACAATTTCTCACGTGGTAGGACATGACTTCATGCTATAAAGGAAGTACCTTACAAATTTAATCATTGCGTTAACTTCTCATGTGATGGCTATGCATATACTATTATTTCGACCATGACCCATTCAAATATCACAATCTAGACCCAATCGCTACTCTTGCCTACTCTATTTCTCCATGGACCTCACAGGACTACACATTTAATGCTTCATGTTTCATGATACACCTTTTTAGAATTCCGTTCTCACACAATGTACTAACCTATAATGCACTCTAGTTCCATGATTCGTACTGAACTGTTGAGGATATAAATCTAAAATGAACCTCACCTCCTATACACTTTATGCTCTGGACTTCATGATCTATCTTTCTATCACCTCTTTCAAAAAATTCTCAATGACACATTCTTGTTCTATGGTTCATTCTCAATTATTGAGGGGTACTTATAAATAAACCTTGTGTCATACACATTCATGCACATTCGTTTGGGAAAACATTGCTCCTATCACACTTATATTGCATACCAGTCCATCACATACACGCATAGATTATATATCTTGGTTGCACATACTCTTGCTTTCTTATACCATGATGCCCTTTTCTTACTATGCTATTCATATATATTAGTATGTCAATATGTTTTCTATATACACATGCATTTTCACTTGGTGTTTAATTTTAATGAAATATTATTACAAATCCTACACATTGTAATGATGTTTGGGATTTTAACTATTACTAGTACCACTTTGAGGCTCTGGGGAATCTACTTTCTCACACATTATAGGTGTTATTCTTTCATTGTGTACTACTTCTTATTCTTACTAGCACATTACTTTACATTGGTACATACATGCCTTGACATACTTTCTATCATTTTCACATGGTAATGGGTGTTTCATGTGCAATGTTTTTTTATAGGACTATTTTCCACCATGGTTGTAGTAATAGTTTGCTTTATCATTTTTTTCATTATATGGCATTGTTTTTAGGCTAATACCATTGTCTTATATACACACTATATACTTTTTCCTGATTTTACATTCATTGTCTTGCAACATTGTGAGTGATGTGCCATTTTTGAAACCCATTTTTCACACCCATATTCTATGCACATTTTCTTATTACATTGTTTTTCTATGGCAAGTTTGTTATTTTTTCTACTAACACATGTTCATAGCCACATTTTTTACATCTACCTTGGTTTATACCATGCAACAACACCATTTAGATCAACTTCAAGTCCTCTCTTTGGGCTGAATTCTCCTAGTAACGTCACGAGACACCCCAAATAAGGGGGCGTACATTGGGTGAAACAATCACGCCATACGAAGCTCAAAGCTACAACACATTACAGTTTAGCATATAATGAAAACATGACATAGTTTTAGAAACATACTAGAATCGAGTTGGGTCCTGTCATCACCAATCTGGCACTATGATAATTCTTCACCGGGAACTCCTCGTGCTATGATTATTTACTAATGCACAACTTTTAGTTTGGTGGATGTAATCTGAAAACACAACAACAAACATAACACAAGAATACCATAGACTATGATAAGAAGGAATGATGATAAATCTGAAATATCGAGTAAATTATAATATTAACATGAAATTGTTACAATCTCACCCATCAGTACTTCAAGTGTTACTTGAATTCACTTGCCTTCCAACAATAACTATGGGAGAAACTTCACAATTACACCTCTTAATGGCTTCTTTAACACACCTTCAAAATGATGGCTTCCTTTACACACTTACCCATACAATATTTCTCACTACTTCCTTCTATGCTAAATGAGGGGGGTGGCCTCTTTATTTATAGAAATTCGAGGCTTATCCATCTTACCTCTAAGATAGGATAAGAAATCCACTCTGACGAATCATATTCCATACCTTAACTCTTATCTGTACATGTAAGATTATCTTTTAAGATAAGATAAACCTTATCATTTCACATGGGTTCCACATTTTTAGACTTTTTACAAATAAAATATACAAAATATTTATGACCTCACTCCTTGTCCTTATTACTAATATAATAATTCTAATTCCTAATCATGTAGACCCTACTTCTCTACTTACCCCAACTTTGACATTTTAACATTACCGGACCACTTACGACAAATATTTACTTTTTACCACAACATTCTTATTGTACTTTTGACTATTCATTGTACTATACATTATTGGCGGCGCACTGTAATGGCAACACCGTTATCTTCTATCGGATGCTACTACTAATTACACTTAACAAAATCCTATTCCTAATACATACATTAATGAAATAGAAATTACGGAGGAAAATTTTAGTGTCGACAGCCTTCCCCTTCCTAGCTTCTCTACTCCGTCCTGGAGTAGACTATTCTGGGTGCTTGGAAAATATTCAACTTGTCATGGTTGAACCATTTCCTAATGGGAGTGCCATCCAATTCCTCCAATCGGTACATACCATTTTCATGCACAGGGTGCTTTATTTTGTAGGGCCCCATCCATTTTGGAAGAAATTTTTGTCTTCTTTTTCGTATCGGAATCATATACTAGAACCAAGTCATTCACATGAAATGGAGACCAACGGATATTTTGATCAAAGTATTCCTTCTACTTCATTTTCTTCTTATAGCTTGTATCCTTTGCTATTTCCATCATTTCCTCTAGCAAATGAAGATGTACCAACCTTTATTTTTGAATCACTTTCATCCATCCTTTCATTTTTCATAAATCTCACACGGTGGGAATATAAAACTCAATAGGAATAATCGGATCAATGCCATAGGCCAACCTGAAATGGGGAGTATCCTGTTCTTTGACTTTGATGTTGCCCTATATGCCCACAATGTTGCATGAATCCTTTTATCCCACTTATGTACCTGCAAGGCTGCATCTTTTACTAGAATTTGACATAACACAAAAAAATTCGTTCCACCTGTCCATTTGTGCTTGGCTTGTATGTTGTTGCCTTCCTGTGCTTAATAGAAAATTTGTTGACTAGGGCTTCTACTACCTCATTAATGAAGTAATTTCCTTGATCTATTACAATTTCTAATGGGCAACCAAATCTGGTGACAAT
This sequence comes from Taxus wallichiana var. yunnanensis, assembly GCA_018340775.1. Taxonomy (NCBI): domain Eukaryota; kingdom Viridiplantae; phylum Streptophyta; class Pinopsida; order Cupressales; family Taxaceae; genus Taxus; species Taxus wallichiana. Next base: position 947,818,599 of record CM031240.1, read on the forward strand.
GCGTTCGTATATGAACCTTGCCACTTCATCCATAGAAGTTGTTTTCAATGGCCTAGCTTCAACCCACTTAGTTAAATAATCTATGGCAACTACAATATACTTATTTTGGTGTGGGGTAGTTGGAAGTGGACCTACAATATCTATTCCCCACTTTTCAAAGGGACCAAGTGGAAGAATAGTGCATAATGGAGTTGATGAAGTCTTACGATTACCATGTGTTTTACAAATATCACATGTCTTACAATAATTATAAGAATCTCTAAAAAGAGTGGTCCAGTGATAACGGCATCCAAGATCCTTCTTGTTGTAATTTTTTCAGAGAAGTGCCCTCCACATGTACCATTGTCTAATTCTTCTATCAACTCTTTCCCTTGATCATGTCCAACTTCCCTCTTGATCTTTGTCCATAAGGTCCTATTCGAAATAATACTCCATGCAGAATAGAATATGGATGACTGGCTTGAGTAATCTTCCTCTTAGTCTTTGCATTGGCACCATCAAGAAACTTGAATTCATTCAGATAATTCCAAATATCTATGTATTCACTAGGGATTGTGTCAAGGGATAACAATGTTGCATATGGGAAATCATCATCATCACAAGATGAACCTAAACCATCATAGGCTTAAGAGAGTGCATCTGCATTGACATGCTTCTTTCCTAGCCTATCTATAATATCAAATTCAAATTCTTGTAGAAAAATTATCCATCTTGCTATCCTCCCTGATGGGTTAGGCTTATTTACAATATATTTTAGAGCCTAATGATCTGTTATAACTAGAAATTTTTTCCCTAGCAAGTAATTCCTAAACTTCTTTACAGTAAAAATGATAGCCAGAGCCTCTTTTTCATTCTGATGATAATTTACCTCAACACTACTCATTTTTCTACTCCCAAAGTAAACTGGATGTTCATTCTCATTTTCATCCTTTTGGCTCAGTACTTCCTAGTGCTGCATCTGAGGCATCAGTGTACACAATGAATAGCTTGCTCCAATCTGGATTCTTTAGAATAGGTGAAGACACCAGGGCTTCCTTCAGTTGTTCAAAAGATTCATGAACCTTATTTCTGGTTCATAAGTAACATCCTTCTTCAAGAACTGGGTTAGTGGTTGTGTAATCTTTCGAAATTCTTGATGAACCTTCTATAGTAACCCACATGGCCTAAAAATGATCTTAACTTACTTCTATTCATAGGAAATGGTAACTCTTTGATTTTTGAAACTTTATCAAGATAAGTACCAATACCATCTCTGGATACAACATGCCCTAACAAAATGCCTTTAGAACATCCAAAGACACACTTTGTAGGGTTTAATGAGACTTGTGCTTCATATAACCTTTGAAATGTTGTCTCCATCTGGTGCAGGTGGTCCATCTTACTCCCATAGATGTAAAAATCATCCAAAAATACTCTGATGAAGTTCCCAATGTAGGGTTCGAACACCCTATTCATCAAACATTGGAACATTGCTGGAGCATTACACAACCAAAAAGGCATAACTCTATAAGAAAACATTCCCCAAGGAGTGGTGAATGTGGTCTTGAGCTGATCTTTCTCTGCTATATGGACTTGGTTGTATCCATTATATCCATCAACAAAACTATAACATTCTGCTGGCCCTACTTCATCCAAGATATGATTTGAGAATGGAAGAGGGTAATGATCCTTCTTTGTTACCTTATTGAGCTTCCTGTAATCAACACAAATGTGTAGCTTCCCATTCTTTTTTATTGAGATCATAATGGGAGAAACCCATTCTAAATTCTTCACATCAAATATGAATCCTGCATTAAGCAACTTATCTATTTCTTCTTTTACATTCTTGGAAAAATTAGGATTCATTCTATAGGGCATTTTCTTTATGGGCTTAGCACCATCTACTAGCTCAATAGAGTTTTCTACCCAAATTACTTGATGGAGTTCCTTGTAATCAAAAGTGAATAGGTGTATGTACCTTTGAAAGAGCTGGAAGTAGCATTCCTTCTCATTCTCCATCACAGCATCACCAATCTTTATTTGTTGGAGACGATCATCAATTTCTTCTTCAGATAATTTTATGGGTCCATGGGTCGGGTGTGATTTGAAGGATATTCATGACCGAAACATCAAGCTCAATTTCTTCATCTTCTGTGTCCACTTCACTAGTACTAGAGTAATCGAGAGAATGCCCAATCATCGGTTTCATCACTTGAATCCACGAGTTCAACATTATGATCTTTGAGGGATCACGTTTATCTTCACCCTTTCTCTACCACGTCCAAGTGTCATGAAGCCTTCATTCTAGTAGTTTCTTGCATGAACTCTCCTTAGCCATGGCCTTCCCAACAACATTGGGTACGCAACAGTACCATTTTTCATCACCTGAAAGTCTACCACACATACAACACCCATAATAGATATTGCCACATTTGAAACTACACCTTCTGGTTTAGTTTTTCTCTTATTTAATGACCTTAACATAAGTGTTTAGGGGCGCTCAATTTTTAAACCCAACATATTCATTACTGGACTCGGTCATTACATTAATTGCAGCACCTCCATTAACTAAGACATCATGAATTGAAATACCATTACATAGTACCTCAGCTTGTGGAGCATAGGGATCCGCCTCTACCTCCAAAACAGGGACCTCAACCTCCTTCCTTTATCGAGCATTGAGTCCACTTCGCAGCTCCCGCCTATTCTTAGAAGACATAGCCAAGAGTTGACCTAATGTAATATTTGCAGGCCTTTTGAAAAGATCTTCTAAGATGGAGTATAGTCCTTGTCCTTATGAAATAAAAAAATCCTGCACACCCAACTTTCTTCTCTTATTTTTCTTACAAGTTTCTCCTTTCATCTTCTTAAGATAATTTCCATCTTGGTTATCTTTTCTTTCTTTCTTTTTGTTACAAACACATCTACTTCATTATTTATGCTCTTATCTACTATATCAAAAGAATTCATAGGTGTTTTTCCTTTATCATTATCTCTTGTACGGATGTAGAAGCTCTATCTGGACAATTATACTTATAATGACCCTTTTATAACAACCATAATAGACAACTTCAGAAATATTTCTTTTTGGACCTCTATCTCCTCCCTGAGAACTAAATTCTTTTCCTTGAAGAAGATTAATAGTTAATTGTCCCATCTTCTTGAGTAGATCTTCATACCGAGTAGATGTACGAGGAGAAAGATTTGTGCTCAAGAAGAGTCGTTGTGGATTTCAGAACCAAAGGTGCTTTGGTGTAGTTTCTACTTTAGCAACAATTTCTTTGGGCTCCTCTTCCATGCTTTCTTCTTACTTTCTTGTAATCTCCTTTGTTTGTTCAATGGTAGTGGGCGGTCATACTTCACTCGTTGTCGATCTCGGCTTCATCCCAAGAATGAAGTGCTTACAGAGGAGATTATCCACGTCATTCATCAACCCATCCGCGAATCCTTCCTTCCGGATTTGGGCATTGAGCTTCCTCTTTAGCTCTAGAACATGATCATGATAATCCCTTATCTTCTCCTTCTCTCCTTGGGATAGCTTTGTGATATCAATCATGAGATCGCATATTTTTGTTGGTCACCAAATTCTTCAAGAAAACTTTCAGTTAATAAATCCCATGAGTTTTTCACATTATCACCTAGTGTTTCAAAAACCACCTAAGGGTTGAACCATCCAAAAAGGTAGGGAAAAATTTAGTCCATTGTTTCCTTCTTATAAGGCCATTACAAATAAAATATCGTTTAAACTCTTGAATGAAAGACTAAGCATCTTCATTAGATTGGGCTGAAAAAACAAGAATCTTCCCCATTTTCAAAAGTAACTATAGTCAAATACCAACCCATAAGTACAATCAACAAGACTTAGGTGCACAAATAATTGGAATCACTATAATATAAAATAGAAATGACCACGGTAAATTATGGTAAAACTTGACTTATCATGCGGTAAAAATTGACTTTACTCTTGTGGTAAACACTATTCATAGTAAAAGTGAAGTTATCGGTAAATACTATTCACGTAAAAAGTGACTTTCTGCAGTAAATACTATTCATGGAAAAAGTGACTTTACCATGGTAACTACTATGCATAATAAAAATAAGGTTACCCTCCAAATGATTTTTGACTAAGTGGGAATATCTCTCCGAAAATCCACCAACAAGGAATGGTCCTGGCAACAGAACCAAAATGTCATCACCAATTCGACACTATGATAATTCTTCACTGGGAACTCCTCGTGCTATGATTATTTACTAATACAAAACTTTTAGTTTGGTGGATGTAATCTGGAAACACAACAACAAACATAACACAAGAATACCATAGACTATGATAAGAAGGAATGATGATAAATCTGAAATATCAGAGTAAATTATAATATTAACATGAAATTGTTACAATCTCACCCATGAGGTACTTCAAGTGTTACTGACTTCACTTGCCTTCCAATAATAACTATGGGAGAAACTTCACAATTACACCTCTTAATGGCTTCTTTAACACACCTTCAAAATGATGGCTTCCTTTACACACTTACTCATACAATATTTCTCACTACTTCCTTTTATGCTAAATGAGGGGGGTGGCCTCTTTATTTATAGAACTTCTAGGCTTATCCATCTTATCTCTAAGATAGGATAAAAAATCCACTCTGACAAATCATATTCCATACCTTAACTCTTATTTGTACATGTAAGCTTATCTTTTACGATAAGACAAACCTTATCATTTCACATGGGTTCCACATTTTTAGACTTTTTACAAATAAAATACACAAAATATTTATGACCTCACTCCTTGTCCTTATTACTAATATAATATTTCTAATTCCTAATCATGTAGACCCTACTTCTCTACTTACCCCAACTTTAACATTTTAACATTACCGGACCACTTACGACAAATATTTACTTTTTACCACAACATTCCTATTGTACTTTTGACTATTACCGTACTATACATTATTGGCGTGCATCGCATCGAGCTCCATTATCTTCTATCGGATGCTACTACTAATTAAACTTAACAACATCTTATTCGTAATACATACATTAATGAAATAGAAATTACGGAGGAAAATTTTAGTGTCGACAGTCCTCGGCTCATCTAAAAACTCTAGCGCCCAAATACAAACTTTGGTACCTCCGTGCTCGTGAACTCTCCTAGGAACCTATGTTTTGGGGGATGATATAGTTACATTCTTAGATCATCAGAGTTCACAATAGTTCACAAATCAATTTTATTTTTCAGAAAGCAGTCCTCCAAAGTAAGTAAAATGCATTCTTTCTCCATTACATTAGGAACAATTGGTATAACTCAAAACAACGGTGTTCACACCATCTATAGTGGTGTATAATCTGGAAGCAGTTATGGAAGGATAGTAACACTAGACCTCTCTCCCCAACACTCTTCTATTGTGGTAATAGATCACCTAAAAATACTCGTTATTGCTGTAAAATTTCCCAAAAAAAAATTTCTTGGCGTGAGATCACCCAAAAAAACTCATCCTTGGGATGAGATTACGTAAAAACCTCTCTTTGTGTGAGTTTACCCAAAACAATCACTCTACACAACATTTTTAGGACATCTTTCTATCCTTTTACACACATGTTCATCATGTGCGCAATTTCCTTTTACTAACTTTTACACATTTACATACTTTTACATACTTTTGCAAGAGTTTTCATAATACATTAATTTGACTACTCTTTCACTCTTCTTTTATAGGTACATCCTTAATATGCAACAAGAAGCATCTTGACATCAAGCACAACAATAGGTACAACTTGATACAACATAATACACTTTGCCCCTAGGGTTACTTCCTCTTTCTTAGCTTCCACACTTCATCTTTATCTATTTACGCTTTCACTTGTCTCTTAGGCATGTTATTGGCATCACACTCTATATGGTTATCAGGTATAAATACCTTATATACTTTATGTTATTGATTATTTACTTAGAAACACAAAGTGTGGAAAATGTAGACACAAAATCACCCACTTGGGTACATTTCTAGGTCCTAAAAGCATACTTGCATTCGTATGATTCCTAAGCATGAAAACTAGTTATTGACAACTACCTTTGGCATTTTTGCTTTGTTTTTGAACTTCTTTATGGTATTTTACACTGTAGAAACAAAATCATGCACTTTAGGCATTATTTATCCTAGTCTCATAATGTTATTTAAAAGGTTCTCAAGTTTAAAAGTACTAATTAATCCCACCTTTTGGCCACCTTTATTTTATATTTTACTTCATCATATCCACACATTTCCTCCCACATATCCACCTATTTCATAGTTTTCCCAAAATTTTAGTTTAAACCCGGGAACCCCATGGTGCCTTGGTCCCACCAGGGGTGTCCTAATTCATGTTCCACTTTCCGCTTCTTTTTGGGTCTTTCTAGCCGTTTTTCATCCATTTCTTTTCCTATCGGCCATTTAAGGGTTAATTATGAAATTAGAGCAAGATAACCCTATGAATATAAAGTTATAATACGATAATAAGGATCTTAGCATCACATACTAATATCAATCCATCTAGATTTACATCTCTTACATCCATTTCGTTCACATAGTTTCATTCATCAAGCCTAAGAGATCTGCATCAACACACATAGCATAGGAGAGAGATTGTATTCTATTCCATGCACACATGTTAGTACATTTTATATAGTTATTAGTCCTTTTTACTTCACAAAGCATGACCAACACAAGAGCACCTAGGGCACGAAATTCACACACACACACACGAGAAATACATTTGGGTCTGAATTTTAGTGCAACGCTTAATTATAAGACCACTAGTTTGGTGACCTAGGTCAGTTTGAACTATTCATTCATCATCTTTTAGTTTTCTTAGGGTTTTGATGCTTAATTTCATCTTGTAGGTCATCATCTCATTATTCAACACATTTTGTGCAACTTAGTGAATCCGGTGTCACGAGATAGGAAGAATTTCAAGACACCTTGTGACGCTGAAAATTTAGATTCGGATATTTTTATAGAGATCATGACGCCTAGTCTACAGACCACGGTGCCCTAGTACCTTCCCATGTGCCCCAATCAGGTTAGATCATTCAGATCCAACCTTTGCAGGACTTCTAAGGTCATTCTTACTCCTAAATTTTACTATCACACCTATGATAATATTATTTGATAAGCTAAGTGATGTATCCTTCTTTACTTGCATATTTAAGGTTTCATCTCACTTAATATAATTATTTACAATTATTCCATGGCTTCTTAGTTTCCTTTATACAATGTTTTAGTCTGACTATTTAGATTAAATAGTGGTTATACTTGCCATTACTATTAGTTTCCCATTTTTAGTTAAACATTTTTGTGAACCCACATTTCTAATAATAGCACCTTATAGGGTTTTCATTTGCATTTAACCATCAAAATTATCTTCATAAATCAATAGTGTCTTACCCATCTCGATTTACTTCATCATTTTGAAACCCTCATTGCTACTATCAATTTTTGAGTTGACATGCATCTGGATTCCATGTATGACACATTTGTTGAGGAATTTTCCCAACACATAGAATTCAGGACCAATCCTTCACTGAAATTAACCCCTTTGACAATGACCCACCACTTTATATCATGTCTCGCATCTACAATTTTTTTTTTTTTCAATTGCACTCTTAATTATAATGGATCTCGACCTTAATTTGTGCCCTATGTCCTTTCTCCAGGCCTTAGGTTTGTCTGCTTGTGACATTATCCCTTCTTCTATCTCACTTTTTGCTTATGATGGTACTGTCCATTAGTGTCTATGCCACATTACCTTTCCTTTCATTGTAGGTCATGATACTCTCCCAACCATCTTCTTTGTCAATTATTTTCCTATCTCATTTTTTTTTTGTTAGGAAGGCTATGGCTTCATGCCATACAATTTGTTTCTTCTATGGTCCACCGTTGTGTCAAGTTCTTACATGAGTGTGTTTCGTATACTATCTTTCAAGATCATGATCCATTCCAATAGTATGTTCATGACCCTAACACTAGCCATCGCATTTTGTGCGCACCTTGGTATCTACTAAGAATTTTCCTTTCCCTGTAAGGAAGAGTTATACAAAAAAAATAGTTGGTCCTCTTTTGGGGCCGCATATTCCTTTCAGCGATGTCATATACACCCCAAAAAGAGGGGGAATCATTGATAATTCTACTAACACAATGTATTTACAATGGTTCACACACGGTGAGTGAGTTTAGACATGTCTACGAACTCTATATACAATGGCCTCTACAGGACATGGTGTAATTCGACAATTTTGTAAAGTAGTTATAGACTTGGAGGTTATATCGGGTGTGCCTCTCTATAATACTTCATCCGGTGGCGTCGGATCACCAAAAAAAAAAGGATAGTACATACATCTCTTCACACATTTCAGCATAAGTGGTTAAAGGTTGGAGGACATATAGCATTTCGTTTCTATACTTCAGAGAGGGTGGCGTGAGATCACCCAAAAAACTCGTGACAGTACATGATTTCCTTCTAAACCCTTTTTCTCAACATGGATCATGTGCACATGTTCCATTTACAGTTTTTATTTTGCGTATTTAACATTTGCGTACTTTACACATTTCTATACACGTGTATTTTACACAACATTTTTACATATATACATATTTGACTACTTGATTGTTTTCTCCTTAGAGGTTCAGCCGTATAAGTAACAAGAAGTAAAATTGGGGGCAACAACAACAACAATAACAAAAAAATTGACAATGAAAACAATAATACACTGCTACATGGCACTTTCCTTTACTAACCATATAGGTACACTACACACCGCAATAGCTACACATGCATTCTACCGTAGGTTCGCTCTCTTCAATTTTTCTTATTCACATTTTTTGTCATTATAATCCACACTCCTCCAAATTTTTAGTTTTATCATTCCATGCTTGATTCTAGTCCATCGGCATGTATTCTTCTATACTTTGCATAGATATAAGGTACGCATCTCTGTATAATTTATGTTACCAAGTGTTAAAGCTCACAAACATAAAGTGGCGGAAAAATGTAGACACAAAATCATGCACTTTAGGCATTATTTATCCGTTCTTATAATACTATTTATAAGGTTATAAAGTGAATAAAGTACTAATTAATCCCACCTTTTGGACACCTTTATTTTATATTTTGTTTCTTCATTGCCACACATTTATTCCCACACATCCACCTATATCATAGTTTTCCGGCATTTTATCCTAAACCCGTGTGCACATTCCTATAATGGGGCACCTTGGGGTGCCTTGGTCCCACCTGGACCATCCGATCCATGTTCCACTTTCCCACTTCTTTTGGCATCTTTCTAGCATTTTTTCATCCTTATCTTTTTCCTAGTTGGTTTTTTTTTATTAGATTAGGTAAAAATAGATTTTGAAGGGATCAAGAACCCTATACAACAGATCATATCGGGGTTAATTAGGAAATTAGAGAAAAATAACCCTATAAATATAAAATTATAAGACCATAATAAGATTCATAGCATCACATACTACTATCATTGCATCTAGAGTGGCATCCATTACATCGATTGCATCCACATAGTTTCATGGATCAAGACTAGGATATTTGTATCAACACACACAACATAAGGGGATGGATTATATTATATTCCATGCACACATGATAATACATTTTCTATAGTTATTATTTCCTTATACTTTAGAAAGTGTGGTGACACAAGAGAACCTAGGGAACAACATGAAAACTACACTAGAACTATATACGAGTCCAAAATGTAGTGCAACGCTCAAGTAATAAATGAAAAATTTGGTGGCTGAGGTAAGTCGACCCATTCATTACGTATCTTTTATTTTTCTTAGGGTTCTTATACATATTTCCTTTTTGTACATTGTCATCTCATTATTAAACACATATGATGAAATTCAATGAATCTAGTGTGACAGAAACACAACATTTCAAGATACCTTGTGACCCTCCAAAATTTAGATTAAGATATTTTACAAAGAGAAGAGTTCCTAAACTACGGACTAGGGAAACCTGGGATGCTCAAGTACCTTCCCGGGTGCTCTAGTCGTTCGGATCCTCCATATCTAGCCTTCGAGAATTCTAAGTGGTGGTTCTTACTCCCATATTTTATAGTCGGACCTACAACTCCTGCAACATTCTTCTTTAATCAGATAAGTCATTTATCCTTCTTTACTTACATATTTAGGGTTTTATTTAACTTAATATAATTATTTAAAATTATTCCATATTGTCCTAGTTTCATTTATACATAATTTTATTCATCTTATTTAGATTAACTAGTGGTTATACTTCCCAAAGTAATATCAAATTCCCTTTTTTAGTTTATCAACACCCTACATCCCGGTTGTAACTTCACTTGTTTTTCTTTTAATACTTGGACACCAATTACTAGACGGGATGCTAGTGCGTAAGTTCCCTCCTTCCCTTTGGGTGCCCCTTACCCTTTTCTATCTTATTCGCTTCTTTGGGCATCTTTTATCTTTTGGGCATCTTATTTTCTTATGGGTTAGCCTTCCAATTTTCAATTATGAAATTCAACTAAGGGAATCATATAAATACAAAGTTATGTGATGAAAAAGGACCAATATCTAAGAATATATTATCATTATCTAAGCTTGCATCCAAATGCATATAAGAGCATCAAACAAATCCATCTAACATCCATTCAAGGGATAAGGGACTGCATTTATTACATACACTATATAGGAATGGGAGGTTCATTATTTCATCCACACATATATTAACATTGGTACATCTAGCTATCGTCCATTATCAAGCGCACTTTCACAAGGGCTTCCTAGTGCATGATTATTTCACACAAGCATATGAAACATATGGATTCTAAGATTTAGTGCAATGTTAAGTCCTAAGTTCACGTAGTCGAGTGACCACCGGGGTCAATCTGACTCCCCATATTTCATATGTTTTTGGATTTCATGTGGTATTATGGGTTTTGTATGTGAATTTTTTTTACAGGTTCCACGCACACTTGGGGATCATATTACGACATAGAGGCAACCAATAGTGGTTATAAGCGACACTTGTATGCCAACAGAAAAATTATATTTTAACCACTGCGTAGTTATAGGTGCACAAGCACCCCTAACCCGATCCAAGCACCTGTTATGGCCTTATCCAACTACTCCATAATGTCAAGGTTTACTTTATCTACATGATTTTTCCCTAGATCTGCACTGAGTCTTAAATGAATTCCAAAATAGATAATTCCTTTTCTCTCTCTCTCTCATACTTAATGTTTCGTATATTATTATCTTATTACTTGTTTCAAATTTATAATTCTAGCATTTTTTTATCATATGTGACTGATCTCAGTAATCGGGTTTAGCATAACACAATTTTTGTTAAATCACACACTCTTATTCTCATGCTTACTCATGGATCCTTTTATTCATGATACAAAAACTACCATATATATGGTACACATCCTTTAATTCACTATACATACCCTAGTAATTCTTTCTCACAATTATCACATCGATTTTCCAAAGCATCTCTTGAAATACAAACTTTGGTGGCATCAGACTTCCCCCTCCATACTTGCTTCTTATACCATTACTTCTTCCTATCTATACAACACAATGTTGCTACTACATACTCTACCTCACTTCTTGAAATCACACTCTTGTTCTATAGTTCATACTTGACTGTTGAGGGCACAATTCCTAAATTAACCTCACCTCAAACATTTCCTTTGGAGGGAAATGTGTCCCCTCTCATCTACACATCTTGCATATTGTAGCACACCATCACATTCACATGAATTCTACCAATCTTGGTGGTAGTTACTCTTGTTATCTTATAATACTTACATGTTACACTTTTTGTCCTATGCTAGTCAGATTCTTAGTATGTCATTATCTTTTTCAATACACACATACGTGTTCCCATGTTATCTTGAGGCGAATGAAGGAATTTTCTGATTCTTACATGATGCGTCACGGTCAACACTACTCTTAACTAGCCCTGTTGAGGCTCTCGGTGGAGTCTACCTTTACTATTCTCATACTCCACATCAAAGGTCCTATTGGTAAAATATTTACTACTTCTTACATGCTTTGACATAATATTTATCTTTTTAGCATGATAATATCTACTTCATGTTTAGAATTTTCCTTAAGATACAATACAACCATGGTTTTCCATTACTTCTTGTTTCCTATTATTTTCAACTATTTGTGAGCTATTCATTATGTGTTGCTTGATCATTATATGTTTATGGCCAATTAGCCCCGAGGGTCTTATGAGATTATAAGTGACGTCCCATGTATGTAACCCAATTTTTCAAGTCCCAATTATCTCGCATAGTTTCTTGATACATTATATTGTATTGGATCATATCTCTTTTACACTAACACTTATTTCTACCCTATATCATTTTCATGTGCCTTTGTTTTTACCATAAACATCCCCTACCTCCTACATGTATCTAATATATGATATGCATATCACTTTCATGCCCTCTTTTTTGGCCACCTCCTCCTACATTTGTCACCTACACCCCAAACGGGATAACTATTAGATAACAACGAAGAAATTATGACCCTAAAAAATCAAAACCCTAGCATTTTAGTAGACACGGGTACCTAGATCAATCATTAGCACCTTGGTAATTCCTTTCCTTCTATAGGCACTTCTTCCCTGTACATTCCTAGGGTTTTGAACACTCGGTGATCCATTTTGACACTTTTTCTAGCCAAATCTAATAAAAATACTATCATGATCAATCATAGGTTGTGTATAATCTATTAAGTTATCCTCCTCTCTTATTTGCTTAAGGTTTTACATTTTTGAATGCTTATTGCTTGCATATTACTATACTTAATGTAGACACATATTAAAATTTTAGTGTTCCATCAATATTTTATTATGTGTGGATCTTAAGTAAGAAAAGTATTCAATGGTGACAAAACCCTTTTTCCATCTATGTTCTTTGATTGGTTTTTATTGCGATTCTCTCCAACATCTGTCATTTTTGTATCTACTTCTATTCAGTCACAAAGTGATCCATATTTGTTTTTCCTTTCACTTTTTTCATTATTTATCCCAAGACAATGGTGAACTCTCTAGAAACTGGCGCTCAATCACATGTGTCCATTTTTGGTGCTTCTATCTGGTTTCTTCTTTGTATATATTTTTAGATTTGTGGTTATCCCTTTTAGTTTTTTTCCTTATCCCCTATTCATAGTCGGCATTTTGGGTCACTATTGTTGAAATGCAATAAGACATTCATATATATACACAATATTATTTTCTCTTGAAATTTGAAAGGGCTATAACAACTACATACTATCAATTCTATCAACTGGATTGAATTTTTGGGGATGCATACACTACATAGGAAGGGGAAGTGTAGAAATCCATATCACACATATTCATCAAATATATATATAGCCCCCTATCTTTGCGTCATTCACATTAGGAAACTTAAGGACACTATTTCACATACAAGCACACAAAACTACATGGAATCTGGAATGTAGTTAAATACTAGGTAATAAGGGTACTCTTCGGTTGACCTCGGGGTAGTCTAACTTCAGATTTTGCATATTTTATTCATATTTTATATGTTTTATGAGATTTTAAAGGTATTTAAGGTTTTTTTATATGTTATAGGTGTGATCAAAACCCTGAAGTAAAGGTAATGTGCTAAAGCAAATATTGAATCGACAGTTTTCAAACGTAGCAAAGAAGTAGATCTCAAACTTCGCATAGTCACCAACACCCATAGTTAGACACCGGTGTCGTGGTGTCTTTATCCTCCTACGGGCACCCCTATCCTAATCAATGAAGAAATCTATAACTCTTTATGAGCATCCGGTGACATCATTTCATACCAAATCCATAATATACATAGTCGACAAGCTACATATCACACAGAAATCAGCTAGGTCAATTATCTCTCCCATTTTCTCATAGTATTACATTTCTTCAGCATTTAGTATATGTATTTTATTGTATTTTATCATATTTTTCATGTTTTATTTACTCTAAAAGATAGATTTAATTCAATTTAACTTAAATCATTTGGTGGACCCAATCTTATATAAACTTCATGTTGTTATGAGTATGCAACCTGCTTTTTTCCAATTCCTCTGAAGAATATGAATTTCCTAACATCATGCACAATCCCCAATCTGATCCCATAATCCTCCAACATCTCCTTTACTTCCAAAAAACATTTCTTGTTAGTTTCAAAAACCCTAATTTTTACATAGTCTCCGTGAAAAGTAATTTGCTTCATGTTATCCCTAATCCACCATAATCACCATTGATGCTTCATCCTCTTCCCCTTATCTTATGGCACATGATCATATTAATATAACTCTTTACATGATGAGGTTATAACTTATGAAGAAAAATATGCTAATAATTTTGCTTGCGATAATGCAAATGTAAATGTTGATAACGATGTTCCTACTTGTAGTCAAGATGAATGTAAATCTCCATATCTTACTCTTACTACTTGTGGAATTGTTTCCAATTATTTCCATGATAAATTTGATGTTAGTACTCCTACAAGTTCTTTATATGTTGAAAATAGTCTTGATGAAATCCTTAGTTGTTAAAATATGAATGATAGTGATTTTGATTAGGCTTCGATCATGAACATGTTAGGGATGATGTTTCTTCTATTCATACTTTGGTGAATCTGAATTTACTACTCCTATTTATTATACTTCTGAAGTTCATTCCTATGTATCAAGATGATGATTCACCTTCTACCCCTAGTTTATCTCTTATCTTGTCTCCCGAGCCTACACCTAGTATGCCCATAGAGCCTCCATGTTCCTCTCCTTCTCAATCTCCCATGAGCACTCAACTGGAAATATCCAACCCTTCAATGTGCCTCTCACTTCTCCAAAAATTCCTTGACACATTATTATATCCCTCATGCATGTTGGTTTTCATTTAAAATATAAATTTCATACCCTCATCCTATTATTCTTCCATTAACAATAATTCCCTTCATGAAAATCCCATTCCTAAGAAAATTCACAATTCTACTTTCCGTAAGGACTTCATTATGCCTATTTTCTCCTATTTTTATGGCACCAAAAATCCTTATTTACATCTAAAGCATTACCATTTAGACATGGTTGAATAATCCAATGATCACTTGTTATTCAAATCCTTTCATCATAGCCTTATTTATCATGTTCTCCAATGGTATACTCATTTTTGTTATGGATTAATTAGTACATATTATGATATGGAGGATATTTTCCTTAGACATTTTATTTCTAACAATGGTCCTAAGGTTACATACGGACACTTTCATTATTTGCATCAAGGAAAGAATGAACCGATTTTAGATTACATTTAAACTTTAATTCTTACATGCATTAGTTATTATTTCATCTTATTGATTTATAAATGCAATTTATCTTTTGTCATGGATTAATTCCCCCTTAAAATAAAAGGTATTAAATGATACATGTGAATCATTTACTCTTTAGTTCTATAAATTTATCAATATAGAAAAGGATTAATTAAATATAATGTCATATCACCTCCTTCTACTTCATCTATTACACCTATTTTACTAACTCTTTTCCTCTTCCATCTATTTATCGTCCTACGTGATCCCCATCTCTGCCTCTTCAAAAACATCTTCCTTCCTCCACTGTATCATTATTCATCTTAGTATTCTTCATATCCCACTTGTAAACCATTACACTTCTCACATTATGCTAAACCACATGATGTATTGGGAACCTTACTTGATAAGCGACTCATCCATCTACCTTTTAACCAACATCATCCACCTCACCGCTTGAACTATCAACGTGATCTCCTTTTATAATGTCTACCACATCCATGGCCATAGTGAAAATGATAGTTATGATCTCCATAATCACCTATAAAAATTAGAAGAAAAAGGTGTCATTTATTTCACCTATTGATCTCATGAGTTATTTCTTTGTCTTATCCCACATAAGCAATATTTTGCCATTGTTCACTTGTCTCCTTCACCTCCTCCTAAGGTTATCATTCTCCTTCCTCCTAAATTCATTATCAAGGTGCATCCTCTAGCAAATCCACCTCTAGTCACATCCTATCATCCCTCACACATTACTACCATATCCCATTGGATCCCTAAGCCTCCCGCTTCTACACTTCCTATCACCATAGCTCCTATTATTGGCACCATTTCCTCGACATCCAATTTTGCACTTAGTCTCAGACCATTTTGTTTCACATTCTCTCTCCATGCCTCACAAGCCTCTTCATCTCGGTAGATGAAATCCATTTTCTATATCCTTACACGGTGAGGCAATCTCATGCTACAGCTTTTACTTTGTTGATGGAATACTACATCAATGAAACTCGCCTTTCACAATTCACGCTTTGTGCTCCATGTCATATCTTTTCTAGCATATACTGAGATACACAAAAACCTATTTATTGATGACACAATATTTTTCTATGGTTCGGTCTTCTTGACTCCTGAGGGCGCATTTTTAAATAAACGTCATTCTCACATTTGGGGGAAATCATTCTTTCCCCCATTTTTTCCTCATCACATGTGATTACGAAATTTATTGTACATCTTCTCATTAAGCAATTTTAAATGTTATACTATTTTATTATTTTATCTTATCTAACTCACATTCCCAACTTTAATTATGTACCACATTATATCACATACATTAATTTTTATTAATTACATGTTATGTTATTCACTCTCATTGATATGTCATTCCTATTCACTATGTTACTTACTAATTCTTACACACAATAACGAATGTCCATAATCAACAATGTGTGTGTACAATCAACCATCCCCACAATGCCTATAGAATCTAAAAACTAAACACTTACTAATAACTACAACTCATAATCATCACATCATATTCAATGCACATAAACCATCAACACAATATCACTGACATGTATCTATATATCTCATCAAAATCATAGTTACAATATACAAGCATTAGGGGGAAATCAACCATACCTAAATGCATCATATCCAATGCATCATCTATCATCCTCACTTTAACTATCAACAATCACGGGATCTCTAGAACTTGAAGCTTCACTGCTAACTCTACGAGTTGATCTCGCCTCTATACCCTCTCTCTTGAATCAGTAACACAAAAAGCTCCACAATCTACTCCATATATCAAATTTTTATCTCCACATATCATGCAAATATATCTTGAGCTAGGCCTCCTTTTCCTACAACCTCTCTTACTCACTCTTCCTTTGCACAAGACTCACTGTGCTCACTCAACAAAAATATGCACGTCCATCTTGGCTCAAATAAATTGGCATACGGACCCATAGTAGCATCAACACACTTTATCATACCTCCTCCACGAGCACATCCAGTAGCACGTTTCGATTCAATGTGTGTATGAAGGTGTCCACAATCACTAACCAAAAACATCCCTTGTAATCCCACAACAAACAACAATAGCTATTACACATATTTTTTTATCAAACAAAAATCAAAAATCATATATAACAATACTTAATACTTATGCTCCACTCTCAGTGCTACTACATCATCTATCTCGGGTGCAAGTGTGTGCTACACATTTTTTCCCATATCTTAAGCCTCGTAACTTTATTTGTCTCATACTTTGCGCCATCATACCGATCATAATATCCTCTAGCAATGTACCATACAAATTTCAACATCTCATATTAAAATCTAGAATATTTACTACTCCATATCTACTCATACTTTTCCAATAATTTCACACATTATTTCACATTTACTATTAAAACATCTTATATGTATTTTTTTGGCTCAATGCTTATTTCTTCACCCTTCACTCTTTCTCGAAAGGGAGGAATATAATCGAGATCATATTATATTCCCTCTTAAGATATATTACAATCAATCAACACTCCAAATGTATTACTATGAAATTTTTCTCCGATCTCATTTAAACAAAGTTACAATCATTCTTTATGATAGTCAATACTTTCTACTATTTCAAATATATTCCCCTCAAATGACCTAATCTGGGGGAAAAGAAAAAACCTCTCCGTGAGTAATCTCCTAGATATATATTATCTCATACAATATTCCATCGCTTAAATAAAATTGTGAATAGGTATAATGAGCATATTTACTATCTCTCACAAATGACCTAACTTAGGAGTTACATTACATTATTATCGCTTCCAAAAAAACTAACTTTGAAGCCATATCCCACTATTTAAATAAAACAGATGTTACTTATAAAATTGGGGCAAATGAGACACCATTTCGTTTCCTATATTGGTTGTATATGGGATCTTCAATCGAAACAAACAATTTTTCAATCGAGAACAAATCAAAAGTAAATTTTGTCTCTATCATCTACAATGGTTGGACCTTTTATGGATATAGTCATGGATGGAGAGTAAAACTAGACCCTCTCGACCAAAACTCTTCCTCTAGTGGTAGGATGACCAAATCCTCCCATTTTAAAACAAAATTACGTTGGGATTTGATCACACGCTACCCCTCTCTATTACCTTTGAAAACAATTAAACATCTCCAACAAAATCACAACTATCTCCAAGTTACTCCTTATGAATATTTTCTATCTCCTCTTACACTATATGGGTGAAAACATTGATCCATGGTTCTTTACGCAATAGGTTTCCACTTTCTACATGCACTATGTAATATAGATTCTCAAGACTCTTTCCAAGTGTGTTATTTTTTTATAAGATTAGGTAAATAGAATATTTTGAAGGGATCGGGAAACCTATACAAACAGAAAGATAATATTTAAGGAACAAAAGTGAAACAAAAGGAACAAGGCCCAATTTGGCCAAATATGAAACAAAATAGACAAACAAGAAACCCAAAGAAAGGCGTGCCAATAGAAGAAAGGGCCCAAAAATAAGAAATTCAAAGAGGCTTGGCCACTTACCAAGAGCAAGCCTAACCACCATGGAACTTCCCACTTTGAAATCTAAGGCTCGTCTTTGTAGGAAAACTTCCACCATTAGCTTTCTTTTTTGTTCACCACCTTCCAACCATCTCCTTGATATGATCCCCATTCTCATCGGGGTGTATAGGTAGTCGAATTTCAAGATCCTCCTTATTTTTTTATTTTGGTGATTCTTGGGACTAAGAGCACGTGGTGAGGAATCCCCACCCTTTCATGCCGTATGATTTGAAATATTAGCCAAACTAGTGGGGGAAGGAGCATACAAGCGTGTTACTTACTTGTACACTACTTGAATTTTATTCAAATAGAATAGACGAGGGAAAATGTAAACAAAAAATCATGAACATACTAATATTTTACCATGTCATTAATATGTTGTTATTTTAATGGAGCTTAAGTAAGAAAATTATTAATTCATGAAATAATCATTTTTCCATCTACATTCTTTGATTGGTTTTTGTTGTGATTCTCTCCAACATCTATCATTTCTATATCCACTTTTGGTCAGGTGACAAGGATCCCTATTTTTCTGTATTTTCACATCTGTCATCATTTATCCCAAGAAATTAACACTCACTCTCGATACTAGTGCCCACTCTAGACACTAGCACCGAGGTCGCTATGTCCATTCTAGGTATTTTTTTCATTGTTTTTCTTTTTATATATTTTGACATTTGTGGTCATAATTTTTAGTGTTCTTATCCTTATCACATGTTCCAATTCATCCTTTTGTGTCACTAGTTTGGAAAATCAAACAAGAGATTTTTATATATACACAACATACACAATATTATTCTCGATTGAAATTTAAAAGGGCTCTCACATCTGCATAATATCACTTCTATTGAAGGAATACATATTTGGGGCTCCATACATTGCATATGAATGGGAAGTGACGAATTCCATATCACACGGATTACATCAAAGATAGATATAGCCTTTTATATTTGCATCATTGGTGTAAGGGAAAATTCGGACACTATCTCACAAATAAGAAAACAAAACTACATGGATTTTGGAATGTCTTGTTGCACTTGGTAATAAATTCACTCTTTTGGTGACCATTGAGGTCATCCCGACTTCAAAATTTTCCTATTTTATTCAGATTTGATGTGTTTTGTGAGCTTCGTAGATACCTAGGGTTTTTTTTTCTAGGTTACATGTGTGATTGAAACCCTAACAATGAAGGTAACATGACAAAGCTGATATTAAAGTGACAATCTTCAGACTTAGAAAATAAGTAGATCATGAACATTTACACAGTCCACCGACTCCCAAAGTCAAACACCAACTTCAAGACACATTTTTCCTCCTTTGGGTGCCGTTGTGGCGATCGGTTCAAAGCTCAGAACTCTTGACTTCTGTGACATCATTCCCTACAATATCTAGCATATACATAGTCTCGACTAGATGTACATCACATAGAAATCATCTAACTCACTTATCTCTCCAATTTACTAATAGCCTTGAATTTCTTGATCATTTAGCATATGTATCTTACTATATTTTATCGGATTATACATTATTAGTGTAAACAACTATAACTTGGTCTACGTAACTTTATTATTAAAATTGCACTAACTATCCCAATACACGTTAATTGACTACACTATGCTAGTTAATTACCATTTCAAACCTCTTCTAAACCCCTAAATCATGCTAACACCCTTCTTAAATGGATTCTACAAGTCATCATCCTATTAATTAACCTATTTGAGGATAATTAAACCTTTGTTGACTTTATAAAGGGAGACTTAGCTTTTCAAATGTCATTTTCACCTTTCTAAATTGAGTTTCACTTGAATTTAGACTTTTTGGAACTTAGTCCCACATGATTCCAAAACATCATTTTCCTCCTCCTAGGATTGGAAACATATAAATACAAGCATACCCCTCCCCTTATTGCTAAGAACACTCCCTGAATTTTTATACTAGCTTATGCCATTTCTAAATTTAGTATTTTTCATTGGTATTTGAGTTATCTTTGCTTTAACCATTTTCATTTCTAAACATCAAGCTTGAGTAAATGGGATGAACCATTGGCCTTGAAGCCATTAATGGTGAGCTCTAACTCTCAAACACTTTATTGTCTAACGATCCCAATTGATTGCTAGTATATTTAATAGGTTCATCTTTCATAGCTTTCATGGAGTAGAGAAATATCTAGATATGCTAGGGTTTGAATGTTTATTTCAAGTTTATATATGCATGCAAAGAGATAGTTTTTGTTTATCTCTAATATAATGGTTCATTTTGAAGTTCGGAAAGCTTTCAAGATTTCTTGAGTGTTGTAGGATTCATTCTATAACTACACGAACTTACACATGAATACATATGGCACACTGGTAGGAAAACCCCAAAATTTCATTACAAGTTGTATCAATTTTGTCATTTACATGCTTTTTCTAACCATTTTTATTTACTCTTGACGGAAAAATAGTTTTATCCATGCATTTGGAAAACTTATATGTGTTAATTCTCCCTTTAGCATAGATATTTAATAGGTTTTTAGTCATTTTTATGTACTCTCAATACAAATTTATAATCCCATGCTCATTAGCCTATCACCTAGTGGGTGTTGGGCACTAACCCGAGGCACGAGCAGGCGCAGAGCACCCATTTTATGTGAGAATTGTGATAAGATCTTGCCATTGATAGAAAATTAGAGTAGAAAAGTAAATGTGTGTGCACTCATTCTAAAAGCATCAGATGAGCTACTACATCTATATAAATAACAAGAGAAACATTATATAAAGAACAAATCTGATTCATAACATTGAGAAGAGACACTAGGGTTTGCACCCATTAACCATATATTTAGAATAGAGCCATATATTCATATTGATCACAGTATCAGTAACCACATTACATTTAAAAGTGGTCATTACAGACCATACATATCTAAATAATTTAGACTTATCTCTTACAGATCTTCTCTGGTGTGACATTCTAACTATGCCCTCCCAGTTCATCCCTTACTACAAATTCTAATGCCATACAAAGGCCTATTACATCCATTAGAACCCTCAACATTAAGTTCTCTAAAATCCTAATATTACTACAACGTCATACTTGTGATGCATTGCCTCCTAGTGTTGCACATGATTTTTATTGACTTATTCTCCATTCGGGTGTGCCTCAGTTTCTTTCTTGGTGTCTTTCCATTTTTTTAATTTTCTCTAGAGCATCTCTATAAATAGGTTTAGCACCCACTCCAATGCCTTCCTCAAAGAGCAGATCACTTGGCAAGTGTCTGTGTGATCCTCTAATGGAGCATGTTAATCCTGTTATGAGCTCTCCACTTTCTGCAATGATGTCTTTTAAGAACCTTCCATGCATGGAATATTATTTTCTTGACCACCAAGTCTCTAGGATGTCACCTTATCCATTCATCACGCCTAGTTAGGTCACATTTTTCCTCAAGTTCCTTTAGAACATTGCATATGGCTAAGTCCTTAGATCATGTTGTCCTACCTTACGCATGTGCCTTGGTTCCTCATAAACCCTTCTTAAACCCTTGTCTTACACGTTTTTCCCACTATGTGCCCTTCTTCTTCTTGGCCATGTCTTGATGCTCCCTTTGGCACATAGCCAATAATTTTGAGTCCCAACATCACCCCACACTATGTTTTTTCTCCTTCCTTGAAAACATCTTGATCCTCCAAAGAAATAAAGAATTTTAGGGCTTAGAAAATTTTAATAAAGATGAGAAATAGAAGAATGAAGAATGAAGAATTCATTATTATTGTAAAAGGAGTGGGAATTCCTTCCTCATTGTTGCCTTAATTTTCTCCTAGGCATTTACTTCACCCCGCACCTCTTTGGAGTAGGTCATCCACTAGAGCGCTCACCTCTAAAAGCTCGGTTCATCCCCCTTAGCATTTAGTGTATTAACAATCCCCTCCAGGTTCTTGCTAAGGTCATCAAGAGCATCCATTCTTTGTGTGACTGGGGTACTGCTCCTTGAGGTGGTTCTTGACTGAACCTTGCAAGGTTTTGATTGCTTCAATTTTCTTTTCAACCTCACCGGGATCTTATCCCATTTTTTCCCTACGTCCTTTGTTATTTTCTTGGAATTATTTCAGATCATCCTCATGTGTAGAAACTAATATACTTGTTACTCTTTTCCTATTAATGTAGTTATCATACACAACCTCATCCATGCGTGTGGTAGTTTGTACAGTGCTAAGGAGTTAGGAATATCAAGTGACTCTCTCCCTAATCTTCTACTTTTCTTCTCCCTTATGGTGCACAAAAAAATTTCTACTGATTCTAATGCGAGAAGATGCCTCTCCATTGTAAGGATGTGGGATAAGTCTTCCAAGAATTACAAGGTTTAATTGTATTTCTTCTCAGGAGGTGTTAGGTCTAGGTGTTTCTGGATAATGGCATCTATGATATTTTAAATTTTCTTGTACACCTCGGCACCTTCACCTCTTGCTCCCTTAGTTCATGCCTTATCGTGCACTTTGATCATCTCTTCCTACTTTAGATCCTTTCTTTTCTCAATGAGCTCCTCCTTGTTTTTCTCCAGATCCTCCTCTAAGAACCTTACCCTGTCATTCCTTATGAAGAGTCTCACCTCAATATCAATGATATATTGTACAAGTCATTACGAGACTTTCTCATCGGATAATTGTTAAGCATTTATGAGCGGAGTTCACTCCCTTGTTCTCTGGAACCTTCATTTGTGCTCCTTGGCTGACCTAAAACTCACGCTCATCAACATGGGACTTAAACATCCAAGATAACATATTCATTATTTATGGGTACGTGCCTTCTTCTTCAAATAAAGACCATGCAAGGATTTTATCTGTTGGCATGGTACTCTGGAAGCACACACATAGTACCTTACTTGGATCATTTATGTAACTCATATCCTTATCTTGCATTGCTACCACACTTCCCCCTCATGTGGAAACTACCCTTGGAAATCTTTCTCCTAAGATGGGATCTCTTTCCATGCTCCCATATTCTTTTCCTATACTCTTCTCCTCTATCTCCTTGAGTATTTCATCAGCGATTTGCTCCACTTCCTACTCTATTAAGCGCTTTATAATTACCACTACTTTTATTCATGTAGCCTCTTCTACCTGCTCCTTGGTGAGGCTTGGGGTCCTTTGGTTCTTTGTATTTACTTTCTCACTCCCCTCTTTTCCTTGAGTGCCTTCCTCTTCCCCATCCTTTTCTTCATTTTCCACATCCCTCAGTCGTGGACACTTGTACACCGGATGGTCTTGAGCCTCTTTATGCTCTTCATCATCCCTTTTGCCTCTGTACGCCTCCAGGATCTCTATTTATTCTGAGTCATCCTTCTCTATTACCTTTTTCTTCTTCCTAATAGGTGATTCCAGTATAGGAGACTCTTCCTTATATTCTTCTTAAACAAACGACTCCTTCCTTGGAAATTATTCTTGGGCGGGAGGATCTTCTTGATCCGAAACCTCCTCTTTTGGTGTTATTTCTTTTTCCCTAACAGGAGACTTCTTCCTCCATGTGTATGTGATTGGGTTGACACACGACTACGGCCCACCCATAAATTATAAAGTCTGTGCACTTGGTGCTTTCTTTTCTACCTCCTCTTCTCTCTATCTCTTCCTTTGTGTGGCCTTTTTTCTCCCGGTGGGGTTTTCAGGGATGGAGATATCACTCTCTAAGTAGGAAACCTTCTCATATTTGGGCTTGATGCATAGGTAAAATATCGCTGCGGTCCTTATAAAAATTGGCAATGTTACCATTTTTGTCATGTGCACCTCATGGGAGACATAATTCTCCACATAAGCACACTTCTTATGGTATACCATCTTCCTTCACAGTTTGCAATGGTCTTGGTCCACCACCGAGGATGAACCTTAGTCTTTTCACCTACTTCAAGTGATTCACCCTTCTTGGAAATATTGCGCGGTAAAGGAGTAAGGCAGTTTCCACCATGAAATCTTGGTCCCATCTGTCAATGTGAATCTTCTAATGCATAAATGTTGGTAGATAGCAAACTTAGTCTCTCCTTATACAAGCATTGGCAATTTCTCGATTATCCTCCATTCAAGGCCAAATACATCATGCATCCTCTTGTACCATTTCTCCAAATGAGCCTTGTGGGTAGTCATCATGGTGTCACAAGTGTATATTTCAAATCTCTTTACATGGGAAGTGTCTTCATCTAGATACTCCCATATAAACTTCTCTGGCCCATCGGGCACTTGAATCTCTGAGAAGACGATGTTGAGGAGGACATTTACAAACATGATCTTCTCTCCTTTGTGCATGACAATGATGATTTATTTTTCAATGAAGGTGGACATGTCATAAATGATTCCTTCCACAATATTTTGGAACACATCCAACTAGGCATTTTTTATCTGTGTCCAACTTTCTTGTCCATTTAACTTGGATACCAAAAGCATGTCCATCCTCATCACTAGGTCAGAGATACCTTAAATATCGAATTAGCGTGAGCCCTTATCATAGTCCTAAGCTTGGATTGTCTCCTTAATGGATTCCTTATCCTCCAGGTCATCATCTAGTTGTTCCCCTTCGCAGACAAGGCCACTAAACTTAGAGATTAGTTGTGGGGTTATGCACATTATTCTTCCTACAAAGTAGAAGTGGTCCTCATGTACATGCGACATCAACCATTGGTATAGTCACTTGGGTTTGCCAAAGTAGGGAAACTCATAAAGTTATAGCAACCTAGTCTTCTTGAAATTTACCATCACTTTATCATCATAGATCAGAATTCCTTCTGGTGTCCTTTTTATCTATTAGGAAAAGTAGTTCTAATACCATCTCCTTCTCTGTGGTGTTTTTGCAATGGTTATAATCCCTCACTGCCATCTTCCTTAAATGGGATACCCATTCTTTTCCCAGGAACCGACCATTTGGGTATTACATCTCTGCATATCGTTCCCCATTGAAGCTAGTGGTGGTGGTCTACTTCCCCTTTCCCTTGCCCTTCTTTAGTAAGATGGTTTCCTTCTTTGGTTCCATCTTCCTTGCTCCTATTTCTTACCTGCCCAAATATGTGGTTTTTCTTCATGAAGAATCCCTTTACTCCCATGCCCTAGCTGTAAAAACATAACATGAACAATCTTTCCATAAGATGACGTATTATCCTCGAGTTCTTATTTCCTACACTCGTGTATTCCTTCCACTCTAGTTCATAAATCATAGTTGTCACGCACTCAGATTTTCACAATTCTTCCTTCGCATAAATATTTCTTTATAAGTTCCATATTTTGCAAGAGCTCTTCATTATCATAATAGCAATGTAAACAATAATGTTCCCGACCTTCTACTTATAGATTTTTTTATCTCCCACAATAAATGTCATGCTACCTACCAATGTAGTTAGCATTAAATGTGGATTTTTCACTAAATATGATCTTAAACGTTCTTACCCACATGCCCATTCATACTCAAAAAATCTCTACAACCTTTTGGCCTATAAAATCCATATTGATTGAAGACTCTTACAAGTGCACTTGCAATCTTGAAGGTACTTCTTATGTCATTAACATGATTTTTTCCTTTGCCTACCTCATGTGGTTCCTACCCCACACATCCCACCCCACACAAAAATAGATGCATGGTCCTCTCGTGTGCATACACAACCCTTTGAAACTAATATGTAGTTCTTTGGTGAACAAGGCGCACAAAAAATAACAAAGTGAAAGGAAAAAACAATAAGAAAGGGAAAGATAAGGAAAAGAATTACATAAAAGGGAATTCTAGGTGAAATGGTGTTCCTTATTTATAAACACAAGGAAGAATTATTTATACTAGGGATTCACCCTACTCCCATTGAAAAGACTTAGTAATCATGTTTCATCAAGAACTTACAATGGAAATCACATGAATCAAGGATGTATGAGATGATATATGCCCCTAACCAATGGAATTTTAGTTTCCCAGGATGGCATAGAAACTTTGAATCATATAAAAAACTGTTTTCCCAACCTTGAATTGTTTGTTTTTAATATTGTGATCATGTCACGCTTTCTTTCATGCCTTTTCGGTCTTCTAAATCCGACTAGCAAGTGATCACCCTTTGTCCAGTTGTATTAAATTCTTCACGTGGTCTTAATATTCTTGTTCATCGTGTAACCCTCTTGGGCGCACAATACGCGACGGTGCTAGCATAAATTCGTCCGATAAAACATCCTCTGTTCCAAACACCAACTAAAATAGTGTTTCTTTTTTCAACCTCTTGTAGGTTATCTTGTATGCCCATAAAATAGCTGATACCTTAACATCCCAATCTTGTCTTCCCACATTGAAAAATTTGGTCGAGTGTGTGGCTTAGAATTTTTTAAATGCCTCATCTATTCCATTAACTTAAGTGTGTATGGGGTAGTATTATGATGGGCCACCATGAACTCGACCAACATAATCATGATTGTTTCATTCAAAAAATATGTACCCCTGTCACTAGTCAAGCTTAAAGGACATCCATACCTATTGATTATGTTCTCCCATAAGAATCTAGTAGTTATCACCATTGTGCAATCCCTTATAGGCACTACCTCCACCCACCTTGTTAAGTAATCAGTGTAAGTGATGATATAGCACGTAAGGTTGCTCCTACAAAATCAATTTAAAAATTTTCAAATGGATATGTGTGGTATCGGCCTCAAGGGAATTTCATCCCTTGTTCTTGGTTTATCGAGGTGCTCGTAATGGTAACATTCCTTACAAAATTCAATGTAATCCTTGTAGATGATTTCCCACCAAAGCCCTACAAGTAGAATTTTTCACGCAGTAATATTCCCTACATAGTGCCCTCATGCAATCCCACCATGTACTTCTTCCATGATTGCAATGCACTCATGTTCTAACATACATCAGCGCAGAACCTCATCATGGCTTAAGTTGTATAATTCTACGCTAATTAGCATGTTGGGCACAGTGCATATAGCTAATTTTTTCCTTTCCAAAGCTTTCATTCCTTTCGGTGCAAATCATTTTTTAGAAACAAAAAAATATCCTCTAAGTCGGAGGGTGCGCACAACAAACTAAAAATTCCGCATCTAGCATAACATCCTCAATGGTCGACATGTACTCCCCGAGTCAATCCTTGAAAAATGGTTAGGGTCTGAGTTACTCTTTCCTGATTTGACAACAACTATAAACTCAAAATCCTAAAACAACAGGACCCACTGACATATGTGCCCTTGCAAAATGGGATTATTCACCAAGTACTTCAAGGCCATGTGATCTAGATAAAATATGAAAGGTGTTTTGAGAAGAGACTTCTGCACTTTTGCATAGATAATTGATAGATATTACCTCAACTCAAGCACTATCAATGATCAACATGCACGTGGAGAGGTTTATCCCAAGAAGGAAACCGTAATATGGGTACAGTGTGACAAGTTTATCCTCCAAAGTGTAAAACATCATCTATTGTACCTCTCCCTAGTGAAAGTAAATCTTATATTTTAGTAACTTCTACAATGGCGTGGTGATCTTGGCATACCCCTTGATAAATTTAAGTAGTAACTGTATGGCTAAGGAATGCTGACACCGATATTTGACTAGTAGGCTCCCCCAACCCTACAATGACAACAACCTTTATGAGATCCACCAATAAACCTTCCTTTCATATGATATGCCCCAACAAGTTGCCAAATGGGGTGAAAAAAACAATTCTTAATGTGTAGGGATATCCTCAACTCGCAGACATCTCTCAAACATTAGTCTCAAATTGTCACAATGGTATTTCACTAGTCCATACACCATCCAATAATCAATGTAGACTTGCAAAAAATTATGGATAAAATCCTGAAATGCATGTACCACTATGCTTGAAAATACAGAGACGGTGCATTCTTCAATCCAAAAGGCATGACCATATAAGAAAAATTCCTCACTAAGTGGAGAATTTTTTGTTCTCTTGGTCCTCTTTAGCAATTCTAACTTGATGGTATCTTGAGAATCCATCCGTGAAGGAATAGATTTTGCACCCATCTACTCCTTCCAGGATTTCTTCAGAGAAGGGGGTTGGAAAAGGGTCAATGACACACACTGCATTCAAGTCCTTGTAGTAAACACAAATCCTTATCCTTCCATCCTTTTTATTATTAAGAACCATGGGGCTTACCCATTATGATTCCTTCATAGCTTCAATGATTCCTGAAGTGATCATTTTTTCTATCTCCTCCTTGACCTTGGCACAAAGATTCAGATTCATTTGATAAGGTCTCTTCTGAATCGGCATGTACCTTCCTTCAACATGATCTTCATCTTTCCCAAGGAGTGGTGAATGCCTTTAATCTCATGGAATCTTCGAGGGAATAAATCCTGAAACTCACATGATAGATCAATGATATTCGAGACTTCATTCTTCGACCAATAGTTTCCAATAGTGGTATCCTTAGGTTTTGTTATCAGGATCACAAAACCTTGTAGTTTTAACAAGTGTGTGTGCTTAAGCTCACGGTTTGATTGGATAACATGGGTACTATCTCCAAGTTGTAGGACTTGCTACTTGAGATAGACCTATAGAGAAAGATGGTTCTTACTCCTAAACTACCTGCCACAATCTAATCTAATGCAAGAAAAACTATCTTGTACTAATATATATTTAAGAGGGACCAAGGAGAGCGCACATGAAAAAAATTCCTACACTAGAGTGGTGATACACAAGAAAAGGGGGATGAGGATAGCTTTCCAATATGTGATAATAAGAGAAAATTACATACTAGAAGGGGTGATAACAGTTCTCCATAGTCTAGAAAATGCATTCATAACAATATTCCATACATGCATAATGATAATGAATCCTTGCAAGAGTATAAATATACCCAATATATTTGCAATGAGTTCAAAAGGACAAGAAGAATGCAAACAATCACAAGAGGGCAAGATACATATACAAACTTACGTCTATTGCTTCATAAGTATGCACAATTCAATATATTACAAGATAAGGGCCTGGATCACCATGCAAGGAGTCCACTACAAGGGTGTGTAGCACATTTTATTCACAAAAAAACTTTGGCTGAGTTTTGGTACTCAAAACTATCTACCTTTATAATGAACCTAACACTCCAATTTATAGAATTTTAGGAGGAGAGAGAGTGTGAAAGATGAAAATCAAGAAATATGACTTCCCACCACTAGCAAGATGTCATAAATGAAGTGGAATGATGTTATCTTTCTTGTAAAAGGCCCCCGTCACCGTTTCATAACTTGCAACAGTGAGAAATGTCAACCCATACTTCATTGAATGCATCCCAACTACCGAATAAAACCATTATTCGAAATTGGGAATGTTTTCTGTAATTACTATCGATTCCTTTTAAAATTATAGATTTCTCGGTTTCTTTGCATTGGTCTTGTAACCATAATTCTAACGGTATAATTTTTTTGCATTTTCGTTGAGAAATAAAAAAGTTATGGCCTTTTGAGTGTAGGTAGCTATTTTGGGTCTACCATGCATTCCTGTCATTTAACCGGGAATGAGCATTTGATTGAATGGAGCTGAAGAACAAAATCATTGTTTGTAGAAACAAATCCGCTTGCAAAAGAATCGGGATCGAAACAATACTAATGTGTTTGATGAAGGTTGTGAAATGGTGTGCGACAAAAACCACACTAAGTTTAAAAAGATAAAAAACACACCACATTCAACAAATTGTATATGCAAGTTCAGAAAAGGGTGCGTCCCTATACGCTCCACTAGAACATAACCTCTTTGGCATAATTCCTTAAGCTAAAACAATGGGGCGGTTCTAGGAACCCTAAAGTAGTCTACCACTGACTAACCTCATGGACAAAACAAGAAGTGCTCCGTGCACCCACTTGACTAGATTATATTGTTATCTGACAAAAGTGCACCCTTATTGAGGGTTGGTAGATCTTATAAATTTTCTCCTCCCTCACTTTTGTGGATAGACAATTGACACACGTCATGAGTTGTGGGTCTCCTTATTGTGAGGTGAATCTCTAGGATTACAAGGTTGGTTCCTTCTTTGGATGTATCCTAAACTAAAATTTAGGGTTTTAATGGTAATAAGATGGCTAAAAATTAAAGTAAATGGGAGATACACCAAAATTATTAAGGATTTAACAGAGAGACATGCACAATAAGTTGTGAATAAATTGAATAACAAATGATCCAAAGCATTTTCAACTAATCAAAACAAAAGCACTTTTCTGTTGAGGGACTTCTCACAGAATAAAATGGATAATTACACACCGAAATAACAAAAAATACCTATTTACAACAACGTAAAACAACCTAAGCATGTTTAATAAAATTTAGGGAATAAAATTCACAAGAATAAACTGTTAACATACACACCACTACAAAAATTGGAAAGGCAATCAATTGATTCTCATATAAGGGTAATTCGCACAATGGCTTCAATACTCCAAAAGTCCTCTTCTGCCTGGAAAAACATGAATATATAGGGAAAAGGTGGAGCTACAAGCTCAACACCCTCAGTTCTACTAGCAGTTCACTAAACCTGCATGGCTATTTTCATCTTCCTCGATGAATAAAACAATAAAATCCAAAAATACAAGAAGCTTCGCCAAGGAAAAAAAAAAGCCTTCTATTTCTAGTCCTATCTCTTAGTCAACTGATGTTGACTACCTTTACTAAGATTTTTCACAAATTAAAAATGAACGAGTATTTTTGGAATTTGTAAGGAAACCACTCCTGTTTTGTCTTGTCTCCAAAAGGTATTTTTGGCATTATGTGTCGTTTGGAATACATGCATCATTCCCTCACGACATGATTGGAATCGCTAAATTGATTCCATGCAAATTTCCTAGTATTGGGTGATCATTGTTTATTTGACCTTGGGAGAATATAAGACTCCCATGATCCCATCCCAAATAATTACTATATTTTAACAACATTTCCAAATACCATCTCACGTAGAATTAGCAAAATTCTACCCATTAGTATAATTAACCCAACCATTGTTCGATGGCTCACGTGGGCTTGGTAATCAAACAAAACTAGGCAAAAGAAAACCCCAACTTTTTGTTAGGCATTTGCTTTGGAATTTTCGGGAACTTCTAGAACCTATGGCGGCCATGGAGATTCGGTGCTCTGTTTTGCAGTATTGCATTTGGACACTAGTATTCATTCTGCCTCCATTCTCCATTGGTAGAGGGGTCGATCTTCTATCTACCATAGGCATGGTTGTCATTTTCACAAGAGAAAGAAACTTTCTTTGATGCAATTCATGTCTTTTTTATTTTGGGTCATCATTCAAGGTAAATCCATGGTATTTGGGTTTTGTTGAATTTGTATTGCCACGAGTAAGTCTTTGTCATTTGTTCTGTGTTTTGACCTGGGCGTTTTCATATTCTCTTTCACCGTAGTGATGGGTCACTCTGATTTCTACATTTGCATGAATTTTTTGTGAATAACTTGTTCGAATCATGCCTCTTACTGGGTCACCATATTTCTAATTTTCAATGTAGCCATCATTGTTGGGTTCTAGAATTTGTTTTTATCCTTGGAGATTTATTTAGGGCTTCCACTTTGATTACCTCGAGCTCTTGCATTTGCTTCAATGGCCGCGATTATAAGTTGGGGATCTAGGTTGCTGTGTCATTTCAGCAGTCGTGTGGCAGTTGGTTGCTTTTATAATCGGGGTTCGATTTTCTTGGATGGTTCGATTCTGGTCAACTATCCTAAACTTTCCACACGGGAAATATTTTAGTGTAAGATCATATTTTCACATGTACGAACTATGCTTCTTGCTTATCTCTGCAAAGTGAGTTACCAGTTTGCATGATTTGATTATTTGCACTAACATCTCACTTCATACATAGATCTGGGTTTTTCTTTGGCCATCATTTATGGACTGTGCATTTGTATTTTATTACCTCCATTTTTCCTCTCTGATCCGTATTCGTGCCTATACGTGATCTTCCCATATTTTCTTGTGGGTTTTCTTCACTGAGTATTTGTTTCCCTAATCTTGATTTTTGAGGGTTTCTTCGCTTTATCTTTTGCATTATTTTGCTAGAAACTAGATTTAGGGTAGTTATTTATTGCACATGCTTTGGTCTGGCCACCATGGCACTCTGGGTTTATCTTTGGCTTGGTCGTTTGGATCTCTTCTTTAGAGGTCATTCTTGAATGCATGGGCTTCATTTTTCTTAGTCGACTTCTTCCATTGATATGTTCAAAGCTCTGTCTTTTCTGGTAATTGTCGTTTTCACAAACTATGGTTGTCATGGATGACTTCCCTTGAACTGGAAAGACCTCTACCATAGCTAGTTCGGGCGCTTGTTGTTTAGACATTCAAGTTCATTGTGATTCCAACTACCATTATTTTCCTTATTGTAAAAACTTGAGCTTGTTGTTTTGTGCATGTCCATTGTGCTTGAATCTTTATTTTAATAGAATCTGTTATCACATGCCAATTTCAAGGAAAACTCCATCACAATTTTATTTCTCCATCTTGTAGGCAAAAAATCATTAAAAATCTAAAACAATGAATAGTGTAAGCTGCTTTTGGGTTGATTCTGAGACAGTTTTCTAATGAGTGATGAGACATTCACCTTTTCTTTACCTTCATGAGCTCTGATTTTGCCTTTGTCTGTGGGAGAATTTATTTTCAATTTTAGGCCTTTCATGATCTCTATTTTCTATATCAACTCGTGTTGGTTTAATGGTTTTGTGATAATTAAATTGAGCTCAAATATTCCCCTTTTATAGATCTTGCCTGAAGCTTTGTGACTCCACACTGTATTCTCTATTATTTTTGTATTTGAAACGGACCTTTCACTTTGCTCAATCAAACTGGTTGCCTCTATTTCTTGTTTCAAACTTTGTATCTGTTATAATTGTGCTTCTGTGTTTTATGAAAATTCATTCAGAAATAAAGACTTTCTTGAAACATTGATGCCATAGTAAATGGTGAAAGTTGAAAACATTCC
Source organism: Taxus wallichiana var. yunnanensis (assembly GCA_018340775.1). Classification (NCBI taxonomy): domain Eukaryota; kingdom Viridiplantae; phylum Streptophyta; class Pinopsida; order Cupressales; family Taxaceae; genus Taxus; species Taxus wallichiana. The sequence goes on from CM031240.1 coordinate 947,852,420, forward strand.
AGATTTGTTTTAGAACTGCAACACTGTAACTCTTATTTCCTCTATTGATCTGAATTTGCTAAACTCGCATTGTTTGGATATCAAGCTCAAAACTAAAACATTAAGGAAGCTCACCTTTGATTGAAAGACAAATGATAATGGAAATTTTATCCATGGCTATAACCTGTCGTTTATTGGTCCATGAAATGCATATATGAAGGCATAATTGTATGGAAGTTAGATGATAAAATTTGTTAACTACATTTTGAAACTCTGTATTTCTTTCCTAGATCAATTGTACTTGTCTTCCATACATTATATTTATTACTGCAATATGATTTTCTTAATGGGCACTTGAAACTGAAATAATTTTAGGAAGTATACCTTTTATTCTATTTCTGAATGGTATAGTTGTGATCCTTTGGTTATACAAACTATATCATGTAATTTGCTTCCTTGAGCAAGAGAGTTGCACAACTATTCATTTCCTTCATTTATGCAATGAAAAGTAACCTTAAAATAACTGTAATTTTCCTTACTATGGCAACACATATTTATTTATTCCCGGGTGGTTGAATTGCGAATCTGTGAGTTGTGCATGCTTCTCAAATACGTGGCTGCATTTGCATTACTTTACTTGATTTCTTTGATACAGTGAAACTATTTCTTGCAATAATTTTGTGAAAGACAAGACTTGTAATTTTTACGTACACACTGAAAAACTAGTTAGAAATATATGAAATCCATAGGTTTTTTTGTTCATTAGCTGGTTGATTTCTTCATGTGATGTGATTCTGCAAATGCTACTTGTGCTCCTCAATGACCTTTTGAGATGTACTTTCCAAAATGTGTATGGCTCCTTTTATGTATCTTATTTGTGCTTATCTGTGCTTATCTATGCTTTATTCATGTAGATGATGATTGTAGAATGAACTAAAAACTCAACACATAATATTATTCAAACATAAAGAAATAACAAGAAATTAATGTACATGTAACTAAAATTGTACCTTTAGCCATGTAAACAACTATGTTTGTTGTTCCCAACTCCAATTCCTCACATTTGCTTCTGTTCCCACCTTTATCAAGGATATGTATTAGTCCTTCAGGAATTTTGCATAAATTTTCAAAAGATAAACATGGAATGGATGCATATGTGAGGTGTTGCATTCTACAACAACACACATACTTGCATTTTTGCATTGTTATTCACTTATCTTTCTTTTCCTTAGTTAGGTCCATCACATCAATCCTTTCCATCTGAAATGAAATTTTGAGTTGGCCTTTTGCATGGGTGCAAAACATGTCAACATATACATTTTTGAGTTATAGTCAAAGCTATCCATATCGCGAACCCAATGATAATACCCATGACCACTCATTTCTCATTGTATTTTAACAGGTTAAAATAAAGCCGAGATACCCCAAGACTAGTTAGTGCGACTTTCTTGGTAAATATAGCTTGCAGTAGATAAACTTGTGACTTCCTAGTTGAGCAAACCACCTTGGAAACCCATATTGTATTAGAGCCCACTTTTTCCATCTCAAAACATTGTGTCTTGCCTAACTTTTGCGGTGTGAAAATGATTTTGAAGTCACAACCTTGTTGATCAAACAGGGGATGAGTCCATCGTAGTTTGAGCATAGTCTCATTTAGCAAGAGGTTTACAAGTCATTAGTTAGCTTTTTTTTTTGTTTTGTTTTAGGACGAGGCGAGACTCTACCAAAGTAACGCCAAGTTTATTTCACCACCATTTGATCTATTACTTTGCATTCATGTTGCCAATTTGGACAAGAGAAGACATATTTTGTGAGTGTTATCAATAGATAGTGTTCACCACTTTTTGTCCATTTACACTCATCCATTATTTTGCTGAGTTGTTAAACATCTAAAGTTTGTGGGTACTTTTTTATACATTTATAGCCACTTGGTCTTGATTTCAAGATCATCAACATAGTTAGGATTTAGTCATCATTTAATCCCCTTAGACATGTTACCTTGTCGACATTGTCTAAACAAAATTAAGATAATTACATAACATTTCTCATAAACATGATCTAAGGGTCCACATTGTGGTGAAACTTTGCCCAAGTTTTAGCACTTCCTAAGTATACTTTGATATAGTTTGACTTTAAACATTGTCCAAAATCTTGGAGAGTGTCGTTTACTTTGTATGCGCCGTTTTGGTAACACTTTGGCACTAATATCTTGCTTCTCCATGAAGTTTCACAAACGTTTCCGATTGGTGTGGTTATGTGGCTTACATTTATAATCCTCACCCTTTGGCATTTTATACCTTGTTGGTTGTTAAACTCATCATGGTATTCTTTAATTTGGAATCACACTTATTCTTTGTTAATAGTTACACCTTGTTCATTTTTGATTTAACTTAAGTATTGAAATAGATTTGGCTATCTAGCATTAAAAACTATCATTAAAATAGATAGGTATAATCACTTTGATCGATTGAGTGGTTAACCACACTTGCATGGTTTGTTTCTTGTGTGATTAATATTACACATACTTGTACCTAGGACAGGTCATTTGATCCTTGATTCTTTTGAAATATAACTCTTCATAAATGTAGGGTAAAGCACCTCAAGACATCTAGGAAGGAAAATTACATTACACTTAGGTTGATTATAACTCAGTAAAATCTAGATAGACCTTTTGTAGGGAAGGTACACATGCCACCTATCACAAGGATGGAAGCTAGGAGAATTGAACATGAAGCGGAGATGAACCCCTTTGGTGTTGACAATGCTCTATTGAACAATCCCTTCACTGGTACTAACTTAAGACCTCAATTTTACAAAGTAAAACAATCTTAAACTTGGGTTGATCCAAGCAGAAATGACACTGATTAATCAAATGATTAGAATAACCTTTATCTTAGATGATTTAATGATCTCGTTATACCTAAAAAGATACCAAGTACTTACACAAATCCTTGAATTAGGAGCCAGGTTACCACAAGACCATGACATGTTTGTTAAAATGATTAACATGAATTAGGAAGAATCAAAAATACCTCCTCTTGTTGAATTTCATGGTATGACTCATACTAATCCCTTGAATGTGGGATATGGTTCTAATTCCAATCATGAAACTCACAACTTTAAGAATGAAGCAATAAAACAAAAGGATTATGCTCTAAGAGTATATTTTAGAGCCTCACGTATGGTCAAAATCAAACATAAAGACAAGGAGGTACCTCCTCAATATGACACATAAGATGACCACCAAACTAAAGAAGAGGTCATCCAAAGAAAAATACTTAAACTCAGCCAAAATTTAATGAGCTTACATGCATCTAAAGATGCAAACAAAGGTCCACGAAAGGAGAAACATAAATCTAAGTCTAGTGAACTACACACTAACCCTCACAATGATGAAGCATTAAAGGTTAGTCTAAATAGACCACCATCTCCAATGAAAGACAAGCTCATTACACAAGAGCTACAATCAATGAAAAACATGCTCACAACACTACAAGAAAGTAACATGGGCCATAACAAGAAATATCAATATGAGGAGCTATGTCCCTACCCTTTCGATAGAGACATGTTACGAATGTCGTTCCCCAAAAAAATTGATATACCTAAGTTTGATAAATATAAAGGAAAGGGTGATCCTCGTGATCATATAAAAGACTTCTACATGGCTTGCTAAGAAGTTGCATTTAGTGACAACTACCTTATTCATTTATTTCCTTACAGTTTGGCGGGAAAACCACTAGAATGGTTTCTACACATACCCAAGGGAACAATCACTACATGGCTTGCATTAGCTCAAAGTTTTATGCAACACTTTTCCCTGAACATGAGAGTAGTATAACCATGTTAGACATGTATAATGAAAAACAAAGACCAAATGAATCCTCCACCATTTTAGTACAATGAAAGTATGCTTTGGCTAGCCGTTTTCCTTGCCATATACCTAAAAATAAATGGTTATATTTTTGTTACTTAATCTCAACCCAGACATATGCTTTCATTTGTAAATGCACCATGTCTCTAACTTCGAATAATTTATAGAGAAGGGAACTAACATTGAAAGGCTCTACTCATGAAAGGGACTATTAAACCCTTCTCTAAGGATAAGAATATTGAATCAGAACCTACGAGAAAAGCCTAAATTATTTTTTAAAAAATTTGAAGGAGACAACATCACTGATTCCAATAGAGTCTAGGTTGTCCTTAGTGGTGCTCTTATGAAACTTACACAAGGATCTCGTGAAGACAAAGACAGGGCCCCAAAACGAACATTCACCCCTCTAATTGAACAATTGTCTACAATTTTAAAAGAGTTAGATGCAATGAACATGGTCACCTATCCTCCAGCCACAGTACCCTTCCCTGAAGATGCACCTAAACTAGGATGGTATAAAGAACATGAGTATTGTGACTTTCATCGTGTCAAAGGACACAAGAATGAAAGATGTATGAGGTTACAACACTATAGATAGGACCTTATCAAAGATGAAAATATTGAGATGGATTATTACGAATCTAGGGAACGTCCTAATACAAAAAATGGGGAACGTCCTTAACCTTAAGAAACAAGAGAATAAGAATCCAGATCAAGGAGATTCATCTAATAATCATAGGGTTGCAAATTATGTATATATGTCTATAGCTAATCGTTTTTATTCCCTTATAGGTTGTATCTAATCATCTGATGAACAAGTGAACACCATTAGGATTATAGGTGACAGTTGTACCATGTGAACATGATGCACAGGATTAATAATCTCAAAACCTACTAAATTTGTCCCTCAAGAAACTCAAGTATGACTTGTTAGACCAATTAGAGAATACCACTGCTGAAGATTTCAATCTTAGATCTTCTAAAAATATCAAACAATCATAAAGACATATTGTATAAAACTCTTTAGGGGTCTAGAGTATCCACAGATGTAGATCTCATAAATCTCCAAGAAATGATCGCAAACATTGATTTTAGTGATTCTATTTCCTTTGACCAGAATGAGATACCACATAATAAACCTAGTCATAATATGCCTTTATATATAGAAGTCTTTGTTACTCATCGCAAAGTCAAAAGAGTGCTTGTAGACGGTGGATCCGGTTTGAACATCTGCACTTTAAAGCTCGTCAGGAAACTGGGCTGCATAAAAGTAGACTTGAGATCCTAATACCATCACCATCACAACATATGATAATGAAGAATGTGATACGGTTGGTACCATAATTATACCCATAGAGATAGGGCCTGCTTATCATGATACAAAGTTCCAGGTTCTTGATTTGGACCTCCCATATAACATGCTCTTAGGACACCCATGGATTCATGCCATGAAGATCATTCCTTTGATTTATCATTATTGTATCAAGTTTCCTCATGAAGGAAAAATAATCACCATTATGGGTGACCCTGAACCATTTACACATTATAGAGTGTTGTATAGTTTCTCACATGCAGCATATGAGTGTCCTTTTGTAGATATTTTGGTTCCATTACAAACAAAGGCTATGAAGGATCATGTAGATCCAGATACATTGACACCATGCAATAAAAATTTTCCTACGTTGGTTAATCCCTTTTCTACATGGGAAGCAACGTTTGGGAAATACGACCCAACAAATCAATTCAATCTTGAACAATCCCTATTGATATCTGATCTTTCAATGTCACCTAAGACACATGGCAGACCATATTTCCAATCCAAAATCACTCAAGCTAGTTTCCTTGATCCCCTTGAAAGGTTTACTCCTAGTGGTCTCTTGTTAGATGAGAAGATGCTAGATACACCTACCAGTTGGGTACCCAAAGGAACTATGGCTTCATGTCACCAAGATCCACATTTTATCAAAGCACACTGCATGATGAAATTCATGGGATATCAAGGACATGGATGCATCCTAGATGCACATGGTAGATTGGAACCTGTTTCACATTCCCCGTAGAAGTATAATAAGAATGGCCTTAGAATTCAGCCTCATAGATCTCTTCTTGTAGAAATAAACGAAACTTCCTCTAAACAATGACTTATCTAATTCAGAAAATGACACAAATTCTCAATATAGATTATACGAATATCTTTCCTCTACTTACCTATTTCACGATGCAGCAATCCTTACTCTTTCCGAAATAAATTTACAAATTGATTCCTAGGTTAACCTAATATATGTTGACATAATTGATTGGGATCAACAACTTCACATGTTGATTGATCTATTCGAAAATGACGAGGTAATTTACGAGTTCATAAGAATCAGTGATAGCGTTCCAATAGGTCATCCCAAAAAGGCTTTTCCATTGATCTAGATACATGTGCATATTTTGGGGAAGAGGCAGAAATGTGTGGTAAACTAAATATCAACAAGCTCGAGGGAAAAAATACTACTAAGAAGCCTCGGAAAAAGAAACAGACCAAGACACATAGTGAAAACCTCTTTGAGGCACTTGTGGAAAAATAATTGGAAAAATCAATGGACAAAGTAGTTTACCCACTCAAAGATGATGATCTCTCTGAACCACCTATGGAAGTAGATTTGACTCTTCCTCCTGATCCTACATGGATATAGGAGGCATCGAAAATGTTGGTCGAAGGGACAATTAGTGTTAACATTTGGAAAGAAGAAGATCCTAGGATAATAAAGTTGGGAGCTTCACTCTCGATACAAGAACAAAAAATCCTCGTAGCACTATTACGAGAGTATGCTGGGTTTGGACCCAATGTTTGTTGTACACAACCTTTTTGTATGCAAAAATGTCAAACCTATCAAGCATAAATTGAGAAATATGCATCTACAAATTGATTTAGTTGTCAAGAGGAAATTGAAAGACTATTAGCAATAGGTTTCATTAAACCTATAGACTATCTAGATTGGATATCCAATGTATTCCTAGTTTAAAGGAAACTAGTCGGTATCAAAATATGTACCAACTTCTAGGACATCAACAAAGGATGACCTAAGGATGTATTCACCCTTCCTAACATTGGCATGATTGTCGATTTGACTACTGGTTATAAGATGTTATCTTTAATGGATGACTTCTCAGGTTATAACCAAATAAAGATTAGAGAGGAAGATCAACACAAGACTGATTTCATTACCCCTTGGGAAATTTTTTTCTCTTAGGTCATGCATTTCGGCCTCAAGAATGTCATGGCAACATATCAGCAAGCTATGACTTTTATTTTTGATTATATGATGAATGATATCATGAAAGATTTCGTGGATGATAGATTAACAAAAACAAAGACTAGAGAAGAGCATTCGAAGTGTTTAGGAACATATTTTCAATGTCTCTAAGATTATAAGGTCGGGATGAATCCTAAGAACTATGTCTTTGGTTTACAATTAGGAAAATTGCTAGGTTTCATTGTTTCACAAAGAGGGATTGAGGCCGATCCCGCTAAGGTTGCGTATTTAACAGAGATGCCTCCTCCCATGAACGTTAAGAAACTATGAATTATACAAGCAAAAATTTAGGAAATCCACCCATTCATATCACATCTTGTAGATAGGTTTCATCCTTTTACACATCTATTACATAGAGATGTTAGCTTTACATGGCTAGCATATTTCTAGAAAGCCTTCACACTACTCAAGAAATATCAAGCAATTCCACCTAATATAATGCCGCTTACCCTAGGAAAACCCTTACTGCTCTATATTTCGGCTACTCAATTAATTATTCATGGACTGCTTTCCCAATATTACCTAAGCCATAAAGAACAATTGGTTTATTACTTAATTTGTACCCTCATTGCATATGCATTAGATTACCCTCAGATTGAAAAATCATGTCTAGTTTTGGTGTTCACCTTTCAAAAATTGTGCCACTATCTCCTAAATAATAAAACCAAGCTAATATCAAAGGTTGTCCCATTAAAATTCTCTTTCTAAACCCTGACCTAATAGGACGTATGGCTAATTGGATCATCCTCCTCAGTGAGTTTGATATTGAGTTTGTAAATCGAAAATACCTTGAAGGCAAGGTGTTTGCAGATCAATTAGTTTAAGATCCTTTACCAAGAATGGAACCATTTTGTTAGGATATCCAAGACACATCCATGATGTACATAAAAGAATCTATTATGTGGAAAATCCATTTTGTTGGATCATTCACCTATCATGGTTTAGGAGTGGGAGTGGTACTCATCACCCCTACTGGATAGATAATCCCATGGGCCATATGACTAGGGTTACTATACAAAAATTACTTTCTGAGAATATGAGGTACTCATCAACATGATAAAGTTGGCCATTTGATGCAAAATCATATAGTTACTAGTCATTGGTGACTCACATCTAATTATCAAACAAGTCAATGACAAATAAAAGGTAAAAAATGAGAACACATCCCCTATAAGAATTTGGATGAAACTCGAAAGATTATTTTGTCCAAATAAATTTTGAACCAAGACTAAGATCTTACAATGAATCGGTAGATGTGATGGCTACGATTGTATATATACTACACATTTCATCGCATGAAAATAATTTTTTTTTCTTTATCGAACATATACAAATTCCTACATATGACATACCATAATCATGCTTGGCATGTGGAGTTTTTGGTCGTTTCTCCCTGGTATGATCCCATTTATAACTATTTATAGGATGGCTCCTATTCCCCTGAAAAATACACTTATTATCCGTATAGCCCAATAAACCCTCCTAGGAGGTACCCTTTATCATCGTGGCTATGAAAGGAAACTACTTTGTTTCGTGGATTCAACTAAGTCAATTCAAGTTCTTAAGGAAGTGTGCGGAGGTGTGTGTGGAAAAAACACCCTTGGAATGGCCCTTAAAGAAGATATTAAGAGTGGGTTATTATTGGCCCACCATGGAAACAGATAGTTGCAATCATGTCAAGAAATGTGAACTCTACCAAAAATATGGCAACTTGATACATGCACTAGCACAAGCCTTGTAGCCCATCACAACACCTTGGCCATTTTCCAAATGGGGACTTGATCTCATAGGGAAGCTCACTCCAAATTCCTCATATGGCCACACCCACATCATTACTACCACCAAATACTTCACCAAATGGGTAGAGGTTGTCCCTCTAACCTATGTAATTGGTGCACATATCTCAAAGTTTATCATGAATCATCTCATTTTCCGTTACAATATCTCCTCCGCTATCATCAAAGATAATGGAAATTATTTCAAGAAAAAGATGGTTAAAGTGTTATGCCAATGCTTTGAAATCCATCTTAAATGGTCTAATTCCTATTACCCTCAAGGTAATGGAAAAGGACAGGACACAAATAAAACCCTTGTTCAAATTATGGAAAAATTGGTTAGTAAAACAGCCGCAATTGGCACCTCCAGATTCATCCTACCCTCTGGGCATATCGAACCTCCATTCACACCCCTACTGGTACTACTTCGTATTCACTAGTCTATGGTGCACTGAGGCCATTATACCCCTGTAAATTGAGCTTCCCTCCCTGAGAATATATCTCTGGGATTATCTAGACAAGGACGAAGACTACAAAGTTTCTCGCCTAGTAGAATTGGAGCTACTAGATGAGAAAATAATGAGAGCCCTCAATCACTTAAAATTTTATCAGAACTAAGTTTCATGAGGGTAAAAAAATGGATCATACCTCATCAATTTGAGGTAGGTGATCTCATTTTGAAAGAAAACTAGAAAAACACTGTTAAAGACAGAGAAAAGAAGGGAAAATTTGAGGCTAACTGGTTGGGACCTTATGTGGTCACCACAAAATATAGATCAGGGGCTTACAAACTAGCTCATTCAAATGGTGAAGAATTAAACAAACCAATGAATGTAATGCATATCAAGCACTTTTATGCTTAAATAAGAGGTTCCTTCAACAAAAAAGAAAAAAGGAAGCAAAAAAACAAAAAATCAAGAAAATAGTAAAAAGAAAACAGGTTGTCGAAGTGCGAAAACCACGTAATTGTGGCTTGTTTGGGAAATTCCTTGTGTGAAAAACATTTTCGAGCACTTAAAGAGGATTCATTGTTTACAAGCACTCTCATAGCTAGATGAGAAATACTTCCTTTTTCTAGGGCTAGTTTACTTAAGTCTAGGAATCCCCTCAAGCCTATCCATTTGTGGCCTTGATCTGGCTTCACATATTCTTTCCTAAACATAACATGTGGCATTATTCCTTTATAAATTCCCATCTAATGTTGGCGACATCCACAGTTCTTTACCTTGCTTTGGAAAATTGCTTCGCAAAAACACAAAACCATTCGAATATGTTAGGAAAAACCCAAACATCTAAAAACACCGTGAATAGTATCCTTGAAAATTTTCTTTAGAATGACACCAAAATCATTAGAAAATAAATAAAAAATTTCCTGCAAAAACAAGGTAATGGTTTAATTGCTTTTAGTTCATGGTTTGTAGAGTTGTGATTGCATTATATTTTTGGGTTGTATGATTTAAAGTGGATTCATTTTCTTGACTTAGATTAAATATCTTTTATGTGTTGCATTAATTTCATTTTAAGCTTTCATACTTGTAAATATTGGTGTGTTTTCATCACCGGTTATATGCATTTTTTAGGATTCATTCACTCACTTAGATTAAGTATCAATTTAATTTGTTGTTAAGTATTCTGAGTTTGTTCTTATTTGCATGTAGTTGTGTTGTCTTGTATGTGTATATTTGTTTATGTTTTTTTTAATTTTTCTTGTGTGTTTTTATTTCATGCACATCATTTATTATCATCTACCATCCATATCATCACATCTAACATCATCTATAAACAAAATGCTAAGTATTACATCAAGTATGTATACTAAGATAATCATCATATATTGTATCAACAATGTGGTTAGAGGGGTTTCTCATTATCACAAATCTATCCCCCACACTAATATCCATAATAAAAACATGATCTACATCACATAATATCTCATAAAAAGAGTGTTATCATCTACTACTACTTCATAACACAATACAATGATAAAGTAAAAGTACAAATATTCTTAAAACATATGATGTCATCGAAAGAAATGTTATCTCACACATCATAAAACATATAATACATCATTAGATATCCATTAGGATACATACATATTAAATAAATCATATGAAATCATGATATAATCATCATCCATAATCACAATCATGATCATAAGTCATATAAATACATGACAAATATAACATCGAATGTCCATAACACATATATAATGTCTGTCTCAAATGATATACATCATCGATAAAAAAATTTCCGTCAAGGCCATGAATTAAAAAGGGCCTCCATCGGGAGGCATAATCCAAAATGTATACATGTATACATATATCAGAAAGTGATTCATGTTCGACTAGATACCTCATGGGGTATGGGTTTATTGTGATCTGTTGGAAGATGCATCACCTGTGTAATCTACTCTCCTATCAGCCCCCATGTTTGTTGATCACGTTGCTACTCAACTAATCTAGCTACTGTCTTAGGTCTATGTGATTTGTATGACCTTCCAATTGACTTCGACTAAATATGGGCACTCTCGACCCTTTGGAATAGAATCATAGTAAAGAGCCTTATAGAAGGAAGCCTTTACATTGGCCATTTCCAAGTCCATATATATATATTTGGTGTCATCTAGTGTAGGAGAATATGAACACCAACTGATATGCCCACTGGGAATCTGTTTAAAAAAAACATTAGGAACCGCCTTTATCTTTGGATCTATTCCTACAACTATAAAGGTGGAGGACTACTTACCATGACAATTGTGGTCCTGTCAATCATCACCATCATCCTCATCATCATCATCACCCTCATCATCACTATAATACTCTAGTTGCAGCCTAAATTTGATATCCCATAAATCGTATGGAATAGTAAGGTGACACGATATACTATCAAATACCGGGGTCCGTCTTGTCATCAGTAACTCTATGATCTCTTATCTATCTCACAAGAACCCATACCTATGGCACCATCCCATCAAAACTGGTTTAAGGCCTATCTGGATGAATAGGTGGCCCCATGTCAAACCTCTTCGTAGCTCTATGTGCATACCACATATCACGATAGGGTACATCCTGTAATGTGCCAAATTGTCTCGGCATTGGTATACCCTATAGAAATTTGTACTACAACCCCGAATTCTAATCAGAAAATGCTCAACCATGGCTATGATGAGCTCATCTCTATCCTCTTCCCACTAATAATGTTGGTAAGCCTTCCACACTATCATATGTTGCAAAAATCCAACTACATACGATAATGATAAGTATGCCCCATATACCCTCTTACATCATCTCCAATAGGGACCTATGCCATGACAAAGGCTCCTCTTATCGGATCCCTAACTCAAAGAACACCAATAGGGTAACCAATGGCTATGTGGTCCTATTTTTGTGGTATCACAGCACCCAGAATGGCCCGGGTGTCAAGTGGGGCATTCGCTATGATTGCACAACATGGGACCATCTCTCAAGTTGTGGGACTTGCAAAACTTGAGATGGACCTCTAGAGAAAGCTGGTTCTTTCTTCCTAATCTACCTACCACAAGCTACTCCAGTGTAGGAAGAACCTATTCTATCCTAATATAACCATTCTAAGGGGAAATGGATAAAGAGAGAGAGGCGAAAGAGCCTACACTAAGTGGTGATACACCAGAAAAGGAAGTGGATGATCAAAAACTTGACTTCCCGAAGTGGAGAGAGGTGAGCAGAGGAGAGGGTAGAAAGAATGCACCACATTCCAGAGATAGATTTCACACATAACACTTCAAAACCCATTAAACACGGCTCCCGGGACTTACGTGACAAACATAAGAATATGCACAATGTACCCTGTAATGACAAGAGGTGAGGAGAGACAATAAAATAATCAAGGGATGGACACATGCATCACAAAACTAATTTTATTACTCCAAACGTTCACACAGTACACCATTAGTGGAAAAGAGGATGGAGAATGTCATTACTGAGCCATAAAATGAGGCTTATACTCTATGTTCTACCCTAATAAATAAAGAGAGATGGGGCAGAGGAGAAACAATGACAAACCTTTTGAATATGCCCCTCTATTATAATATATAGGAAGAATAAGAGAGAGAGGAGGAAAAATTTGAATCTTGCTTCAACCACCAAGAGATACACATTAAATCGGCTTTGAAAGATCAATCACTATCAATCAATGCCTTTCTCAAATCCACCCCAAATTTCTCATGTCTCGTTCACTGGCAAATCAAATCGAATCATATCTACTAGTTGGAGAGATCAATCACTATCAATCAATGCCTTTCTCAAATCCACCCCAAATTTCTCATGTCTCGTTCCTAGCAAATCAAATCGAATCATATCTACTAGTTGGAGAAATCGGGATCGGTATTAATGTCCTAGAAGACATTTTTCCCATTTTCACCCACCAAATCCTATTAAGAATGATATTTTAGGTTTCCATCGCATAAAGGGTGTTGAGAAATTTCCAAAAAGTCTTTTCCCACCCAAATCTGAGTCTCTAGTCAAAAGATATGGTCATTTGAATATTTGGATCACTGACACGCAATATTTTAAAGAGTTTGTAGTACCGGGTCCATGTGGTAGCTTCACGTACCTTGGAGATTCATCCCCTAGCTTTCACTTTTGAAATCATACTGGACTAACACGTGGTGGCTTCCACGAGCTCCTTGGGCTTCTTTGTATTTTTCTTGAGTCTCTTCGATTGGCGAGGCCAAAGTCTCACCCTAGACACATTGCGGCCTGGCACTTGTTTGGAAACCCACCCCAAATTTTACCTTTAAAGGAGCATTGTTAAGACACGCGGAACCTTCCTCCTACACTCTATACTTAGTCATTTTGGGCCCGATCTCCTTTTTGACACTGTTGACCATTTTCTACGTGGAGGGTTGGCACAAGTTTGAGTCTCGGCCTGGATCTCACTTTTGAATGTGCATTGTTAAGACACTTGGCACCCTCCATTGAGTCGAAGAATTTTCAACATCTGGTGTAACTTTTTGGGGCTCTAGACATGTGGAAGCTAGGTACTCATTTGGGTCTGCCCCCTTGGATTTAATCTTCGGAGTTGCATCATTTGGACACTTGGCGGAGTTCTGCTTTATCTCCTCCATACTTAGTCATTTATGGGCCCATTCGAACCATTTCTAAGCTCGAAGACTTTGAAATTTTACCATTCCTTTTCCTTCGATCCTTTGGTTCTTTAAAACTACTCGATTCCTACCCGACCCTAATATTCCATTTACGAACTGTATGTAATCTGTTTGCTAGATTTGAAGCACGGGTTTTCTCAACATAGCTGTTTCTTGAATTTCTTCTTACACAGGGTCGTTTGATCTTTCACAGGCCTTGCCACTTCATTGTAGAGTTATGTTGTTGCCTGATTATAGGATTTGAACATGAATTCTTCGGATACTTCAGCCTTGTGATTCGTGGTGATCATTTTTCTCGGGGCCAAAATATGGATAATAGGTCCCACACCCATATCTGATAGCGTGGTAGGACCCACATTCTTCTAACCATTTTATGTGATAAGATGAAGGTCTTTATATAAATGTGCCATTATGGACATGCCCCAATAATATCGTTCACCTCAAAATATACCTTGTATCACCCTAATTAGGCTAAGAGGAAGTGATGAACTTGTTTTGTCGGATAAGGAAAATCCAGCTACAAGGGCCGTCAAGTATAGCGACATGTGATGGAAGATAGGATCTATGATACATCGGTGTAGATAAATTGTCATACCTTAGTGAGATATATCATCATGTCCAAATACCTTGATAAGGAAGTCTAATATCTTGGACTCAGCAATAACGCATCTTGAATGAGCTATCCTCTCGATAGGTAAATTAATAATACGCCAAAAATCCTTGAGGATAACTATCATATCGCCTATCGGGAGCTGGAAAAACTAGCTCTCACTTTGCCATCTTTCTACTAAGGTTATAAGTATCCTATGTCAAGAATAATTAGTAGAATCCTTGCTACATGGGCCCACCAGTCACCTCCACAATTATATCCATCATCCGTCTATTATGTCGATGGAATCTCATCTCTATTGTCACTAAGCAACCATGTCTCTCCCTCACCAAATTTCCTGGTACTATTTCGTTGTGCACAATTCTTTATCATTGGAAATTGTGTCCTTCATTAAACTCAATCACATATATATTGGCTTCAGCATCACTTTTAACCCTTTTCATTTGTCACAAACATTTGGGAACTAAAGGTCGATAACAAAACATTTGTGTAACTTTCTTAAATGTTGTTGGTTTGAGTATATGTGTGTGTACTTGTTTCCCTGTTAGGTTAGCTTGTTTTCTTCTCATATTGCATTACATTTTGTATGTTGCATGGAGTTGGTGGTTTAGTAATGAACATTATTCGTGTTATGGCTTTTTGTGTCATTTTACACCCTTTTCATATGCTTACATTTTTAATAAGGACTAATGATGAAGATTTCTAGCAATATGATGACATGTTATTGTTTACTATACGCATTGGTTCATTGATAGCTCAATACCTTATTTTCATCCTTGTTCTCTTCTATTTAATCCCTTTCTTGTCCCCTTTCTTCTCTTCACACTTCTATTTCTTCTATTTTCTTTTCGAATGTCCATCAAGTTCTTCAATTACCCCATTGCCACTCGACGGGGCATCCATCTAGCTTACTAATTTTTATTCTACCCCTTCAAAATTTAAATTGTTATTTGTCTACTATCTTTAAATACTCATGCCACCTCAAAGAGGGACATATGTAGACACATATAATTTTGTCTACGCAACTTTATTATTAAAATTACACTAACTATCCCAATACCCACTAATTGACTACACTATGCTTGTTAATTACCCTTTCTAACCTCTTCAAAACCCCTAAATCATCCTAACACCCTTATAAAATTGATTCTAAAAGTCATTATCCTATTAATTAACCTATTTGAGGATAATTAATTCTTTATTGCCTTCTAAAGGGAGAATTAGCTTTCCAAATGTCATTTTCACCTTTCTAAATTGAGTTTCACTTTACTTTGGCCTTTTTGGAACTTAGTCCCATATGAGTCCAAAACATCTCACTCTTCCTCCTAGGATTGGAAACCTATAAATACAAGCATAACCTTCGCCCTTTTTGCTAAGAACACTCCTCCATTTTTAAAATAGCTTATACCATTTCTAGATTTAGTAGTTATCATTGCTATTTGAACTATCTTTGCTTTAACCATTTGCACTTATAAACATCAAGTTTGTGTAAATGGGATGAACCATTTGGATTAAAGCCATTAATGGTGAGATCTCACTCTCAAACCCTTGATTATCAAATAAGCATAACTGATTTCTAGGAGCTTTAATAGGTTCATCTTTCATAGATTTCATGGAGTAGAGAAATATCTAGATATGTTAGGGTTTGAATGTTTATTTCAAGTTTATATATGCATGCAAAGAGATAGTTCTTGTTTAGCTCTAATCTGATGGTTCATTGTTGAAGTTTGGAAAGCTTTGAATCTTTCTTGAGTGTTCTAGGATTCATTCCATAGCTACACCAACTTACACATGAATATAGTTAGGTACTTTGAAATGTAGATTAAATTCAAATTAGATTATATATATATATATATATATATATATATATATATATATATATATATATATATATATATATAAAAACTCTGCATGTTACTCTAGTACCTAGCCAATTATTTCCTCATGGTTGTACTGAAAACAACAAAAATACATGTTGATAGCGCCATATAACAATAAACCACATAAATATTTTTCCACATAAATTTCTTGCAGCAGTGATTCCCCCTCTTACCAATGCTAATAACAAATAAAGTAAACCCCTATATATAGTTCAATCCTCAAATCATCCTTTAGATGCCATGACCACCCCATATGAGTATGTAATTCTTGCTAATAACATAATTTTATTCTAAGGATAGCCTTACCTAGAAAGTATGGGGTTTCTAAAGCTTTTAAAAAGATAGGAAAACTTAATATAGACTTATTTTCCTCCATGAAAATTCTCATCCTTAACCTGAAAGTTTAAATAAACAAGAAAATAATAGTAATGGGTTGGATTCAAAAAAATTAAGGCAAGTAAAACTTCTCCGTGTTCTCATATGAGTTTTCCCAAAAAACAAGCAAGAAGAAATGAATGGGTAAAGTGAAAATGAAATCATATTAGAAAAATATAAGAACATTTAGGGCTCCACACCAAACCCCAAGATTAAGGGTGCAAATTTATTTCATCCAATGACTCTTATTTAATTGAGAATAGGTCACTTGCACATTATAATCTCTCATTTGACTTTCTTTTTCTTTTTCTTTTTGTTGTTTGATTTATTACTAGGGCCTATTCTCTTCTTCCATTAAAATGAGAAGATTACCAAAAAAATTTTGAGTTCATGAGCTCAAATGGATAAAATTACTTTCAAATGGTGGCTTTAAAACTAAGGCATTATTAAATCTAATAAGTGGTTTGTGAAATTACTATACACTCGTTAAGTAATTTATTACTTTCATAAGGGAAAAATTAAATGTATTGAATCAAAATAATTTTCCCTCTTGAGTAGGAAGACTCCATGATGGGAATTATGAATCTCTCATCGAATCGATTTGACATCTAATAGTATTTTTCTTGAGATTGGAATTCTTATCTTGGGTTTTTTTTCACAAAATAACTTTATGATCATGAGCATATAACTTCAAACCTAATATTATCAACCTAGGGTAATTGTAAATAAATATATGATCACTTATCTTGTGTTATTATTTTCCTTCATTGTTTTATTTAAACCCTTTGGTGGGGAAGGCTATCCCTCAACATAAGTGTGGTTACTTATGAAACTAAACAACTATCTCTACTTATCTTTTTACTATTGCTTTCAAATGGAAAAATGGTGTTTTATATAAATAATTTATTTAGCAAAAACAATACTTGGGTTTTGGTCTCTCTCCACAACAAAATTGCAACCTTAGTGAAGTTGGTTGTTTTGGGATGATACTAGAAAAATCACGTATATGTTTGAACAAATGTTTAAAAAAAAATTGTCCTAATTTTTTTACCGGTGTATTGGTTTTGTTTTGAGTCATAAAATTGTTGGCAACTATAATAAAGCATACTTTTCACATGGTGTGTATAACCAAAACTCATATCTTAAATGATTTTGACATAATCAGATAAAAATCTATACAATTTGGACAACTTGATTTTACTTTACTAAAAACTAGATTTTATTGAGGATATGAATTGAATTGAGCCCGGACTACGCAAAAAAATAATAAAATATAATGTCGACCGTCTTATCCATTCGATAAGGGAGCCACTTTACGCATAAATCACATAGTGGAAATGTTACTAGCCTTAACACAATTACATAAACATACATCTCTTTGTTACATTTATTGAACACATGCAAATCCAAAAAAGGAAAAACAAAAATACTTATAAGGAAGGGAAACAAAACTATATATAAGGAAGATAATATGAATAAGAAATTTTATGCAAACTCATTCACGGGCTAAAATAAATTGGTACCTTGCAAATACTTAACATTGTACTTATGAAATTGATAGGGATTTTAAAACCATAAAGAACATATGAAATATTTAGCTTATGAATTATCTTTCAACTCATTTATTAACATTCGATGAATAAATGTAGACTCACCTAGATCCATTGATTTCTCTGTGTTCTATTAAAAATAAGCTCCTTTTCTTATATGAACATTAAAGAAAAAACTTCAAATATTTTTCTGTCATGTATACACTACACGACATGGAAATCCATCAAATATGTCTCTCTGACCTTGTCCTTTACATTTTGCATAATCACTTTGGAAGAAATATTAGCCTCTTAATTGCATTCTGGAGTGACTATAAAAATACACAATATAAAGATTGACATCGTGCACCTCTTTATGAAGTGGTGTCGCAAAAATGTTCACTTTAGGAGTAATTTTGGGAGAAGATGAAATGGTTTTCAGGGAGTAGACAACGTCGTTATCGAATGACTCATCATCAATTTCTTCTATTCTCAATATCCATTTAACTAGTGATAATAATTAGAAGCCATTCTCTTTTCCTTGCAAAACCGGGCCTTTTACGTTAATTTATTTTCCAGATATTGATATTTATCACATCTCGTCTTGCACGCTATTTATGGAAGGATTAAGTTTAACTTTATTATGCAAGAAATGGATTTATTACCTTGATGTTATGATTTGGCAGTTAGCTACAATTTTCATATTTTAATTGTAATCATTTATTTGAAATATATTAAATTGTTTTGTATGCAATGAACTACCTACCTTTTTTCACGATTAAATCTGTTGGATGCAGGAATGGGTAACCACTCATTGAAACATAAAAGATAGAGTGGGAGGAAATTATTAGGGATAAGGTCACAGATTGAGAACGTTAAATTCAATATTGGAAGGTAAAACAAGAAAAACTTACACAGACACGGGTTTTGGGATTGTGTAATTTACTTTTCATTTTTATACAATGAGGTAGTAAGATAATTTGTTATTATATGTTGATTTTGGATATTATGCTTAGTTGGAATGTGTTATTTATTTTCACATCTTGGAGTACGTGTGATTAAATGTGCTTCTAGGATTACACCAAGGTGGTGTAATGCCAACGACATAATTTGATGAATATATATCGTCATCGAGTGTTTTGCAATTGATCGGTTTTGAAATAGTCTATTAATATCTATTTTCAAATACAATCCAAACTTTTGTAATTAATGTTCTCATCAAGTGTCGTATCTCGTGTCAACTTTTATTGGATCATGAATCAATTTTTTTGCATGAGTTAGGCATCTTGTATTTTATTTAATATAGTATTTTGATGAAATGTTTGTGGCCATTTTCAAGCTTTCACCTTATATTATTCACCTTGGTACATATTTGTATCCATGGCATTATGCATGTTTTTACACCCCATTGCTATTATCAGCATGTTTTTCATTGTAGAGGAAATTTGTCACATTGGATTCGCTCATATGTACACGATGTCGATTCACTAGTAGTATGTGGTATTTTTAGTACCCAATATAGTTTTGCGTCGTATTTTCATTACCCATTACAGGTTAATGTTTGGCGATAGTTTAGATTGTTGTGTGTGAACTTTGTATTATTCCTTAAGGGTTATTGATTGAAAAAAATTCTTAAATGATTATATTCCTATGTGGACATTTGCGTTTTTTTATTTTGACATTTAAATGGTTTCCAAAACTTGTAAGAATTATATTTCTTGATAGAAATTTGCGTTTTTGGTTTTGACATTAAAAGAGTCTACAAAATTGTAAGAGATACAATCCTTTGAGGACATTTGCATTATTGGTTTTGGATTTAAATGAGTCTACAAACTCTTAGAAAACCATTTTGATTGATTTGGTCCATCAAGAGGAACATACATTAATATTTCGTTGATTTTCATTGAAGGGTTCCTTGAGTTCTTTTAAAGGAGAAATGATCAAAGAGGGTCTTTTATTGAATGATAAGATATATCTTCAGAGGACTAGTATATGATATGGGTGTGTTCTTAATCCATTTGACGTGATATGTTTTAATTTAATATAATCTTCTTTTTAGTATCATATGAAAGGTCAATGATATTAAATCTAAACTTATACAAGAATGCATTTTATGAAATGTTATAGAGTATGCATATTACTTAAGTAGTTAAACCTCATTTTGAACCTTGTAAGAAGGAAACTTCATTTTATCTATGACTACTTTATATAACCTTTGCTTATGGGTTGTTTTTTAATGGATAATATAAATTGATTCATTTAGTTGGACATCAATATCATACAAATGGTTCACCATTTTCATGATATAATAAGTCATCATCACTTATTGGAAAGCTGTGACAAGAGAAGTTATATGTGATCATATTCTCTTTGTTGTTATGAATTGATAAAAGGAATATTATGAGTTATATCCTTACTTAAATTAAATTAGAACACTATATTTTCAATAATAATTTAATGTATCGAATGGAAAAAAATTCATTACTCTTGCAATGATTGATATCTCCATTTAAAAAAATTATGATGCAATATAAACTACGTTTAGTCGAGAATATTCAAATGAATTTGTTTAGTTATCATTAGTTATCCTTAATTCAAGAGATGGGCTACCCCCGAAAGGGAGGTGAATGGGGAACCCTTGAGGTCCCAATTGGATGGTAAAATACTCTAATAGTGCTCTCCTTCTTATCGATACAATTTTTAGAGATGTACAAAAAGACTTTAGATATTTGATTATTATCACATGTAGGTTACGAGACGGGATTTTTGCCTTGAGCATACCTATTTCCTATGTTAATTGGATTTCCTTAAGTATGTAATAAAACTAAATTGCTTAATTATTGTGTTAATATATGAGGATTTGTACTATCATATATGAAATATTTAATTTTTAAGGCTATAAAACTTTAAATGGTAATTTTTGAATGATGAAAATATGTTTTGAGATGTATTATATATGAAATTAGAAGTTTTCTAAGTGAAAGAATTGTAATGTGTCGTCATGAATAAGTAAATAAATAATAAATCAAAAAACATATATTACACTTTTTAGTAAGTTACCCTATTGGGATAGTTATAATATTTAAGTGGTGTGTATATTCAACTAACTTGATTTTAGATATTTTAGAAGTTGTAATGATTAAGATGGGAGAGTAAATAAGACCTTTTCAAGAAAATAATTTTACAATATGGGATGTAGTGGTATAAATAAATTAAACATGTAATGGGGACTACTTCTATCACACAAACCATTTTTTGTGAACTGTTTCATCAACCGAATCGGGATGTATTTTGTATTAGTGAAAAATCCATGTGCTAGATAATTATTATCAAATGAAACAACTCACAAGGATGACATCATGAAAATAATTATAATCATTGTTGTTGCAAATACATTATGATAAAGTGGTAAAGGTGAGATAAAATTGTAATTATTATAGATTTTGTGTGAAGATTTTAGAGCATTGTCTTTTCGAGTGGGTAGCTAAAATTATTCAATTTTTCATTCTCATTGGAAGGCTTGGGTTAAGGTCTAATCTCATTTTCATGAGTACCAACATCAATTAGGTCTTGGATAACATGAAAAAATTTAAATCAACCGTTGGTGTAGTGATTAATAAATTAGTGGTAGTCATATTATGTATTAACATAAAAAATTTACCATGAGGTGAACTTGGATCAACCTCTAGTAGTGGTGCGAGAGATAACAAGTTATACTAAAGTCATTGTTGAAGAACACCTTTTGTTTCACAACTTAAATGAGAGAAATTCCATTGAGAATATTGTAATTGTATTTCAGTAAGATACAATATGAAATTAAATGTGAGCTTAGATTCACATTTATCATAAATAGCCTTGATATTAAAATTATCCTTGCTTTGGCACATTTGAATAGAGATGCTAGGAGAATGAGTAACATTCTTTATCATGTTCATATTGAGGAGCTTAACTTCTAGTTGTTTCAAAGTATAAAAAATTTGATCAAATGAATTGAAGAAATAAAACATCTATTATTCTTGCAAAGGAATTGTTATCCAAAGTACCCCCTCCTAGGTCTATTTTGATAACTTACATTTTCATTCAGAGTTGGACAATATAAAATAGTCAAAATTGAAGAAATCGGTGTTGGGGACATTCCTCTCCTCCTTCGCAAACCCCTTCATTACCATACTTAGCAAAAAAAACCTCAAAATTGTGCAAAACACAAGGAAATCGGCTAAATCAGGCCTGGAAGGAACATGAGGAATTGTTCCTTTGTTCCTCTTGTTATTTGTATTTCCGCATTAGTAACAAGAAATTTTTGGGGGTAGTGAGGTTGGATGGATTGAAATTTTACGGAACCAATGGAATAGTTCCTATGTTTTTTATGTTCGCCATACAAAGCAAACAAGTCAGTAGCAAGGAGTTAGGAGTGTATTACAGATGAATTGGGATTTTCGGGAATTAAAGGAATAGTTCTCGTGTTCCTTGTGTTACCTTATCAAGAAATATGGCCAATAATGACAAAAAGGGGTATTATTCAAGATGAAGTGGGTTAGATGGAATAGACATAATAGTTTGGTCGGTCGTTAGTTCCCTGATCGGCCATCATGGTGGACTAACAAGGCAAGGAGAAGTGCAGTAAATTCAGATATGAGGGGAACAGATAGAACATGTGGAATGGTTTGACATTTCAACCTAAGATCCAATTCTCTAAAAAAAAGGTCCAACGTCCAAATCAGTTATATGACAGGACTCACGAGAATAGATAAAATTGTTCAAACATTCCTGAAGTTATCTAACCAAACTAGTCCTTCGCATGCAAAACAAAACGATTAATGCAAAATGTAGTAGCTCACGTGGAATCATGTCGTAAAACTCCCAGGAGCCGAACATGAAATGGATATAAATTTCTCCCACGCAACTCAAAACTTCACAAACTCGGAAATCTTGTTGGAAAGGTCTCATCATGTACTACTCGTTGAAACCTTAAATATAAAATTACATAAGGTTAGGTGGGTAAAAATATGAGTTATTTTTCAAAATTAAAGGATGGAGTTCCAAGTAGCTCAACCACCAAATTTGATTATGTATGGTTCCCATTCATTCTCCCACAAGCAATGTATCATAGGGGAATATCATTCACAGTGGTACCCATGCCTTTTTCAAACATTAAATACATGTTGTGGGTGGTTTAAGCTTGAAGTTTGAGTTTCCCTCTCTTTTATCTCCTCTCTCTTTCCCATCTTATACATATTGTAAAATGATGGTCATTTGTAAAGGTTGGACCCTCTTGGAATTCCAATGCATCATTATACAAGTGTTGCATGTGTATTTTGAGTTGTAGGACTCAAAATTAGACATTTGCAGGGTTATTATTTCCTTTTTTATTCATTGCAATGTAATTTGCATCCTTTTGAAGTGATAAAATTCAGGTTTTGTGGCTATCCTCTACCCTAGATAGTGTTTTATTGTATTTTGTCAAGCGTCTTCATATACTTTCAGTTATATTGTGCATGTTTATTCTCTTATTCCATGGTTTGTTTCTATTGTAGTCGATGGAAATGAGATTTTAAATGTTGTTTTGGACCATGGCTCTCATGTACGTCTTCTCCTCCTTCATTTCACTCCCATTTCCACTCATTTTAGAGTTTATTCCCCCTTTTGTTGTTGTTATCACCTCTCTTTAGCTCATGATTTCTATTTTATGAATTTTCCTCTCTCCTTTGTCGTTGTGGATGTTTGAGTAGGATTCTATAGTTGTAATTCCTTCCTAAGGGGTAAGTTATCATTAGGATTAGGTAGAGGAACCAACCTTCTCTAGATTTTTTTCTCAAATAGAATGTCTCACAACTTGGAGACAATGTCAAGTTACTAAAAACTGATTTCTCATCCATTATTTCATGATAAAATAGACGGTGTTGTTTTTAGTGATAATATGAATAAAGATACATTGATTAAAGAGATCTTGTAATTCAACATCGGCTAACAAATTAATCATCTTAAAAAGTGTAGACTTATAATGAAGAGCATAATTTCTTAGGGGCTCATTAGAACCATATCACATTTTATCCATTTAAGCATATGATAGAATGCCAAAAATGTTAGCAAACAACTTGTGTAATCAAATGATCAAAGAGAGGAGTGAATGTTCTGACTTAGTGCATGGGTAGGTCATAAAATAATTATAAGGAAAATTCTTTGAGACTATGAGGAAACATTTTGGTAAGAAATGTATCATTTGAGGATTATTCCGAGTAAGTGACACGAAACATATGAATGTGTTCTTCAAGATCACCCTTACCATTGTAGATAAGTAGTTTTGGGTAAATGAAACTTATAGGTAAAGGGTATGAAATTACTTCAAGTGAAATGTGTTATTAAGTAGTTGAGTATATCTATAGTGTAAGAAGAATTGGATGTGCATTCTTATAGTTCTAATATTTGATATTGTAAAATATGGACAAGCGATTTGAGAGGATTTTTATTGAAAGAAGAAGCATGTAGTAATGCCCCACCTAGGACACTGGAAAAACACTCTGAATGTCTCTAAAGAAAATGGGTAATAATTTTTTTAGAGTCTAATTAATAATAATACATTTGCCTAACCGTCTCCATTAAGGATTATTTTAAGTTAATTTATATTTTTACTCAAAATTAAATAAGTCATTAACCCAAGGTAATTTAATTACTTATTTCCATTAAGCTCACTAGGGTTACAAATTTTAAGTCTATACCTCTTTTAATTTAATTAGAGTTTCCCCTTTTTTATAAAGTTTCCCCATCCCCCTATAATTTATCTCCCAATCCCATAAAGTGCACATAACTTTAAAATATGTAGGGTTGATTTCCATCCTCCTATAATTTATCTCCCAATCCCATAAAGTGCATCCCCTTTAGTTTCTTTCTCCTTTGGCTTGCTTGAGGAAGCGTTGAACTACATTCTATTTTTGATTTGCATTTTTATTGTGATTATGTAGCTTGTGTGTTTGTGGAAGCCTGTTGTTGCCATGAGTTGGAACACATATTTTATTGCATTTTGGTTGGGGCTCGAGGTCCAATGAAGATGGATGACTTCTCTGCTTCATTGGATGTCATGGTTGGGTGGATAGCATTTCCTTTTCCCTACTCTTGTTGTGATCAAATTGGAAGAATGAGAAATACGCATGTTGTTGTTCTGGAGCAAGGAAAAAGGATAGTTGGATAGTCCCTTGTTGAGATAAATTTTATTGTAACCTTTCCCACTTGAAGTGGATGAACTTGTAAATGTTTTGTAATGGAAATATGTTGTGTTGATCATGAAAGTTGTAAAGTGAAATGTAAAAGAGATAAACTCTATTTTTTTTTTTTTGAAGAATGTGAAAGAAATTGCATTTGAAGAATAAAAGAAGGATGTTACAAAGTTGTCTTTTGGAATCAATAAATGATGTATTACCTTTCTCAAATTACACTGTGGTATTGAATATGATCTTTTAAATGTAATTGAAATCTCTGTTTGAAAGAAAGAAATGCGTATGAAGGAAATGTAGTACTCTGTTTTATGAAGTGCATGATTTGAAAAGAATAAAAGTTACATTTTTGTCTTTATCATTTGATTGAAGGAATGAAATCTTTTTGAAACTAGCATGAAATGAATTCATTTGTTAGGCAAGTAAAATCAGAACCACTGAGCTAATTTTGTTGTTTCCATTTTTGCTTCACGTTAAACTCTGTAACTTTTATCATAAATGAACAAACCAAACTTGCAATCAAGAAATAATAATGAAACATTAAAATTGAACATGCCAGGATATAAATGAGTTCAATTAGACAAAAACACTTAAAAGAAATCTTTCAAAACTTGGCAAAACCGAGTTCAAAGCTTTCATAGTCATTTTGTTGTCAAAGTTGTAAAATTTCAAATTGGAACTCAATCAAATAGATATACCTCACAAACTTATCCTAAAACCACCTAAGAACAATTCTCCATGTCTATTTGACATGTTGAGAGAGGAAGAAGATCAAATTGAACAAATTTTATAAGTTAATTTTTTCTAGTTTGCATTGTAAAATCCTATAGATCGTTTTCTTGAAATTGACTCCTTAAACCTTATCAAAATAAAAATTTAATTATTCTTGAGTAAAGAGGACGTTGAGAGCTTTCCAGAAAGTCCTTGTTTTCCCAAAACTAAGCTCTCTATCAAATGTTATGGCCTTCTGAAGTTTTTCCTTCACTTAACGTTAAAAATAACAAAATTGGGAAAATTTTCCTTTGGCAGGCTCGAGAGCCCGAATTTTTCCCTTAGCACTTCGGAAAAAATTTGGGAAAATTTTCCCGCCATTACCCTGACAAATTAGAGGCTGCCATGTGGCACCACGAGGCATTGACGGATCCTTTTTTTTTTAAATAGCACTTCAAAAATTGAGAGAAAATTTTCCTAATTTTCCCAATGCCCCTCCGCCCATGCCAATCGAGGCTACCACGTGGCACCATGAAGCATTGGTGGAGGGGCGGATCTTTCTTTTTAACTTAGCACTTCAAAAACAATTTAGAAAATTTTCTAAATTTTCTCTGCCGCCCGCATTCAATAAGGAGCTACCACATGGCATCGCGAGGCATCGACAAGGAACGGGTTCCTTTTTCCTTTTCCATTTTTTGGGAAAATTTTCTAAAATTTCCTCACCACCCTATAACGAAGCCGGAGTTACCACGTGGCATCACGAGGCGTCGGCGGAGGTGTGGGTGAATTTTACCCCTTTTACCTTCGAGGCGCTAAAACATTTTTATCCCCACCACCCCGTTTACCCTGCTACCTGGCTTAGGAGGTGCCACATGTCCATTGTGGACTTGCGCAGACCCACGGGAGCACGGGTGCAAACGTGGTTTTTGCCCCCGCGTGGGAAATTTTCTAAAATTCTTTTGTGGCCCCACCAAACCGACTACTCCTCCAGGAAATATTTCTCCCCGTGGCCCGAGACCCACCCTTGGGGCAAATTTTCTCCCTAGGCCCATGAGCCAGCGGCTTGGGGGAAAACTTTCACCCCAAGGCTTATCGACCCATAACTTGAAAAATATGAGGAGTTAGGAGGACTTCTTTATATCAATGGAAAGGTGAGGAAATTTCCTATCCAATGGGAATGATTTAGGGAAAATTTGAATGCGTTAAGTTTGAGAAAAATCAAGTTGAACCTTTAAGCCTGTTAGAGAGTGGGTATGGTGAGGAATTACCCTCTGAACCTAATTAAACCTTCTAACCCTAAATTTTGGACCTTATGACCTCTAATAATTGTTAATAAAAGAAAAGTATATTCTAGTGGATTAGAATTGTTCTGGAACCTATTAGTGACAATTGTTGTCTTGTAACCTTGATTGTAGATTCTTTTAATAAAAAAAAATTATTCCATAATTTTCCTAACTAATCCTAGGTTGTTCTTGGGTCTCAAGTGGGTTGTTTTTAGTGGGCACTAAACCATAAGTGACTGATAAGCTAAGATGGTTTAGGAATACGAATATCAAGAGTCATAAATAATTTCAAACAACTCAATTAAGGTTCCCTAAGGTGTTCCATGTCACCACGGGTCATGCAAAGAGTTTCGGTTTTGCGATACATTTGGGTGTGGTTCTCCATGCGCATGACTTTAAAGAGTTTTTTTTGTTTTTTAAGAGTTCGCTTCAAGGAAAGATTTTTTTCAATTGTTAGGTTTACATTCCCTATCATTCAAAATTTAATTTGAAAAATCTAGAAATGATGAAGCGAGATTTAATGCATGCGGAAAGGGGAAAACTATACCTATATCTAATGTTTGTTGGAGAAAAAAATAATGGGCTTTTAATCCTCGCTTTAGGTCAGTGACTTGCATTCTCTTGTGACTTAACGATGCCTTTTTCCTTAAATCCATTCTGTGCATATCCAACTAGCATGGCGTTCCATGAAACCATTTTTTTGCATTAGATAAACACTTCACATGTCAAGTGCAAGATTCAACATTTTTCATGCATGCTTATAACGATACCGCCGCTGAAACCAAATTTTCCTATGTGTTGAGAAGCCTGGCCTTTGTAGATCACCCTGCCAAATTTCCCCATAAAATCGATGAAAATATCTTTTCACAATCGGTCTAGGTTTTCTCAATTGCCCACCCTTTCAATCTTGTGGAGGACCCAACAATACTATATTTGCAGCAAGTTTCAACAACAGATTGTTTGTTCTACCCCAACCTCACTAGTACGGCATCCATAAAATCTTTTGTAGAGATATGCCAAATAATCCTCCTGTAAAGTTCGATTACACTACATGAAACGTGAGCAAAAACCTCTAGTATACTGAACATGACACAAAATTTAAGGTTCTAAAACATAATACTGTAGTATAGATAATTCTGCAGCGCAAAAATATTTTCGTACCTGAGAGTCACCCTGTTCATCTTTATGGATTTGATCTTTTTAGATTATGGGAAAGGGATTTGGGAACTATAATCTAGTACCAAACCCTCTCAAATTCAATCTCATTGATCCTCGCATGAGAAATACCATTGCTATTCCTATAAATGGATGGGCTGCCACACTCAAGCTCACCAAGTTAAGCGCACTAGTGTCTAAAGAAGAATGATGAAAAAAAAGAAAAACAAAAGGGTTCTATGGGGAGGAAGGGTGAAAGAAACAAATCTTACAGAGACACAAGAGGAATTGCAGTAAAGGTAACTCTCAATGTCTTATTCAATGCAACGACTACATGAAATAAAAGATAAAGAGCAAGAAAAAGGAGAATGGTGTTGCTCAGGTTACAATGCTTGTAGCAGATGTGCACAGAAGCAGAAGAAGAAAATTCATCACAGCTAGACATTACCTAAGAATGAAGTGCTTCCCATTCCTCTATCTTATTCATCCTCTACATAGAACAACAAGCCAGTGGTAGGAAGGAGTTTCCTTTCAACTCAGAGGAAAATGAAACCGCTTCAGGTAAAGAAACAGATCCAAATAAGTCAATTGTATATAGTAGAATGAGGAGATATTCTACTTTTTTTTTTATTAGCATGTGCAAGACTGATTAAACCCATCATGGAGCTTATTAGGGACAACTATAACACAACTCAACTAGCATGGTTCTCATCCACTTCTGCACTTTCTACAACTATCCAATACTGCTAAGTTAAAAACGTTACCTTGGGTTTATCTATGGTTAACTCCTTTGGACCTCAAATGATGTTCTTGTATTATAATGCAATGAAAAGAAACGTCGTATGCCCCTCCACCTGCCACCCTGACAAAGTTTGCCTGAAATGTATTGCATTTGTAATTCCATTAATTAGAGGGCCAACGTAACGGAAATTTTGAGCCTGACATATTACTTCTCACTTTCTAGTTTTTCTTTTTCTCTTTTGAAAAAGTAAAGAAGCGATTATAAACTTCAACACGTTTGCCAATGAATTAAAAATCCACACCTTTTAGACTTTGTTTGCAACGGCAATGTTAAGACATGTGAAATGAAAGATATTAATGCCGTCCAAATTGAACCCACTAAAAGCTGAGACTTTAAGATGATTTCAAACTCTAAGATGATTTCAGAGTGTTTTAAATATTAGATCTTCTACATTGAACCCAACAATAAACAACCCACAACCACTTTAACATTGTTGCTACCTTCATCCCATTAATATTTTTCACGTGGTGAGGGTCTCGATCCACTTTGGTTGATGCTTTTCGGTTTAATGAGTTGCACCAAAGATTTTTTTTTTGTTTGGAAACCAACGATTACATAGATATCGACATCCCTACTCATGATAAATTGGATATTACATGTAACTGATTTACACTTAATGAGTAAGCATATACCTATATCCAAGCCTTCTTTTAGCTAACCAGCCACGACTACGAAACATCCAATCCATCAAAGTCACCTCGAAAATGATCGTGGCCCTTTCCGTTTGTTGACTCTCCATGTGCACTCACCAAGACCTGATCCCTTGGGGCTCATTCCAAGTCACTTGCACCAAAGATTGAGTAATGGTAGGCGTAGAAGAATGAGCTGGAAGCCAAGATTTTCCAAACGCCGTATACTTTGCGATAGTCTTGTCTTCGCCGCGTTCTACTACTGACTTGTACGATACGTTGTAGGGATTGAAGGTGGGTTTCGTGTCGTTTGTACCATCATCGTAAGAGACGCGGCCAATTTAATTTAAAATCTAAACGCTGACAAATCCTAAGATACGAAGACTGGACTCCTGAGTCCTGCGTTTGTAAAGTCCGGGTTATGCCTGAGAAACTTGCGGAGGTCTCTCCTCTATTTAAACGTATCATCTATGTATATCTATCCATCTTCATTAAATCTCGTGTGAAACTAAGTTTATATTCAAAGACCCTATAATGGAAACTTCAGTATATGTTGTGTTTCTTATATATGTACAAGGGCAAGGGCAAGGGCAAGGAAATAGTAATACATAACATAAATTTCTTCAGTTATTGTAGATTCCGACATTATATGATATGATCTGATACATGGTGTTTGTATGTTTGTTGTAGACGCTGGAGCAGCAAAGTTCGAGATAACAAACCAGTGCGCGTACACGGTTTGGGCCGCAGGAACCCCTAGCGGAGGGCAGCAACTCCAGCCCGGCGAGACCTGGATGGTAGACGTTGCAGCGGGGACAACAGGGGCGAGATTCTGGGGTCGAACAGGCTGCTCTTTTGATGGAAATGGGAGAGGGAGCTGCCAAACTGGCGACTGTGGTGGCTTACTCAGCTGCCAAGCCTATGGAGCAGTCCCTGCTACCCTGGCAGAATTTTCCCTCAACCAATATCAGAACATGCATTTCTATGACATTTCCCTCGTCGACGGCTTCAATGTACCCATGTCTCTCGCTCCTACCAACAAGCAGTGCACCACCACTAGCTGCAAAAGTGACATTAACGCAGTTTGCCCTGCAGAATTGAAGGTGTCTGGAGGTTGCCACAGTGCCTGTGCTGCCTTTCACACTGACCAGTATTGCTGCACAGGTGCAAATACAACCAACTGCGCTCCCACCAGTTACTCCAGGTTCTTCAAGAATCAGTGCCCCCAAGCGTATAGTTATGCAATGGACGATACCACCAGCACTTTCACTTGCACTGGTACTGACTACAAAATTGCATTCTGTCCTTAAAAGATAGAATATGCATACTGTAACCCTTAGCTGTATAGGTATATTCTATAAAAAAATAATACACCAGAGTCATAGTTTATGACTCTCCAAATCTAGTTATCTACATATGCTCGTATGTTTATAACCGTGCCATGTTTATAGGGTGTTGACAATGAATAAAACTGCACAGTCAAATCCATCAGTGTACGTTTAACGGTTATTCCTTTCCATGTGTTTGAACATCTTCCTGAATCCTCTGTTATGAGGCCATGGGCTATGAAAGCAATTCATAACTAGAAAGTGGAGTACTCCGGAAGGGTTGTTAAACTAAACTTATTTTCTATTTTCATTTTGATATGACAGTTGTGCAATGTATTTTTAATGTTATTAGCAAAGGCATGAAAAGAAAAATACTCCATTATCTCCCCTGCATTGCATTGATTTTAAGCCCTTCTCTCTTACACCAAACGAATACATCAACACTAGTTTAATTAACATTTTGATAGAAGTTTGTAATTTTCTGAGGATAGTCAACAAAGCATAGAATGTCAACTATGTAGACATTATGATCAATTGAAGGCATAATAGTACTCATGCCATTGGAGAATTTTTCATCTTTCAATAAATAAAGTTGCATGCTAATGAAATAGAAATTGAACTTGCATGATCAAGGTGTGTACCATAGGACTTTGTTACTCGAAGAGTTAGAGATCATCCTTACAAACACCGTTCTATGCATATCTTGTAATCATGACCTTTTATACGGAAACATTTCTTTGAGTCCTTTCTATTTTACAGTTCATCTTCCTTACGTATTCTTCCACAATTTGTAGAAATGATTAATTGGGTATTTGCACCTCTACAACATTTGACATCAAGTCCATTTCCATTATGCTTTGATGGATATCCATGTCTTGTTTTAAACATCATATTTTAGCACGGGATGGGAGTATGTCGAAAGGTTGTGGTGTTTTCTCTTAAATCTCCGAAATTCATTTTCTTAAGAGTTTGGAAAGTATATTGTGAACAAACTCATTGTGTGCATATATCCTAAATTCATTGGAGTCGATAAGACTAAATCTATTCTATACATTTTGTCTAATATTTCATGTGCCCCATGTATACTTTAGCATTTTGCATGCATTTCTTGAACGCATTTGTAACTACAACTAACAATACTAACTACTTCCCATTATGATATGATAAATGTCCTTTTCCTATAGTAAAGATCCCATTTTTAAACGAGGAAAGAGGATTGTGGAAAATATTTTGAGTATAGTAGTACAATAACAATTGCATTTTGTATAAATTTTCCAAGGCCTTTTCAACAACCCCGCTACACCCTTAG
The DNA here is from genome assembly GCA_018340775.1 of Taxus wallichiana var. yunnanensis. Lineage (NCBI taxonomy): Eukaryota > Viridiplantae > Streptophyta > Pinopsida > Cupressales > Taxaceae > Taxus > Taxus wallichiana. Next base: position 947,885,309 of record CM031240.1, read on the forward strand.
TCCTATAGGTTATATTGGATGTGTTGTTGACTTGTGGCTTACATAATATCTTTTCTTGTCATATGTCATTCATTTATTTTTTAATATGTTTAGTGTGTCGGCCTTGGTCGCCGACATAACATAGGAATAGTATATATAAGTGGTACTAAGGAGTATTTGATCATCATATTGAGAACTTGAGTCTATTGTATGGTTTTGGAGGTTTCCCCCTCGAAGTGGATAAGCTACTCTACTTGCATATTATAATCCTTTCTCTACAATTTAATGCTATTTGGTTTTCTATTGATGTTGATCTTCATACTTATCCAAGTAGTTTCATTACAAGTGGCATTAGAGCTTTATCTTGGCCATAATTACATCAAAACCCTAATTGTGAAGATTCGGCTATATCTAAAAAATGGTAGCAAATTTTTCTGCAAATCTCTTTTGGTTTTACAAAATAAGGAAAGTAAGATCGTCTCAAAATTTCAAACATTTTGGACTTGTATTACAAGTGTTATACAAGTAATAGGTTTTTTCATAAATTGGCTTCCTAGGTTGCAATTTTGGGGTTTTTTTTATCAAATTTCTTCTATTTTTTGAAATCTTGACAAAATTTAGATAGGATTTTTTCTCTATGTTTACATCTATTTAGAAAATAAATTTATGGAACCCCAAACCCTAAATTTTTACTCCAATTGGTATCGCGACACCCAACCCTACATCATGACCAAAAGTAGATCAACTTGAGGCCAAGGGAAAGGACAAAAACACTAGGAGTGATTAGAAATAAGGAAGCTATGTATTTGAAGTATTTACGTTCTGGAATATTTGAGGTAGTCAATCAAATTCAAGACAAGGTTAATAATATGGTGAGTAAGAATGACCTCAACAATGAGCTTCATCTACTAGAAGGTAAACTTACAGATGAAATGAACACGGGGTTTCAATAAATGTAGAAGGATATGATTCTCCCTCTTTCAAGCATGAATTCTCATTCTAGTGACATGGGTTCCTTGAAAAATGCACAATATAATCCTTTAGACATTCTGGTGGATCTTATAACCAATGGTGTGGCATTATTTTGAAAGTGGAAATGTGAAATTTTGATGGAAAGAATCCACAAAATTTCATTAACCAAATGGATAATTTCTTTGATCTACATTAGATTACAACATGACAAAAGGTGGCCATGAAATATTTATATCTTGAACCTCATAAATTCATTTGGTATAATTGGTTATGTACTCAAAGGTAGATGAAACAGTCTCAATGTCACATGGAAAATTTTCCTTTAAGATATGCACATTTGCACTATAGTTCTAGTGTGTAAGTTAATAATTTATTCTATTTAGTGAAGTTACAGAAACAAGATCATTTAAGGAGTATTTTCATAAATTCTAAAACATATCATTATACACGGAGAATATTACACAAGATTATTTGATGACCTATGTATTTGGTGTCTTAAGGACCACATTGAACATGCAAAGTGCACATGTTTAATACACTAAAGGTTTATGATTATATTATCATGACACGTAGGCCAAACAAAAACTTATTTTAAGCAGTAGGGAGACCTTCACTAACATCAAAGACCATAGTACCTTGACACCATCATACCCTCATCCAATAAGATTAACACCTCAACAATTTGAAGAAAGAAGAGAAAAAGAGTTAGGTTTTAACTTTAACAACAAATATGGGTCAGGTCATAAATGTACCTAAAAGAAATTTCTTTACATTGAAGGGAATGGTGAGGAGAAAGAAGATGATGAAATTGTACTGACTAAGAATCAACACATAAATCAAGGCACACGTGACTCCCAAGGTTGTGTCAAGATACAAACAATGAAATGGATAAATTGATATGGAATAGATAAATAGGAATAGGTAGAATAGATGAGATATGGCTATGAGAAAAATAACGGAAAATAGATGATGGGCACGAGGGATATTTCCTTGTTAAGGGAAATAAACATTTTCTAACTTGTTCAGTGAAATGGAGAGGTAAAAGATAATGGTTGCATGAAGATTTCAATCAATGTCAGAATCATCAAATATTCTGTGAATTTCTTGTGGGACATGTGGTAATATTCCTTCTTCTCTCGTGTCTTCGATCTCCATAGAGGGTCATGAAAATTTAAGATAATACGTTTGGAAAACACAAAACTATCGATTGAGGGATCTAATCTTTACCGGTTTGATTGTGCGTAAATTATTAGTGTTATCTACTTTTTCATTCAAGACTATCAACTATGAAATAATGTTGGGTGTAATCGAATGGTTTGGAATATGATTTTGTTAAGGCCCTTATCAATGTCCATAAATTGTGTAATGGTATTTGGTTCATGTACTCTTCGATCACATAATATTTTTCTACATTGTCTCGAGGCTTTGGATGGTCTTGTGGACATGTAAACAAAGAATCTAAAGAAAGAAACCCAGCACAGAAAGAAACCAAAAGAAACTAAGGTCAAATTTAGTTAACCTAAGCCTCTAAGGTAACAGAGAGGGAGCTTGTGTTAATTAATGTCTAATTAAATCTATGTTCCTAACTTATCTAAAAATATGCAAACAAATTTAAATCAAACAAATTTATATTAATCTCTTTTAATTTAATTAAATCAATGTACAAATAATTAATTTAACAAAAGGAAAATAAATAATTAAAAGAATGAAATCAAATCTAATATCCTTATTTTTGCATTTTCAAATATTTTTAGATTTAAAGAGAATAAGAAAAATAAACAAATTTGATTAATCTAATCTATGTTTTCGAATATTTTCTTCGTTTTCCGAATTAAATAAATAAAAGCTACATAAACAATTAAATTGCTTATAAATAAACAAAAATTGTTTCTATTCTAAATTAAACAAACAAAACAAAGTGAAAGGACATATGTTGTTATTTCCTTGTTCAGAATGAATTTAATCTAATCTAACAATTACAAAGGATTTTTTAATTTGTAATTGTGGATCTAATTTCCTCTAGTTCTACCTTAGAATCACGAAAATATTTAAAAGCTTCTCGAAGCAATTTCTTCCTGAAACTTCCCTAGTAAAATTCTCAACTCTATAGAATCTTTTTAAATATGAAGAAACTCAAACAAATGCACAAACACAAAATATTCTTATAACCCACTTCCCTTGGAAATTAACAGGATAGGCAGGAGGAAATTTTCAAGAGAAGCCTTTCTTGTATGTAGGAAAAATATAACTAAAAGAAGAAAAGAAAGATAAAGGTGTTTTGATAGTGAAGAAGTAAAATAATCTACACAAGAACTTACTCGAATCCTTCACAAAAAGATCCACGGGGATGAGATGAGAAGAAATATTCAATTAAGGATATTTACAGAAATAAAATTAACTGTAAATTCTACTTCCCTTAAAACAAGATTCTATGTAACTAGGAAATGAAATCTAATTAATTAAAACAAAGATTATAGGAATTCAAGTACACCTCCAACCTGGAAATGTAGAATTGAGACAATTTATAATGCTGGTTGTTATTTTATTGATCCCCTCATCTTATTTTCCAATGAAATATCCAATGTTGTCAAGGAGTTATGTTGGTTGATATGCAAGAAGAAGATGTAGAAGTGTTGGAGCTAGGCTGGTTTGTAAAAATTGGTAGTAATGTAGGAAAGAGAGTAACAAGGAAAAGGGTATGATTTCATTTTTGTGCTTCTTCAAAAGATTTTGACAGAGTAACGGTGGAATTCCACATCAAAAGACTAAAACTAATGCTTCAAGAAAAAGATTTGTTTTTATAGAAAGTTGGCAAGGAAATGGTGCAGCACACTTGGAAACCAAGAAGTGCCAAATCACCATGGGAAAGGGTAGTTGACTTAATAGTAATAGTAAGTGAAGAAGAAGTGTCTACGCATCTAACAAGCTAAAAGGAAGTTGACTTTTCAAAAACATGAGACATATCAACTTGGGAAGGAGAAATATGCGTTCGAACACAATGTCAAAATCTTCTTTTAATGCGCATGGAAGCAATCGGTCTGCATAGACCCGATGTTACACAAGCTGTCATGGTATTTGTGTAATCTACTCTCAAGAAATATTGGTGGTTACACATCCTCCATGGAATTTACGTAAACTCCGGTGTGGTTATGCAATGCAGCAAGTGCAGTTCCATACCTTAAGGCCAAAACGATAAGGAAAAGGTCGAAAAGAAACTAGGAAAGTGAGAAAATATACAAAATAGATAAGTAAGGTAAACTAAATAGAAATATCATGCTATAAGTGAGAAAATTTAAATTGGATACATAGTTTAATCTGGAAATGAAATTATCATCATTGGGAATTTTATTACTATGAAAATGTGGAACCACGAAATTTTGGGTGCATACAGAAACATGAAATGGAAAAACTAGAGGAATAATTTCAAGAGACCCCACTAACTATCTCATGTCATTCTCTATCTAGTATTAACACTCAAAAAATCCATCAAGTTTTGGGTTACCTTAAGAAGAAGAATTTAACAATACTTGATTGATTTAGGGTGTAAACACCTAAAATCCGCTTACATAGTTTTATTGCTAAATTTGTACTATTTATGCTCTTTACTACAATTTCCTTTATAATTAGTGATTTCTTGATAATTAACTAACGTTTCCCTCTATTTTTGTCAATTAATGACACTTCGTTAATTAACTAGCCTTCCTCACATTTTGGATGCTAATTAATGACACTTTGTTAGTTATAATCCTCCTTAGATCAATTAATTAACTATTATTAGTTAATTCAGTATTTTTAACAATGTATTTAATCAAAACATCCTTTTATTGGCTAAATCCCTCTTTCAAATGCTTCAAACCATATCAAATTTTTCCTAAATCAGTCCTAAATAGCCTAAAAATCTTATTCTAGTCTATTAATTAATCCTAGTTGATTAATTAAAGCACCCCTAACTCCCATTAGTTTTTAATCACTTGTTTATTCCTCTAATCAAGCTTAAAATGTTGAAATCTAATTTATCCTTTATCCCACATTCATTGGAATTCAAGGTTCTCCCAAAGAGAAAGCTATATAAAGGACCAAACTCCTTCCTCTCACACCTACACTAGACTTTTTCTAGTATTATGATATAAAGGATATGATTAAGATCCTTTCTCCATTGATGGAATTACTTGCTCATGTTTGATTCAATTTTCTAATGCTTGATTAGTAAAGGAAGATATAAACATGGCATTGTAGCCATTTTAGTGAGATTCTTTCATCATCTTGAAGCCAAAACATAAATTTTATTACTTATGATCTTCATAGGATCATAGTTTTAAAATCAATAATTAATTTTAGTTGGAATGGCTTGTAGTTAGATTATTTATTTCATGTTATTGCATATTAGCTTTCCATTAAGCTTTAAGGATGATGGTTATATAATGGCAAAATCATAGCACCCCGATTTTTGAAAGTGAAAGGTTGAGGCGAGTTAGTTTGATTTGTCAAACATGGAGTTATCCCAAAGTGTGGGACTTTATAATCGAGATAACCCTCTTGAGAAGACAAGATTTTTGTCCTATTCTAGTGCCAACTGCTCCAAAGTGTAGAGAATTACAGATCTAACCCTAATCTAATATTTCTAAGGAGATAGAGAGATAGAGAAACATGCATAAAAATTAAAATATACTCTAAGAGAAGGTGATGCACTAAGAAGGATGTTGAACAACCTGCATAATAAACACAACACAACCTGAATCATGCAACGAAAACAAAATAGTGCAAAATAATTTGTATGTGATGAAATACCATAAGAGCTGCAACAAAACATAAAATGTTGTTTAGAACATCCATGAATTTTTTTAAATTGTGCCCCTAAGTGATACAATACACCACACTCAAGCTGAAAGAAAAATAGTTTGCATTATAATGTCCAGTAGGGAGGTTTGGAATATCCATAAAATCTCTTACATATAAGAAGAATAAGTGAGGACAATATAATAGGTGTCCAAACTTATAAAATGAGAGAAAGGAAGAGAGAAGGTGTAATGCCCGCTAAAACAACCCACTTGAGACCCAAGAACAACCTAGGATTAGTTAGGAAAATTATGAGATAATTTTTTTGTTTAAAAGAGTCTACAACCAGGTTACCAAACAATAGTTGTCATAAGCAAGCTTCAAGCCAAACATTATTAATAGCTTATAGTTTTATTAATACGACAATTATAAAAGATCACAAGGTCCAAACTTAGGGTTAGATTAATCAATTAGGTTAAGAGGGTAATTTCTCACTATACCACTCTCTAACAGGCTAAGAAGATTCAAAATTATTTTCTCAAATGTAATGCACTCAAAACTTCCCAAAAACATTTCCATTAGATATGAAATTTCCTCACCTTTCCAATGATATAAAGAAGTCCTCCTAACTCCTCATATTTCTCAAGTTATGGGTCGCGGACCTTAGGAGGAAAATTTTCCTAAGAGCGGGTCTGTGGGCCTAGGGAAGAAAATTTTCCCCAACTTGGCTCTATGGACATCGGAGAAATTGTTTACCAAGAGGTGGAATTCAGACTGGCAGGGTGGAGAAGAAAATTTTTCCCATGCGCGGACCGACGGAGCGGGGATAACTTTAGCACTTTTTTCCCTTTTAGGACAAAAGAGCGATTAACCTCTATGCGCCCATGAGCGTGAAAGTGTTAGCAAGTTAATACATTAGTTAGTATTTGTTATCAGACAGTTGAATAACCGTCTACCTCACGGTTCTCCTCCTATCGGCCTATATAAAGGCGTGCACACTGTATTCATTTAATATAGCAATATACATTCTCTTCTTGTGCGTCCATCATTGGTATCAGAGCGTGGTTGTGCGTGAAGGAAGAGAGGAAGAGAGCAGACTCCCGCGTGAGTTCCCTGTCCGTGCGTGCTGTGCGTGCGTGAGGAGGCGAGGAGACCCGTTTTTTATTTTGCTGTGCGTGAAGGAGACTCAGCAACCATTTCTCTACTGTCCGCGCGTGAAGGAATCGCCATTTCTTTTGCTGTGCGTGCCGCCTGTCCCGCGTGAAGGAAGAGCTGAAGAACAGTGCGTGGAGGTTCTGCTGTGCGTGCTGCCTGAAGGAGCGTGAAGGGAGAAGAAGATTGAGCCGAAGTTGCCTGTCCCTGCGTGCCTGTCCCTGCGTGAAAGGAAGAATTGCCATTTCTTTTGCTGAGAGGAGACTGAGCCTGTCCCTGCGTGAAGGAGGAGAGGGTGTTAAGAGTTGCCTTTTCTTTTGCTGAGAGGAGACTGAGCCTGTCCCTGCGTGAAGGAGGAGAGGGTGTTCCTTGCCGAGAGTTATAACCCTTGCGTGAACTCTGCCTGTCTCTGTTTGCTGTTGGCTGTGCGTGGAGATTCGGAGAAGATTCATTGCTGGTGCGCCTTCTTTGTTGGCTGTGCGTGGAGAGAAGAAATCTGTGCGTGGAGGGAGACTCGTGCATTTGCTGGCGTGGAGGTGAATCCAACGTGAAACCCCTGTATGTGTGAGCAAAGCCGGGAAATTACAAAACTGCATTTTTGAGTTTTTTGAAAATGTCTGCTCCAAAAATATTGCTATCCGATGCCCAACTCTTGAAAGGGCCAAATTTCGCCGCATGGAAAACCAAAATGCGGACGATTCTTCAATTCGAAGATCTTTGGGGGATTGTCTCTGGCAAAGACGCCCCTCCTGCAGACGATGATCTGTTGGAAAAATATGAAAAGGCTGATGCGAAAGCACTCATGCTCATCACCCTCAGTCTTTCTGATGAGGTGCAGCCATACATTCGAGAAGCAACTGCTTCTTCTCAGGCATGGAGCACATTGTGTACCATCTACGAAGCTAAGAATCTGACGTCAAAGTTGCAACTTCAGACAAAGCTTCATACGATGAGTATGCATGAAGGCGAATCAGTAGAAGCCTTCTTGCGGCGTGTAGCTGAGTTACGTGCAGAACTCTCTGCACTTGGTGAACCAGTGGACGACAAGTTGCTTGTCCCGCTCACCCTGCGAGCTCTTCCTTCACGGTTTCGGACACTGATCACCACATTGACAATTACTCAATAGGAGGTGAGTTTTGCAACCCTGGTGAATTATCTCCAGCAGGAAGAAGCCATGCAAAACGTACAAGAAGCCTTTGAAGACAAGGCTCTCATCACGAGGCAAAAACATAAGCCTCGGAAAGGGCAATCTGCCCCCCAAAATCAGAAGCAGCATGCTCAGCAGCCATCTTCTTCGCGCGGCCACCACAGCAGCCACCCTGTATAAAGATAATCACAAGGCGGATCGGTGGTGCCACATTTGCTCCACGGATACGCACACGACTGCGAACTATTATTACAACGGTCGTAAGTATGGAAATTCTGGCGAAGAGAGCACTTCTGGCCGCGGATATTCTAAGAAATCCCGATGGCATGCTCGTAATCAGAGGCAGAAGGGCCACATTACTGCTCAGCAGGATGCCACCTCCGATGAAGAGGTACCAGATACGACTCATTCTAACATTGTTCTAGTCTCACAGACTTCGCAGCAGTCAGAAGATGTCTGGTTGATTGATTCAGGCGCTAGAACACATGACTGGTAACAAGAAGTTGTTCCATACTCTGAGTGACCAGCCCACTAGAGATCGGATCACCATTGCAGACAATCAAGAGTATATTGCAGCAGGGATTGGTGATGTCATCATTCCTCTTGGAACACGAAGATGTACACTGACAAAGGTGCTCTATGTTCTAGGTTTGACTTCAAATCTTTTGTCTGTAAGTCAACTTCTTAACCATAGAATGCAGGTTGAATTCTTTGTTGAGAAAGGGGTCAAGTCCTGCATCATTTCCCAGGGAGAGTCAGTCATTGCTCAAGCATTTCTGAAGGGCCGTCTATTTGCACTGGATGCGGTCACTTCATCTAGCGTTGCTCTCTCTGCATCAACGGCAGAGTCCACTGCACTTTGGCACTTTAGATATGGTCATCTTTCTGCCGGGGCTCTGCATCAACTCAGTGCGAAGGAAATGGTAAGAGGGCTTCCTCCACTCTCCCATTCCTTACCTGTTTGCTCGGGATGTCTTGCGGGCAAACAACATAGAGGTCCATTCAAACAGAGCTCTTATCATTCTACAGAGCATCTTCAGGTCGTTCACACCGATCTGTGCGGACCCCTGCCAGCTAGCTTTCAAGGTTTTGTGTACTTTCAGCTCATCATTGATGATTACTCACAGAAAATGTGGGTATATTTCCTTCGGAAGAAGAGTGAGGCACTTGCAAATTTCCAAACCTTCTACCAGCAAGCCACCAGGCAGTCTGGGAAGCCTCTTCTTCTCCTCCGCTCAGATCGAGGGGGGGAATTTGTGTCAAAGAAGTTCTTAGCATACCTGAAGCAGCATGGCATTCAACAACATTTGACTGCTCCCTATACGCCCCAACAGAACGGGATTTCCGAGCGCCACAACAGGACTGTCATGGAGATGGCTCGTTGTATGCTCTCAACCGCCAAGTTGGAGGATCAGTTTTGGGCAGAAGCAGTCCAGACAGCAAGTGTATTTACTCAACCGGCACCCACGAAGATCTTGTAGAACAAGACACTGGAAGAGGTATGGACTGGTCGTAAACCTTCTATTCATCATTTAAGAGTTTTTGGTTGTACTGCATATATGCATGTTCCAGATAAAAGAAGGAAGAAGATCGATCCAAAGACACTGCCATGTCTTTTCTTGGGGTATAGTACTACCTCAAAGGCATATCGTCTCATGGATCCTGAGACGAAGAAGATCTACGAGAGTCGAGATGTGGTATGTGATGAGTCGTCCTTTGACTCCTTGCCACACAATGGAGATCCAGTACCGACCTCGTCACATAGATTGCTCACACATCCAGATGATGAGCAAGATGATTCTTCTCAGAGAGAAGAAGAGCTGAGTGGAGATTTGTTCGTTGATCTTGGCACACTGGAAAACACATCTTCACATCAGCAGCGCCAACGTCCGAAATGGGTCCAGAGTACTATCAGGGATGCACACCTGAACTCACTTCCTGGTACTTCTACGGGAGTTAGAACACGAAGTCAAGCTAGACATGAGGTAAATTTTGCACTCATGAGTTCAGTTGTTGAGAGCACCGAACCTGACACTGTTCGTGAGGCATTAGACCAACCACAGTGGAAACAAGCTATGGATGCTGAATATGATTCCCTGATTCAGAATCGGACGTGGGAACTTGTCGATCTGCCTCCAGGTAAGAAATCCATTGGCTGCAAATGGATTTTCAAAACAAAATATAAGGCAGATGGTTCAATCGACAAACACAAAGCACAACTTGTTGCAAAGGGTTATGCTCAGCAAGAAGGAATTGACTATGACGAGACCTTTGCACCCACTGCGAAGATCAAAACCATCAGAGTTGTCTGTGCATTGGCAGCACAAAATGGATGGAAACTTCAGTAGATGGATGTCAAGAGTGCTTTTCTAAATGGTGATCTACAAGAAGAAGTGTACATGGCCCAACCTGAAGGGTTTGTAGACGAGCATCAACCACACAAGGTATGTCGTCTGATAAAGTCTCTTTATGGACTTAAACAAGCACCTAGGGCATGGTATATAAAAATTGATGATCACCTATTGCAGCATGGATTCACTCGTAGCCCCTCAGATACAAATTTGTATATCAAGAAGGTAGGAATAGAGATTGTCATTCTGGTTTTGTACGTAGATGATCTTGTGATCACAGGAAGTTCTGACAATCTTGTAGATGATGTAAAGAATGATCTGAAGAAATCCTTCGACATGACTGATTTGGGGCTACTTCACTATTGTCTTGGCTTAGAGATATGGCAGAAGAAGAATCATATCTTCGTCTCCCAGATGAAATATGCCAAGACACTCCTGGAAAAGTATGGGATGTCAGATTGTAAACCAATGTCCACACCTATGGAAAAAGGTTTGCAACTATCTAGATTCCAGGATTCACCACAGGTAGATGGCACTCACTACAGGCAGCTTGTGGGGAGTCTCATTTACTTGACTTATACCAGACCAGATCTTTGCTTTGCGGTGAGCTATCTCGCCAGATTTATGCAGGAGCCGAAGAAATGTCATTGGATAGCAGCAAAGCATGTGTTGAGATATGTCCAAGGTACAGTTGACTTTGGTCTGGAGTATCAGAAGAACACTCAGTTCTTCTTACAAGGATATACAGACTCGAACTATGCAGGATCCGTTGATGACAGGAAATCCACTTCAGGATATGTTTTTCATCTCGGATCTGGACCTATCTCATGGATTAGCAAGAAGCAAATTGTTGTTTCTCTCTCATCCACTGAGGCTGAATACCGCGCCGCACGAGGAGCTGTGTGTGAAGCAATTTGGTTATGTCGCATTCTTGCAGATATAGGGATTCCTGAAGAGAAACCTCCCATCATTCACTGTGACAATCAAGGTGTGTTGAAGCTTGTGAAGAATCCTGTTTTCCATGAACGAACAAAGCATATTGAGGTCGAATGTCACTACATTCGTGAACAGGTCTTGAACCACCAAATTCAGCTCCAGTACTGCCCTACTGATTCTCAGGTTGCAGATATTCTCACCAAGCCTCTCGGCAAGGTGAAGTTTGATTTGTTTAGGGGGTACATTTGTAAGAGCAATGTATTAAGGGGGGGAATGTTAGCAAGTTAATACATTAGTTAGTATTTGTTATCCGACAGTTGAATAACCGTCTACCTCACGGCTCTCCTCCTATCGGCCTATATAAAGGCGTGCACTGTATTCATTTAATATAGCAATATACATTTGCTTCTTGTGCGTCCATCAGAAAGGACACGTGTAAGTTTTTCCCAAATCCGTGAAAATTGGGCGCACAAGAATTTTTAGACTTTTCTCCTTTTTTCCGAAAAGCATGCTAAGGGATCAAAATGATCCGTGCCTCCGCCGACGCCCAAGGTGCCACGTGTCAGCCATCCATTGGTCGTAGGTTGGCGAGAGAACTTAGAAAATTTTTCCCAAAGAATTTTTTTGAAGTGCTAATTTTTAAGGGATCCGCTCCTCCGCTAATGCCTCATGATGCCACATAGTAGGACTTGATCCGTTGCAGGCAAGCAATGGGGCCGTGGAGAAACTTATAAAATTTTCCAAATTTTAATTTTGAAAACACTAAGGTTTAAACGGGTTCCGCGCCTCCGTCGTTTCCTCGTGATACAATGTAGCATATGTCCGATTTCTTTGTGGGTAGGTGTGGCAATGGAAAAATTAGGAAAATTTTCCCAAAAAAATAAAAATATTCTTTTTAACTTAGGTAATTTTTGACAAAAGAAAGGCTTGCGGGTCAACGGAGCGGTGGGGAAATTCATGCCTTTGGCATTTTTGTCCAAAAATGTGCATAAGGAAAATTTGGGCCTGTGGGTCTACCAAGGAAAATTTTCCTAATATGTATATGTGTGTGTGTGTATATATATATATATTGGCAAGAAGATTGGAAGAATTATTTTTGAAGCCAAATGAAGGAAAACTTCAGAAGGCCATAAATTTTGATTGAGAACTTGGTTTTGAGAAAACGAGGACTTTTTGAAAGCTCTTGACACCCTCTTTACACAAGAATCATAATATTTTAATTTTGATAAAGTTTAAGGAGTCAATTTCATGAAAACGATCTGCAGGCTTTTAAAAGGCAAACTGGTAAATTTTAACTTATGAAATTTTAATCAATTGATCTTCTTCCTCCCTCAACTTGTCCATTAAACATGGAGAATTGTTCTTAGATGGATTTAGGATGGATCTAGAAGGTAATTTTGTTTGATTGAGCTCCAATTTGAAAATTTACAACTTTGACAGCAAAACGACAGTGAAACGATTTGAGCCCGAGTTTGCTAAGTTTTCTAAGAAATTCCTTAAGTGTTAATGTCTAGATGAATTCGTTTAGATCTTATTATGTCCAATTTAATGTTTCATTTGTTATTTATTTGTTGTAGGTTTGGTCTGTGCATTTTGGATTAAATAATTGCCAGTTTGAAAATACAAAACAAAGATCAAATTTTAAAGGGTCTATTTGCCATTTTCTTCTTCCAAGTATTAGAATACGTTCCAATTCCAATCTAATACATTTAGTTGATTCAAATCAAACTATTCAAAACCAAAATGCAATTCTGATTTCAAATTTTACACATTTCAAAAGATAAAATTCTATATTTTTCTCACACTCATTTCTTCCTTTCAAACAGAGATTTCAAATACATTGAAATGATCAGATTCAATACAAAAATGCAATTTGAGAAAGGTAATACATTCATTTATTGATTCCAAAAGACAACTTACAACTTCTTTCTTTCATTCCTCAAATTCATCATACAAAATACAATTCTTTCTTTCAAAAATAGAAATGGAGTATATCTCTTTCACATTTCAATTTACAACTTTCATATTCAATACAACATATTTCCATTACAAAACATATACGAGTTCATCCACTTCAAGTGGGAAGGTTACAATAAGATTTATCTCAACAAGGGTCTGTCAACTATTTTATTTCATTTTCCTTTGCTCCAGAACAACAACATGTAGATTTATCATTCTTCCAATTCTGATCACAACAAGAGCAGGGAAAGGAAACGCTCTCCACCCAACCAAGACATCCAATGACAAGGATAATCCATCCTTCTTCATTGGCCCCGAACCCCAACCAAAAATCAATAGAATATGCAATTCAACTCATGGCAACAACAGGTTCCCATAAACACACATGTAAATTTCACATTTAAAACACAATCCAAATAGAATGCAGTTTGCAACTACATTAAAGAATGACAAACAACACTAAGGCTTCATCAAGCAAGCCAAAGGATCAAGAAACTATGGGGGATGCTACTTATGCCTCCCAAAGGAGAAATTGGTATCACCACCTGATTTCAAACTGCCAAAATATAGTATATCGAAGCCTTGACATACCCTTATGCCTCCCCCAAGTACCCTTTATTCCTCACATTTACTTATGTCTCCCCAACCTCTAATGACACCCCATAACGAGTAAAGAAATGAAAGCTATTTCTTTGTAAGGTGGAACCCAAATCCCAACTTCCTCCACACTTATACCTCCCAAAAATACTTATGCCTCCCACAAAATGAACCCCATAGTCTTTTCCTACACCATACCTAGGCCATCTACCCAACATCCCACAAATATACCAAAAAATTCACAAAAATAACAATTTCATAAACAGAAAGAGAAGCTTTACAAGAGCCAAGCTCCTACCTCTCCATGATGGAGTTGTTCCAAGTTCCAAAATAGCAAGCTTTATCCCAATGCAAGAAATCCCAATCATCCAAGCACAAGCATGCAACAATCTTTCAAAAACTTCTCCAAGCAAGAGCTCCAAAAACAACAAAGAATTCACCCCCAAAAGGAGTTTCTAAAAGTGAAGCAACCCAAAACAAGGAAAGCAATTCAAATTTAATAGAAGAGGGAAGGGAAGAGGATGAGGTGGATCCATGTAGGATGCCACATCACACATCCTCAACCCCAACCCAAAAGTCAACTTCATTCTCCAATGCATAATAAATGGGTGGGTGAATAAGATGGTACTTTACTTACATACTCAAATCCAACCCACACCCCAAAGGACTGAAATTAAACCATGTAAGAAAAGTGCAATTAAAACTTACAATTTGTCTTCTCAAAAAACATTATAAAATTCTAATTTCAACTCTCCAACCATAGGTATGGTTGGTAAATAAATTTAAGAGGTATGGGACAAGTTTAACTTGTCCCACAAGCCTCCAAAATCAGCCTCCAAGGAAAAATTCGAATTTCCAAGAAGGTGGAGTGTTTCACACTCAAAATTTAACTTACACATCTCTTACAACACTTTAATTCAAGGCCAACAACTCTATTAATTACTTTCTTATGACATATTTTAATTAATTAACTTAACAACATGACTACTCACAATATTACACATCATTTAATGAATAATGAAAGGGTCAATGCACCAAAAAATAAACACATGCAAACATAAACAAAGGAACCAATAAATAAATACACATAACCCCTTGGTCACATTTAAAGGTGATCCCCCCATGGGAATCCCTAACACACACAAACACGCATAAAAAAATACAAGTTTCCATGGTGACCTTGTTGAATTCATCTAGAATTCCAATGTGGTTGGTTTCAGTCTCCGATGTTTGTTGTGATATTTTAACCTGCAAAACATGAATACCTTCTTCAGCCTTGTGACCATATCAAAACATCTAGAATAATATAAATAAAATTCCAAAATCATCTAGATATATGGATCACATCAACATCCAAGCAACCAACAAGATCATTTGCAATTTTACACATCAACTATATCATCATCAAATAATTTCCATTTCTTGGTCTAGTCACAATATCCAAATATCACATGTCCGAACAACATCCATAGTATAACCATGTCAAACAGTATATCAACATCAATATCCACAATGTCTCTAATAATCATCATGCATCATAACTGAATCAAGTCAACAATAATCCAAGATCTAACATCTAAAAAGCATACCATAATTATGTTCATAATATAATTAGCAGATCATGATCGATATCAAAAAGGTTTCAAAGGGAAGTGGGCACTACAAAAGGAATTCAAAATCCTTCTCCAACCACCCAAAAATGTATTAAAATCAACTACAACAATGATGGGTGTCACTGTAAAACCCATACCTCCATCAGCCTTGCCTTGTTGGGGAAAAAAGGAAGCCCATACCTTCATCATTTTGGTAGGTGAGAAACCTGGAAAATTCCTTCAAATTAAGGACTATATTTCCTCATTTTTAAATACTTAGTATCACTAAAATGGTGTAGTCTATGTCATTTTTGTGTATAAGATAATGATAGCTTTATTAAAAGTTATATTTTGTGAAAATATGAGCTCCCAGTCAAAATTTATGGCCATATGTTGATGATGGTGTCATACTGCAAAAAATGCTAGTGGTTAATCTACTTTTTCCAGCTCGAACCCGCATCGCACCCTCCAAAATATGAAATTTAAGACTTTTGGGATTCAGAGCTTCGGGCTTCGGAGATTGATGTCACTATTCATCTGGCAAGCTTGTGAAACCTCTAAAATGCCAAAACCCCAAAGTCCGAAATTCAGACTTCGGGTTTCAGACCTTTGTTTTTTCGTGGGTTTTGGGTTTCGAGTGTAGACACTTAAAATATTCTTAGACTTAACATTTCATCCAATCCCATCAATTAATGACACTTCGTTAAATCCCCATACTTCGCTACATTCTCGAATGCCCATTCACGACACTCTTTCAGTCATATTCCTCCTATAATCAGCTTATTTGGCTAATATCTCTCTTATTAGCTAAACATTCCTCCTTTCGACCATTCAGAACCTCCCTAGTTCTCTCTAGACCACTTTTATTGGCTTCGTAGGCTATCTATCAGTCACAATTGGTTATCCAGACCCCTCCTAACTCTCAATGAGTCTCTAATCACTTGCTAATCAAGTTTAAATAGCCTAATCCTAGCTTAACTAAGCCTAAAACATGTTTATCCTAATCTAATCCTAAAGTGCTTTTGAGCTTTAGTCCCACATGCACCCAAATTCCAAATTCTTCCAAGTGGAAAACTATAAATACAAGGCTAAGCCTACCCATTCAAACTACAACTTTACATAAGCTAAAGCCAAAACAAGCCTAAGAAAGCTTAAGAGCTCATTTGCATTAGCCAAGATAATAAGGCATTTGATCTTGGGTCATCCACCATTAAAATAGCTTCATCTTGCACCCATGTTAGGTTAGTAATGAAATAGCTAAACTTGGCCATGTAGCCATTTAGTGAGATTCATTCACCGTCATGGAGTAAACAACACACAATTTGATTGCTTAGAATCTAACTAGGTTCTCTTTCCTTAAGATTTTATAGAGTAGAGAGTAGTATACATGTTAGTTTTTGATGTTTTTGTCAAATTTATAATGCTTGCATGTTATTTTCTCTTGTTTAGCTCTAATCCTATGGTGCATGGATGAGTTAGCAAAGCTTTGAGGTTCCTTAGCCTCATTCCATATCTTATGCAACTTTCAAATGCACACATTTGGCACACCCGATGGGACAGTTATGTCCATACTCCATTAATGGAGTCACTTTGAAGCTTTTTGTTTTAGTTTCTAACTATTTCTTAGTTTCAAAGCTTTCTATATTAGTTTTAAAGCTTTCTAGATTAGTTTCAATTTTTTTAGATTAGTTGAAGTTTTTAGTTTCACTAACATTTTTGTTCTAAATGGAAAAAAATCATGTTTCTTAACTAGTTTATATAGGTTTGTCTAATTTTTTTGCTCTTTGCAGGATCAAAGGAGGTGAAGTGCTGCCAAAAATTGAACCAAATCGATAAAATTTTGATATTTTTGAAAAATCACGTGTTTTTTAGCCACCTACAAGAAAGGGGGCGCACACGCCATTTTGTGCACGTAGGTGCAACTCTCACTGTGTTTTTTTACACAGAGGAACGTAGGCACAAAAAAAGTGGCAAAGGCACCAAAAAAGGTGTGTAGGTACACTAACAGTGGCGCAAGCGTCATTAGTAATCTTCCTAAGGCCATAACGTTTGCTCCCGAACTTGACACGACTACATTTTTGTTGTATTGGAAAGGTATTGAAGTGAAATAAACAATGGAAACATAAATTTGGGGTTTTAAGTTACCAAAAATTTAAGGTTTTCATTTTTATTAAACTACTCATTTCTAACATGTCTAAATGCTTTGGAAAATTTGGTCTTTGATGTTCTAACACCTTGCAAGTTTTATTTTGAATCTAAATTTTGTTTTATAGGGTGTTTTTACATGTTTGATTGTGATTTGACTTGTTTAAAAGGTTAATAAACATTTCATGTTTAATCATGAGATTAAATTCATGTATGCTCTTCCCTCACACCTTTTAGGTGATCTTGGGAATCAGAAATGATTCTTAAGTCCTTTTGATGCTTTGAGGTTGTTAGGAATATTTGAGTGGAAATTTGCTAAACTTGGCATAGTTGAATTAAAAGTGTTTTTCCATTTTGATATCTTTTTGGATTTTTGAAGACAATCACATATGCTCTTCTATTGCGTCCTTAGATGAGATGTAGAATAAAAATGATGCCTTCTCTTTTGATGGAAAACTACTGAAAATTTTCATACAGGACCAAAATGTCATTTCTTGCCAAAGAATGGAGGAATCAAAACAAAAGTCAAAAAACTACTAATACATTTGTTATACAGGTTGCCAAACGGTGTTCAAGAAAACCACATCTAATTAAAAAAGATAAAACGAACAACATATTCAAAACACTGTATTGCAGGTTTTGAAAAAGGGTACGTCCCTCTCTGCTCAACTAGAACATAACCCCTTTGGCATAAAACCTTAAGCTATAACAATGGGGGTGGTTCTAGGAACCCCAAAGTAGTCCATGCAAGAGGGAACCTTGTGGACGAAACGGGAAGTGCTCCGCACTACCTATTTGACTAGTAATTCCTTTGTGAGATAGAGTTACAAGTTGTGTCTACACAACCCTTTTAAGTACACAATTGGATACATCTAATACCCACAATGCTTGAAGGGGGAAAAGTCGAGATACTCCCAAACTAGTCAATGTGACTTTTTAGGTAAATCGTCCCACTCGTGGATAATCTTTGTAGCACCTAGGACGAGAGAACCACCTAGGAAAATATACTTTGGCCAGGAGCCCACTTTGACCATTCTAAAAATGTGTTGAGTTGTGAGCCATCATTTTCATCACGAAACATGGGACGCATTACTCTGGCCTAGTTCTTCACTTACCTTAAGGTAAGGCAAAACTCTGCCAAAGTAAAGCCAACATTTTTCACCCCCATTTTGATCTACCTCCTTCACCTTCTTTTGACACTTTGTTGATCAAAGGAAGGGTGACTACCTTTGTGTTACCAATCAATTGCTTCTGCCACTTTTTTGTCCATTTACACCCATCCATGTTTGCGGATGGGTAAGTTAAACATCTAAAGTGTGCGGAGGTGTATTTATATCATTGGTAGCCTTTGTGATCTTGATACCCACGTCAAGATTGTCATCATAGTTAGGAATGATTCATCATTTTATCTCCCTCTCGACATGTTACGTTGTTTGCATTGTCTCAACACAATTAAGATACTTATGTTAAACTACGTTTCTCGTAAACATGATCTAAGTTTCGTATCGTGGCATTATGCTGCCAACTTTTTAACACATGCTTGTTATAGTTTGACTTAGTTTTTATTTCAAACATTGTCCTAAATCTTGAAATGCGTCGCTTACTTTGTTTGCATCATTTCGATACCACTTTAACACTAATATCTCACTTCTCGTGAAGCTTGATAGACGTGTCCAATTTGTGTGGTTGCGTGGCTTACATTTGTAAACGTCACCCTTTAACATTTAGGTCTTGTTTGTTGTTAAAATTGTCGTGGTATCCTTTGATTGGGAGTCGCATCTACCATTTGTTAATATTTACGCCTTGTTCATTTCGAGCTTGACGTAAATATTGACATTGTGTTGATCACCTTTGCATCAGACTATCACTTTGCACACGCATTTTCATATGGTTTATTTCCTTGTTGATTGGCTTTGTGTTTCACACAAGTTACATGATTGTTCCTTATGGTTATTCATTCATAAAACCTATTTTCTAGGACAATCCCTTTTTATCTCATTGATATTGCATTATCACGATGTCTATTTTCCTTAGACCTTGTTCAGAAAATCATGCACACATATCAATACTTACGAAATGTCTAGCCGATTATCCTTATGCTACCAAAATCAACATGTCACTTCCTTCCCTTCGAAGGAGATTCCATCACACTATCTAGATCTAGACATTTGTGCTTAAAATAGTGCCAAAATGATCGACTAGATCTTGTGGTTCCCCATACATACAAAAATATGGAACCTAGGTTTAGCAATTGAAATCAAAAGATTCCCATTACAATTAAACCTTGTTTGGTTCTTTGTGCTAGAAAGCCCATATGGGTAACTTGTCCCCACCTTCATCTTATATTCGGTGGTATGATTTGGACACTTCGATCCAAATTGTTATTCGATTCCCCACTCTTCTTCTAATTATAATCCAAACATTTCCTCTTCTTGAGGATTCCAATCCAAATATTTCCTCTAAATCTTCTGAGGATTCAGATCAAACTACTATTTGGATTCATCCAATTCGACTCCTAAGTCATCTAATGTGACTCCTATGTCATGGTCCTCCTTATCTTCACAGAACCTCTTCATCATACATTTAATGTGACTCCTACGTCGCGGTCCTCCCTTTCTTCACAGGACCCCTTTTATCAGTTGCCTCAATGACATCTTCTTCCTTTAAAGATACGTGCGACTCTAAATCCCTCCAAGAAAACATCTAATACAATTATGGAATCATGGTCCTCTCTTTCTTTGCAGGACCCTTGTTATTATTCATCCGATGCGATTCTTGAATCACGGTCCTCCCCTTCTTCGCATGACCTTCTTCATCAATCACCCCCAATAAATCTTCCTTCTTTGAAGATTCATGTGACTCAAAGTCCTTCAAGTCAAACATCTGAATCGACCCATGCATCGCAATCTATAGACTTTGGAATTAATCCTACTAGTTTATAGATGATATACCATTGTATAGGTAGGTCCACACCACCTTCTTCTACTCCTGAGACATCTAGCTACACATCTTCTTCATCTCTCACATCATCTTCTTCTATTAATCATCATCAAACATCTTCTAAGTCTTCCACACCAAGTGAACTTATTTCTTCCAATCAACCCCTGGTGGTCGATCAACAACTCATACTAATTGACCTCTTTGAGAATGAAGAAACAATCAGGGCATTTATAGGGGCACATGAAGATATTCCTTTAGAAGATTACGAGAAAGGATTCTCTTTAGACTTCGATGCGCCCGCATATTCTGAGAAAAATGTTGATTCCTTTTATCAAGAAATAGAGGAAGAGCCTCAAATCATGTAACTTGATCCTCCTCTTATTCTTCCATCTTCACATTCTTCATCAAGTGTGCAATATTCTAGGTCTTACATTGATCCATGGACTATCTTCTCATCACCTAATCACTTTGCTTGTCTATCATAATTCCTCAATCACAATATCTTATGGGGTCAATGCCAAGTGGCCCTTCATCTTTGTCTAGGTTTGGGTCACCTTCTACTAGCCCTTCCTTTGCTATTTGTGGGACATTTTTGAGTAGTCCACTATCTTCTATTTTTGGGTCATGCCCAACTAGCCCCTTGTCTTCTAGGTATGGATCACCCCTGGCTATTCCATCATCTTCTATTCTTGGGCCACATCCTAGTAGCCCATTATCTTACATCTATGGGTCACGTCCCTAAGTAGCCCTTATTCTTCTATTCTTGGACCACATCCTAGTAGCCCTCCGTCTTCTATCTATGGGTCATGTCCCAAAGAGTAGCCCTTCTTCTTATATTCTTGGGCCACATCCTAGTAGCCCTTCATCTTCTATCTATGGGTCACGTCTCAAGTAGCCCTTCTTCTTCAATTCTTAGGCCACATCCTTGTAGCCCTTCGTCTTCTATCTATGGGTCATGTCCTAGTATCCCTTCTTCTTCTATTCTTGGGCCACATCCTGGAATCCCTTCATCATCTTCTATCAGTAGCTCACCTCCCGGTAGCCCCTCTTCTTCAATCCTTGGACCGTATCCTTTTCATCCATCACATTATTCTTCTACCAAAGACGGTGGCAAGCCCATGGTCATTTCTTACATCAGTTCTAAACTTCCACATTCACTTTCTTCTCCTTCTTGGGATCAGACAAGTCACGTGTTAGCTTATAAGAAACCCAAACAATTTCTTAATCAACCTCAAAAATCAAAATTGCAAAGAGCTTTATAGCTCCCAACAAATCAAACAATCTCAAAATTGTAAATCAGTTACGATTAAAAAATGCACACCAACGTAACCATCAAGTATGGTGCAAAGTACGTAAACCTCGGATGGGGAATTAAATCTCCCACATATGAAATCCATGTTTGAGAATAAATCACAGTCATTTAATGAGTGTGAACTGACCTTGATCATCGAGATCGGGATAATATCACTCTTGCTAAACAAACGTGCCTAGTCTCTCTTATCAAGGAAGTCGCAAACATTGTTGTTGGATCTTACCACACAGAGTGACTTTTTAGTCCCAACCTCTTAAAACTGTCAAAAATCTAAAAATAAAAAACAATTCAAAAATACAAAAACATTGAGAAAACACAACAAAAATCAAAGGTATAAAGATCAAACATTGCAATCAGGTATTATGTACACATGGATGTTTCTTTCTTCCCTTCCTTGCTATTTTTTTGCAAGTCTCCCTACCATTTTCATCCCTTTGGTGATGTTTTGGTTAGCTTATTCACATGCATTTTGTGACATTTATCTCTATGGTATCTATTTGACCCTGGTCTTTCATCACCTTGGTAAATTAAAGAATGATTGACCTCTTAGAGATCCTATCACATTCAACATCTAATAAACTTGTTGTGAAGAATTTTTGGACATATTTGTGGACACTAGCCAATGTTGTCATCACAATCACTTCCACCTCCTTCCATCAAGTCATCTGTGGTTCTTAACCCCTTGTCAAACAAGAGAGCTGAAATAAGTTTTCAGAAATCAAAAGAAACAAAATCAATCAAAAATCAAAAGCTAAAAGCTACAAAGCAAAATCAAATTGATATATTACTCTCTCTTGGGGTATTTCTAATAATCTTTATCATGGTTATTGACACTGATTGGAAGTAGAGAAATTTTGTGATTAGAATCAAATGCATCTCCATCGGGGCTTTGGACGTTTGGCTGGTAGCGGAGCAATTTAATACTATCCTTTCACCATACATTCACAAAATCACCTTTCATAATCAATCATCTCAACACATTGGCTAGGGTGCATTCACTTGTTGTATATTAAATCCTCCCTTCAAGAGGTAATAAATTCCATGTGTACACACTAGATCTCTACGAGTGAACAAGATTAGTATGTTACCAAGAGCCTTTTTGGACCTTGTTTAGACTCTTACTCTAGTCCATATCTCGTCTCACGATTTGTGCCTTTGGCTAATCACTTCTTCTTCGCAAGGCTTCTAAGCTACATTCATATCATTCACATCGTTCTTCTACTTCATTCAGAACATCCATGTGTATAAGATTACCTTTTTTCCATGTTTTCAAACACCTTTGTCCCCTTTCACAAAAACAATCTTCTCCTTCCTTTCTATCATGTGCTTTTAGGCCAACTTACGCTGGGGGCATCCTTGCTTCTTCCCAACACTTCATTGGTTTATGTTCATCATCATGTTGAACCTATCCATAATGGCCTTGGGTCTCGCTTCTACCTATGAAGATTTTTCCTTTGAATACTCCAACCTAATCACTGGGACATTGTTACATCTTCACCTTTCTCGCATGCACATGGCCTTATGCCCTTGTGTATCCCATATATTGTTGGGGGCATCCATGCTTCCTTGTGGTTCTATACATAGTTTCAGAATTTTTTTAAAAAAATCAAAAACATTAAAATATGTTAGAAAAATCAAAACATTCAAATATGTTAGAAAAATCAAAACATTCAAATATATTTCAAAAAACTTATAAAAATTGAAAATCATCCTACAAAACGTCACTCTTTGGTTCTCACATGTCCATGTGCGCGACTCGTGGATCATCTTGATCTACCTCCATCAACAAAAGTTAGGTTGCTTACTTTGTCTGTACTTTGGGGCACAACGAGTTACCTGGCAATCCTGTTTTGTAGTTCACATTTCTTTTCATCGGACCGAAGTGTCCTCCATTTTCCCTTTGCATGTATCCTTGCTTGGGGCACCATCATTAACCCTTGTCGTTAATTCGAATAGGTTGGAACTAAATCTTGATAACAAAAACATGGTACTTGTTTCTCTGTTAGGTTTAGCTTGTTTACTTTCTCATATTTCATTGTATTATGTATGTTGCATGGAGTTAAGCATCTTTTACTTTCTCGTATATTGCATTTCATTATGTATGTTGATGGAGTTAGGCATCTTTTACCTTCTCGTATTTCATTGCATTTTTGTATGTTGCATGGAGTTGGTGTTTTTAGCAATGGACATTTTTTTGTATATGGCTTTTCATGTCATACTACACTTTTGTTCTTTCTTTTTAATAAGGACCAATGATGAAGATATCTACAAATATGATGAAAAATAAAGTTGTTTAAAGGCACTTTGGATGGATGTTAGCTCATTTCACCTTCCTCATTCTCCATTTTCTTCTATATCTCTGTCTTTTTTCTTCTTCTATTATCTTTCTGTCATCTTTTCGATCGTTGATCGAGTTCTTCTATCACCCCATTGACAATTGTGGGGCACCCTCCATTATACTCATTTTTCTTCTATCCCTTCAAAATTTTGTACTTGTTTATGCTTGTCTACTTTCTTTGAAGTGATGTCAATTACGCCACCGAAAAGAGGGGAAAATGTAGACACCTAAAATATGCTTAGACTTAGCATTTCATCCAATCCAATCAATTAACAACACTTCGTTAAATCCCCATACTTCACTCCATTCTCAAATGCCCATTCACGACACTCTTTTGGTCGTATTCCTCCTATAATCAAATTATTTGGCTAATATCTCTCTTATTAGCTAAACATTCCTCTTTTCGACCATTCAGAACCTCCCTAGTTCTCTCTAGACCACTTCTATTGGCTTCGTAGGCTATCTATCAGTCACAATTGGTTATCCAAACCCCTCATAACTCTCAATGAGTCCCTAATAACTTGCTAATCAAATTTAAATAGTCCGATCCTAGCTTAACTAAGCCTAAAGCATGTTTATCCTAATCTAATGCTAAAGTACTTTTGAGATTTAGTCCCACATACACCTAAATTCCAAATTCTCCCAAGTGGAAAAATATAAATACAAGGTTAAGCCTACCCATTCAAACTACAACTTTACATAAGCTAAAGCCAAAACAAGCCTAAGAAAGCTTAAGAGCTCATTTGCATTAGCCAAGCTAATAAGGAATTTGATCTTGGGTCATCCATCATTAAAATAGCTTCATCTTGAACCCATGTTAGGTTAGTAATGAAATAGATAAACTTGGCCATGTAGCCATTTAATGAGATTCATTCACCCTCATGGAGTAAACAACACAAAATTTGATTGCTTAGAATCTAACTAGGTTCACTTTCATTAAGCTTTCATAGAGTAGAGAGTAGTATACATGTTAGTTTTTGATGTTTTTGTCAAAGTTATAATGCTTGCATGTTAGTTTCTCTTGTTTAGCTCTAATCCTATGGTGCATGGATGAATTAGAAAATATTTGAGGTTCTTTAGCCTCATTCCATAGCTTGTGCAACTTTCCAATGCACACATCGGTTTTGGGGTTCGGTGTTTTGGATTTTGGGGTTCAAGTTTCAAGATTTGAGGGGTTCAGGTTTCAGGATTTTGTGGTTTGGGGTTCAAAGCGCAGTTTTGGGGGTTCGAGTATGGGGATTTTGGGGTTAAGGTTTTGGGATTGGTCATCCATCCGATCATTGCATATCTCGAAATCCTAAAATCCCAATGGTTGAATTTTAGACTTCTTTTTTCCTCCCCAAATAACAATGTTCATCACTCGATCCCACTACCAACTCGAACTCCTGAATGTCTCAAGTCCAAATTTCAAACTTAGGACTTTAACCTCCTTCGGACCTTTTGAATGAACCGAATCTGAATTCTTCCACATCACTTAAAATTTCTTGGTTCATCCTTGAAATGTGATCTCCCATAGTCGAAATGATCCTTCTATTTTCTCTATGTGAGGCCTTGTTTGTCCAAAATTAGATAACAGGTTCCGTCGTAAATTAACTTTGTTTAGAGCTTACTTGGTGTTAGTTTCTTTTGATATAACTTACTTAATTTAGTATGAACACATTTTTCACACCATTGTGTTCATACAAAATTAACTAAGCTATATCAAAAGAAGGTAACAACAAGTAACCACTAAACAAAGTAAATTTACTAAGTAACCTTGACATTGTTAAAGCTTAATAGAAAGATAATATGGAATAACATAAAATAAATCATTTAACTACAAGACATTCCTACTAAAATGTATAATTGATTTTAAACCTATGAACCTATGAACATCATAAGCAATTTTTTTGGCTTGAAGATGGTGTAAGAATATCGTAAAAATGACTACATGACCATGTTTAGATGTTCCTTTACTAATCAAGCATGATGAAATGGATGTAAATATGAGCGAATTATTCCATCAATGGAGAAAGGATCTTAATCATATGTTTTATACTAGAATATTAACAAAAGTAGTATGTAGGTGTGAGAGGAAGGATCTTGGTCCTTTATATAGCTTTCCATTTGGGAGAAGCTTTAATCCCAATGAATGTGGGATAAAGGATAAAGAACATTTATACTTGTTAATCTTTATTACAGGAATAAAAAAGTGATTAACAACTCATGGGAGTTAGGGGTTCTTTAATTAATCAACTATGATAAATTAATAGGCTAGAATAATCTTTTTAGGATTTTTGGGCATGATTTATGAGGAATGGATATGATTTGAATTATTTGAAAGTGAGACTTAGCTAATAAAATGGTTTATTGATTAAATGCATTGTTAAAAAGGTTTAATTAAGTAATAATAGTTCATTAATGGATTCAATTATAATTATAACTAATGAAATGGTGTTAATTGACATCCGGAATGTGATAAAGGATAGTTCATTAACGAAGTGTTGTTAATTGAACAAAATAAAGGGAAACATTAGTTAATTAGTAGGAAATCACTAATTATAATAGAAATGATAGGAAAGAGGATAATTAGTACAATTTAAGCAATAAAACTACATAAACAAATTTTAGGTGTCTACATTTGCCCCTCTTTTGGGGTGGTGTAAGGGATGTCATTTTAAAGATAGTAGAAAAGTAAATTTTGAAAAAAAATTGATAGAATGAAGGATTCACCCTTGAGTGTTAATGGGGTTATAGAAGATCTTGATCGACGATAAAAAATATGAAGGAAACACATAGAAGAAACAAGGTGAGAAATGGAGGAATAAGAATCATCCCCATCAATTGCCCTGTGTGTTTTAGAAGAAACATTGATAGCGATAAGACATGATAGTGAAGAATATGGAATTATATTTTGCATCCAGCTCATTCAATAGATAACTTTTTTTCATCATGTTGCTCATATGATCTTCATTATGGGATTTTATAAAAATATAATGATAGAAAAAAGTGTAAAATAACATGAAAAGCTATAATACTAACATTTTTCCATGTTTAAAAATATAACTCAATGCAACATACATAATGTAATGAAATATGAGAAATTCGAGAAGCTAACCTAATAAGGAAATAAGTACAAACATACATACTCAAACAAACAACATTTAAGATAGTTGCACCAATGTTTTTATTATTGAGCTTCAGTTCCCAAATGTTTGAGTTAATGACAAGGGTAAAAATGGTGCCCCAAGAAGTGATACATACGATGGGAATACACAAAAACACAAAGTGGTCCTATGAAAAATAAATCATGCACAATGAAACAATACAAAACAACTTAGTTGTGTAAGCGAGTACAAACATAGTAAGTAAACCAACTTTGTTAATGGAGGTAGATTCAAATGTTTCGCAAGTCGTTAGCGTGAACAAATGAGGATGGAAGAAATATGTTTTTAGGAGAAATTTAGATGTTTGAGGATGATGCATTTGATACAAGCTTCATCTGCATGCATTCCTTTTACGAAATTTTGAACTTTTGCTAATTTAAAAAAAAATAAAACAAGAAAATGATATATAAGAATGACTATATCATGGGATATTTCCAAAAAACTGATATAAAGCAAAAACATTCCCCAGGTAGCAGAAAGGGTTACCGAGAAGGAAAAACATGTCTTTTTAAGAACAATAATCAACACAACGAGAGCTAAAAGAATATAGAAGAATCGGGTAAGTCATCTAACAACTCGAGGGTGAGAAAAATGATGAATTAGGGAATGGAAACTATATATAGCAAGCCAAGAGGGGTAAAATCAATCGCGGTGAGTTATTTTTTATATACCCTTTTGAGTTTTTTAAGATATTGTTTCTCTAACTTTGGAGAGAAATGAGATGAATTCGAGAGGTGGAAATACCACGTAGATCAAGTACAAGATTTTTCGATGCATCCCACATACCTAACACCAATATGTAAAGAATTTTTTTACATTTAAGTCTCGCTTATGAGCATTTATGACTAGGTGAAAATATTGGGGTCACGCTAGCACAAACCCTAGGGTGCGCTATTGCTAAGTGGTGCATTGGTACGAAAAGGTTGCATTCTTGTGCAGAGGAGGTTTGTGCTAGAAAAAAACTATAAATTAGGTTATTTCAAGTGTGTGCAAGAACAAAAATGAGATACTACTTGTGCGCAAAGGTGCATGCTAGTGCAAACTTGCGCTTGTTCCAAAAGGGGTGTTCTAGTGCAAACAGTTTGTGCTAGTACAACTTTTGTGCCTTAGGAAAAGTTTAAGAAGAAAATTCAAAGTTTTGGAAAAAGTCAAAAAATGAATAGAAGAATGTAGAATCAAAAATGATGTTGATAAAATGTTGTGCAATCTAGCGAGGCGAGATTATGAAACATGGATGTATGTGAGCGACATGGGTGCCTTATAGCCTATGAACAAAAATTTACATGGCGGGGAGGAGAGATGATTGATTGTTCTTCCGAATTCCACTAGTTTGACACATATTTCATAAATTCAATACATTCCACTTGATCATGCCCTCTTAAGTGCCTTAGTAGAGAGATGGCGGAATGAGAGCCAAAGTTTTAGACTACCGACTTGTGAGATTATACCGACCTTAGAGGAAGTTTGGTGTATCATCAAAGTGCCAATTCAGGGCATCTTGGTCGAGTATCACGATGGAGATCAAACCCAAATATGAGATAACATTTATGGCATTTTTTTATGTTGGGACATACCCCTAGAAGGGTATGGCATTAGATCTTAAGGAATTCTTTGCAGATAGATATATTACACGGATGTTAGTTTACTTGATGGATTTTTTTAGTGGATAATTTGTCCCCTGAAAAGACTAGCACGTACTTTCAAATTTGTTTGACGGGATTAGTAGACAGGTTAATGGATGGAGAGGTATTTTTGGGGTCATTATATGTTGGCCCACTTGTATTAGAATTTGCATTAGATTACATACCAGCTGAGAAGAACCTTGAATCATGAAAATTAATACAAATCTAGGCATCGGATCATATTGCTATTGGTCACCCACATGGAGTAATACGAGGCACAACTGCATATGAGCCCTCCTGTATGGTATGGGAGCCAGTGGGTGAGGATTTTCTCTCGCACATGGGGGATACATAATACGATAGACGTGCCCTTGATGACTTGCAGAATCGCATAGAATCACTTGACAACCATGCATATTATATCAGTGGCATGATGATAGTATGTAGCTCTGTATTGCAAAGGTATAGAACTTTATTCGTGGGAGACAATCATATCAGAGAGTGGTACCATGTCGATTTCGGGTACAAAGTGATGACTTGGCTATATCTAGGACATACTCGAGAGATGAGATGTGGTACATGCATAGGACATGTGAGACATTTTATTTTGGGCCACCTTGATCAAATAGCGAAGAGCTCATGTTACATCGCCCCATAACATCGGATTGAACATCCTAAGGTAGTAGACCCAAGACTACAACAAAGTATGGGGCTTGCTATACAAAAACACGTTCTCTATACCTAACGAGCCTGTAAGGCCGTGATAGATGCATGTATACTCGCAAAGAGTGTTGCGTATATAGGGACATACCTTAAGAGATTGGTCCAGATTGTGTCAACCTAAGGTGAGGCACCTTTACAGTACTAGGCCAGGATCAATAGGTATAGGTGTCGCAACAAGGTCCCCCCCACAGAAGCCATTATAGTAGCAAGCCCATGTATACGTACAACAAGTTATCATATAGGGTATACAGGTGCAGGCATAATAGGTTCCCATATTAAAGCTCCAACTTGACCTTTGAGTAGCGAGTCCTCCCTTAGCATAAAGTTGGGACAATGGAGATGGAGGAGATGGATGGAGGTATCACCACATAGTCCGGTAGGTGGATGATGGAGATTAATATATAGAGATCACCTACTATATAGGCTTCTCAGTGGTACATCGGATATACCATCCTTGAGGAAACAACTATAGCAAGTCACCTGGGAGAGAGAGACGAGTTGGCTACTAAGTGAGTATAGTTATCGGTACATGTTTCCCAAGAGCTAGGAGAGCGTGATGAATTCTAGCATGCATCCTTAGCTACAAGTTCTCAAGAATTAGTCTTTGATTTTTAGATAGCCACCGGTAATATTTCCTATTATATAACATTACATTATGGGTCCGTTCAAGAAGGAGGGGGTTCATACACTTTATTCAACTAGCCAACAATATTTCTAGACCAATATCATACACGTCATCTTGTTCAGCAAGTTCAATATAGATGTCACCCCTTAGTAGGGAGAATCTACATAATAGAGTGTTGGAAAACAGATGCTGTCACCTAGCTCCAAGATAGGTAGTCGGGTATGGGATAAAGACATGGTTGACTTGGTATTATTCTAATGTACTCGTGTTTTATGTATGTGTCATGATGAGGGTACAATCTTGATCGTATGTATATATTATATATATATATATATATATATATATATTATGCCTTAAGATGAAGGCACATTTTTTTAATCCATGCCAATGATGGCCGATTGTATCGATGTATATCGAGACACATTATTTTGTACATGGAAATTTGTATTTACATGGATATATGATGATGATGGACTATTTTTACTTATCGCATACCATGTTTATGAGATAGCATGTTTAGCCCATGTTTTTATTATGGTGTCGATGAGAGGTGGATAAACATAAACACTCTTTCCCTCTTTTGATGATATGATATGATGTTATCTTAGCATACATGTGTAATTTTAATTATTATGATGATGTATCTTAGCATTTATTGAAATGTGATGACGTTTAGATCTGATGATAGATGAAACTAATGATAAAATGATAAAAAATTGTACAAGCAAACAAGATAAGCACAAGATAATAAAAAAAACACAACTATATACAAGCATACCAAATAAAAATGAACTCAATGCCTCCAACAATACATTAAAGTAATACTCAATCTAAGAAAGCAAATGAATATAAATTAAAACAAACAAACATGGAAAATAAAAGCAACAAAACTATGTATAAATAAACAACTAAACCAAGCAAACTAGCAATTTGTTTTTGTGGTACAATTTTGAAATGTTTTGCATTGTTTTTGGAATTAACTTGAGAAAATGTTCTCTTTTTTGAGTTTTTGATGACACATATTTGAATTTTTTTATTTTTCCAACTAATAATATTTCAATGTTTTGGGATTTTAAAAATTTATACGAATTATTTTATGATTTTTCCATAAGTTTTCAAGCTATGTATAAGAAAAATAAGAAGTGTGGATTCCCAATGATAGATGGTATGTACAAGGGCATAATTCCATGTGTATGTGAAAGAAGCAATGATCCAAAGTTTCTCCCGACATTAGATGGGAGTGTAAAAGGAAAATAGGTTTTCCTTATTACGACCCAACTTTTTTCCCCACTTATAAATGCTCAAAATGCACTCAAACATAAAAATGTTTCTTTACGTATCTTGGTTTTTCGGTCCGTGGAAGCCTCTGAACTATCATCGTGAATTGATATGCATGGGGATTTTTCCTCCGAATCCATGCCATTTCTCTCCAAAGTCATAGAAAAAATATCTCCAAAACTCAAAAGGGTATAATAACAAATAACTCACCGTGATGGATTTTACCCCTTTTGGCCTAGCTATATATAGTTGTTTTCCTATTTAATCATTTCTCTTTCCCTTGAGCTGCTATATGACCGCTATGATTCCTATATATTCTTCTAGCACTCATTGCGATGATTATTTTTATTAAATAGTAAATTTTCACTGTTTTCGCTATGCTCGAGAATGTTTTTACTTTTTGACGACCCTTTTGGCTACGCTGGGCATAAATTTTCTTTCCAACATTTTTTTAGTGATATACTATGATATTTTCAATATTCTAGATTATTTTATTCTTGGAAAAATTTAAAATTTTGTAAAAATCTGAAAAATCCAATAAAATAGTAAAAATTAAAAAATAAAAAAATTGGTAAAAATTAAAAGACCCAAAAATTGTAGAATTTAATTTTTTTGAGAATGGGTAAAAGGAATACACTTAGCTGAATCTCGTTTCAAATGCATCGTCCTCAAATTTTATAATTTTTCTTACAAAACATATTTCTTCGGTCTTCGTTTGTTCTCACGATGGACTTGTGAATCATCTAAATCTACCTCCATTAACAAAGCTAGTTTTCTGATCATGTTTGTACTCCCTTGCACAACTAAGTTACTCGGTACTATTTCATAGTGCATGATTTCTATTTCATATGACCCCGTGACCTCTATGTATTCCCCTCGCATGTATCCTTTCTTGGGGAACAATTTTTAACCCTTGTCATTAACTCAAATATTTGGGAATTGAAGCTTGATAACAAAATCATTGGTGCAATTGTTTTGAAGTTTGTTTGTTTGAGTATGTGTGTTTTTAATTTTTTCCATATTAGGTTATCTTGTTTACTTTCTTGTATTGCATTACGTTATGTATGTTGCATTGAGTTAGTGTTTTAGCAATGAACAAATGTTAATATTATAACTTTTCATGTTATTTTGCACTTTAGTTGTATGTGTATATTTTAATAAGAGACGATTATGTAGATCATATGAGAAAAGTGATGAAACAAAGTTGTTTATTTAACGATATAGATGAAAAATGTATTTCCATATTCTTACCTATCATGTCTTATCACTATGAATTTTTCTTCTAAAACACTTGGGGCAATAGGGATCATTTTTCTCCCTCCCTTCCCCATCTTGTTTCTTCTATCTGTTTCCTTCATATTTTCGATTGTTGATCGACCTCCTCTAACACCCCATTGAAACTCCGGGGTATCCTCCATTCTACTAATTATTTTTGAAAATTTACCTATTTGTACTTATATCTTGTCTTTGAAGTGACATCACTTACGCCACCCCAAAGAGGGCAAAAGATAGACACCTAAAATCCGATTCGAGTTTTATTACTAGAATAGTACTAACTATCCTCTTTCCTATCATTTCCATAATAATTAATGATTTCCCAATAATTAACTATCACTCCCATCTATTTTGGTCAATCAATGATAGTTCATTAATTAACTAGCCTTTATCACATTTCGGACACTAATTAACAACACTTCATTAATTTTAATTCTCTTTCAATAAATTAATTAACTATTATTAGTTAATTAATCCTCTTTAAAAATGTATTTATTCAAAAAAAAAATTTATTGGCTAAATCCCTCTTTCAAATGCTTTAAATTATATTAAATTCCTCATAAATCACTCCCAAATAGCCTAAAAGCTTATTCTAGTGTATTAATTTATCCTAATTGATTAATTAAAGCACCCCAAACTCCCATGAGTTGTTAATCACTTGTTAATTCCTATAATCATGTATGTATGAAGTCTAAATATACTTTTAATTTATCCCACATTCATTAGGATTCAAGCTTCTTCCAAATGGAAAGCAATATAAAGGACTAAGCTTCGCATCTTAGACCTACACCATACTTTTGCTAGTATTATTATATAAAGCATATGCTTAAGAGCCTTTCTTCATTGATTGAATAGCTTTCTCATCATTTCATCCATGTATTACTACTTGATCAGTAAAGGAATATCTAAACATGGCATTGTAGCCATTTTAGTCAGATTATTTCATCATCTTGAAGCCACAACACACATTTTATTTCTTATGATCTTCATAGGTTTATAGTTTCGAAATCAATCATACATTTTTGTAGGAATGGCTTGTAGTTAGATGATTTCTTTCATGTTATTGCATATTATCTTTCCATTATGATTTTATCATGATGGTTGTTATTCAATTACATTTGTTTAAAGGCCACTTGGTGTTAGTTTCTTTTGATATAGCTTAGTTAATTTAGTATGAAAACATAGGGACTACACCTAATTTCATCAATAATAAGATGGAAAAAATCATAAATTGTTTCATCTACTTTGCACCTAAATTTGAAGTAATGATTATAGATGGTAGCACCATCCAATGTTAAGGTTAATGCCATAAAATAAGACTTATGATGGGTAACTAGCAAATGAAATCCTCTATATTAACTATTTCCATGGGTGAAGCTCTGGATTAGCTATGAATATTTTAATCTTTAAAATAAGTTTTGCAGCTTATTGCTCCAAAAGTAACTTTTCTTTGCTTTGAATCTGCTGTAAATTGCTATGATTTTCTCACAAATCTAATTTGTGGTCCCACCAGAAGCATGCCAAAAGCTGTTATCTATTGAAATTGGACCCTATTGAGAAATGGATGCACGTGTTCTAAGCTTTCTCTAGATCTCTCTCTTTCCTAGATATAATGGAATCACCTCAGGTCTATGGGTATACATATTGTTGAGGTGAGTCTCGTATCAAGGTGGGTTCCTTCTTGATGTATCCTAAACTAATTTTTGGGGTTTTGAGAGTAAAAGATGACTGTAAATGAATTGAAAATTGGGGTGATACACCAAAATTGATGAGGGCTTCGAATCAAGTACATACACAATATATGAGAATGGATTCGGATTCACAAACCAATAGTTTTTCAAAGAGAGTATTAAGGTAGATAATTGATGTATTGATTATAAATTTCACAACAATACTGTTGAGATACACATGCACACTAATATCATGCAAAAATTACTAAATTTTCAATAGGGTAGGATGATTAACAAGGGAATTTGACATTCACAAGGATTAATAAGACATACACAAGACTGAAAATTATTGGAAAGGCATAATATAATTCTCATTCAAATGGAAAACTGGCAAAATCTGCTTCAACAATCCTATGTCCCGAAATTCCTCCTCGTGTTTTGCCAATGGACACAAGATATAGAAATAATATTCATCCCACCCCTACTAAAAATAGACTAAAATTGTACTCACCCATGCATCCTATTTTTATCCTTTATCTTGAATAAATAAAGAAATAAAAATAAGCATGCTAATACAATGAGGCATTAATAGCCTTGTTTACAAAAATACAACTTAGTCAAACTACAGTTGACTGTTCTATTTTTAATAAAGTTGGGTGAATAATTGGCTAATAATAAACTTTTCTTGATGAACAAGTCTTCTCTAATGCATGCAATCTCTGTCTTCTAGTGCTTGATGTGACATCTATAATTTTGATCCACTTGCCCCCTTGGATGCACATGCAAAATAATATGTCCCTATGTGTGAGCAAAAATAAATCCTTTATTAGCAATACTTGGAAAAATATTCACCCATGTATCCATCTTGATGGGGACCACTTGCAGGCTCTGATGTTGACATTTGTTTGTCTTCTTGTAGTCACATGAAGAATTGCACTCCTGAGAAAATATAATTTGACCATTTTTAAACTCTCCCACTGTGGGGACCACTTATGATGTGTGCACACCTTGTACCATTATTTTATTGGCCACCTTTTGGAGAAATAAAGGATGTTTGACAAAATTAAGGTAATTGTTCTTGCATAACTCTATATTCAAATCACTTTTGGGGGGTTACTTTATTCGAATGAAAAGGTACCTTTGTAAAAGATAGGTCAAGGGACCCCTTTGCATAATCATTTGAATATAATATGTTGACCCCTCTAGAATTATATGGCACAAGGCATAGTTTGGTTCCAATAATCACTTGATTGATTTTTTCAGTGTTTGATTTTTTTCGACTAAGGTTTTAGTCCTTGGAAAGGTCAATATGAAATGATTTTCAACTAATTAGGTTGGTCCCCTTCGCTATGATTCTCGACCCTTTCATTGTTTTTTGGTGGTGGATTACTCAATTACACCCTAATTAGGGTTTCATCATTGTTTGACATGTGGATTCTTTGACTGAACCGTGGTTAAGTTGGGGGTTTTCTAAGCTCCGTTTGATCTTTGCTACACAATCCTCTTCCGTCAATTTCATTGTACCCTCGGTTAGGTTTTTGGACCTTGAAATCAATATGGTCAGTTGTTGTGGTTATGGTTTGCATTTGCTTTGATCCTGGTAATTGAATGGTGGCCATTGATCTTTGTACCCTTGTAAAATTAGATCATTGATCTTTCAACTCATGGTGAGTGAGGTAGTTGGTAGTGGTTAATATTTTCGATCGTTGATTGTTGCACGATTTGATCTTAGCCATCAAAGAATGACTCTGGATGAGTTAGGTTTTGAATTATTTCTCTTCATGTATATATTGACTTTTTCTACTTTCAGTAATATCATTGAAGTCAAGTTTTCTCTATCTCTATCTAGCAATGCATTCTCATAAGATCGTGGAAATGTGTCCTCATAAGGAGGTAAGTGATTAAAATGGGTGATGTAAAGGAAGGAATATTTCAAAAATATATATAGATATTAATAATTATCCTTGAGATTCAACATCATGAAGTACAAAAATCAATTATGATATATTTTTATAACAACCTTAGGGACTCTAGGGTTTGAGAAAGATATTTCATTCAAGATTTAGGTCCATGAGATGTTTATACCCTAGTTAATTTCTAGGTGTTTTTAATGTAAAATAAAAAGAGGATGCAAAG
Source organism: Taxus wallichiana var. yunnanensis (assembly GCA_018340775.1). Taxonomy (NCBI): domain Eukaryota; kingdom Viridiplantae; phylum Streptophyta; class Pinopsida; order Cupressales; family Taxaceae; genus Taxus; species Taxus wallichiana. Next base: position 947,921,980 of record CM031240.1, read on the forward strand.
GTTAGAAACATGTAGACTATTTTAATCTAATTAACTTCCAACATCAATTATACATGACTCAAAGAATGCATTAAAATTTGAAATTATTGACAATCTATTAGCAACTAGTTAAAATTCATAATCTATGCTAGATAGAATTATCTATTCAAATGATTTAAGGATTATCTACATGCATAGGATAGTCAAAGAGGAAGATATGGGGTTATAGATTATGCATATGAGATTCTATAATTATAAAGCGAGAAAGTATGGGCTCTTCAAGATTTTGTATAGTGTAAGCCAAAGTCGTATGGTCTATAATAATATTTTTATGTTTTCATACTGTAGACAAAAATTCATGCACTTTAGACATTATTTAGTCTCGTTCACATACTACTATTTACAAGGTTTTTGAGTGAAGAAAGTACTAATTAATCCCCGTCATTTTCCCATCTTGATTTATTTTATTTCTTCATTCCCAACATCCACTACACATATCTTGAGTCCCTCTCCGGGTGCTCCAAACTAGTTAATCGGTCTAGATCCATCTGTTTGGGACTTTCGGACATTTGTTCCAACTTAAGAATTTTCCAATTAACTCGTGACACCCCACGAGCATCTTCCATTCAATTGAGTTCTTTCCTCTTCTCTCTTACACATTAGAGTTATCAATTCCCTTTTCATAGTTTCTTGGGTTATTTATTTACTTCTTTACTAAATTTATTTACTTTATTTATAATTGTTGTAATCCTAGATTAACTACCATATATTACACTTCTTAGTTAATCATTTTTGTCAACCACAGTTTCAACATCTCATTTTAATCATGTCATCTCGTTATCAACTTATGCATCAATCTTCTTATCCTACCTTTGCACTAACTAAGGTCTTAGGCATCATTACTACCATTGTTGATTTCATGTTTATGCACACTCAACGTCCTCTTCACTTTGTCACACCTAGAGCTGATGCATCCATCAATGTAGTTACAACTTATCAAACTCATCCTAATCCTCCAACCACATCTACTCCTCCACCCATTACTCTAGAAATCCCTCCCACTAATTCCAAGGAAATGACATCATTGAACTTAAAAATATGCTCACTAAGATCTCTTTTTATGATTTTTTATGTAATGCACATGACTATCATAACACGTTAGAAGAATACCTTTGTACAATTCACATTGAAATTGATAATTTTATGCTAGCCTTTGCACATATCATGCAATCTCTTCGTAATTTAACACATGCTATATATTTCACTAATGACGATTTGTCACATTTTGCAAAACGCAACCCATGTGTGCTCCTTTACTCATTACTACTATCATAAGTACTACTTGTATTAAATGAGTCCTTATTGATAATGGTATAGTTGTAAATTTATGTGCTCATTCATGTATGAAGAAATTGGGTATTATCGATAATCTAATTTTGAAGAAATCCACTTGTCATCCGTAGTTATGATTCTACCACTTGCACATGTCTAGGGACTATCTCATTTCATATTCGGGTCATGCCTAACACCATTCTTACTTAATTCTATATTATCAATTCCTCCCTCGAGTTCAATCTCTTGTTAGGTAGGCCTTAGATTCACATAATGCTAGAAGTTCCATCTATCATTCACCAATGTGATAGTATGGCTATGAACATACTATCACCAAAGATCTAGAGCCATTCAAATACTTTCGCATAGACCCTATTACTTTGTTATGTCCATACCACCTTCACAACATATTCCATATAGTAGTCTTGACACAAACGACATTGGTCAGCCTATCACTTCACAATATCCTTCTACCATTACCGAGGTGCTCTCACTGATTTCTACTTGTACACAACCTCTATTATTTCACCTACCATATCAGTTCCTCCTAGTCTTCCTTCTCCTCTAGTTGTGACACCATCTACTGCTACACCTATAGCACCACCTACTAAAATCCTTGATATTTTTATACAACATGATGATTTTCACACTAATTATTTTAAGGATTCGATGACAAACTTGGCACTATCTAATTCTAGATAAATCATTGAGACTACTTGATTTTAATCCTCTTGGCATAGACGATTCTTATTTCGAAGAAACCTTTGTGACCGAAAGCAGTCATGGCGAGTATAGGTGTAAGACTCCTCCCTATACTAATTCTATGGTACTATAATGGGGTTTTGTAAATAGTATAGGTGTTATTCCATCCTCTCCTTCATGAGTTACAACTTCATTTGCCTCCTTTTACATGCACACTATTCTACAACAAGTCCTTTTGGAAACACATCCCTATCAATTCCATGTGCTTAGAAACTATTTGTACACATGAAAATTTAGTTAGGTTCGACATCACACTCATTGACATTTTACCACCTCTTCATTCACCACATCTTTATCATGGTTATTTGCACATTACGACATCTTATGGCTTGTGTGTCTTTCATTTTATTGTCTTTATTGCGTGTACCCTATTAGCATAGTATACATACCTAATTTTATTATTAGACTAAGCTTCTATCTATTCCATTATTCTCTCACCTACATCCATATCTTCCTCCTTCAGTTTAGGGGAATATTGTTTATTGTCTCTCCTATATAATGTACGTACTACTTCATAATAAAACAAGGTGTGTAGAGTATTTCACTCCACATTCTTCTCTCCTATCTACCTCCTACATTTTTGGTATCAGAGCACACTTGATCTCTGCTGTGCATCTGAAGGAGAAAAGTCTAACATAGGGGAGGAAAAGGAAACTGCGTGCGTGGAAGAAGTATTCTATTTTGTGTGTAGAAAGGCTTGGATATTTCTGTGTTGTGTTGAGGAGTAGACTAATCACATTTCTTGGACACCAGTGATCTGCAAGAGGCTCACGTGGAGGAAGGACTATTCGATCAGCAAGTTGGAGAGCTGTTCTTTGCAAAAGCTGCGTGAAATTTGGGTGAAGATCATTCCCTACTCGTGGCCACTCTTAATACTCTGACCTGCGTACATAAAAAAATCAAATGCTTATCAGGCTGGATGTGGTCATCCGAGCCTTGAGTGGGAGAGAATTGTTGCTGCGTGGGAGTATGCAATATTTTTTATTTCTTTTTGGACATGGATATCTACATAAATAGCTTTGTGTGGAGATTTTTTCTTCTTGTTGTACATGGATACTTGTTGCATAGTCTTCAAAAAAAAAAAAAAATGTGACACTTTGGCTCTCCCTATTTCCATCTCTGGTTGATGGGATATCCTTCCCTCCTAGGCACACACTCTACCTAGACATTGGAAGCTGTGTGGTGGAGATTAATTCAACCTCATTAACCTACGATATAGCTCGAAGCAGCAGCTAGCACCATCATTACATAGAAGGAGGAGGAATTTATTGTCAGAATCTAGAGCTTTGCCAATCTGTGTGGATCTTCATACCTGCATAGAGGAGGAACAAGCTAGAAAATGCTTACTACATGGATATAGCTGTGTGGAGTGTGGAAGGCTGAAGGTTTTGTTTTCAAAAGACCATTCCTCCCTGCAAGAAATCCATCATTCTCTATGTGGAAAAGAGACAAAGAGTTATACCTATATGTAAGAGAAAGGAGAAGCGAGAAAAATGAGAGTTGGACATGTAAAGTTGTTATTTGTTGCACGGAGAGGAGGAAGTAGCCACTATAAAAAAATACACCGAATTTCAAGTGTAGATAATTTGATTGAGAGCATCAATAACATGGCCACCACTACTGAAAGCCAGAACATCAACTCACCATCCGAGAACACCGTGAGGAAGCTTCTGAGAGCTCCAGGTTCTACTTTGCTTTGCTAAACGAGCTTCAGAATACCGCAATCGAGCCTTCATCAAGCTAGTTCAAGAATGACTTCTTAAATACTTCCTTTTCGATATCGGTTTCCAAAAAAAGTGAGTTCGGGAAGAATTAGAAAGCTTGAGACCTATGATGCCGATTGTGACGACAAAGAGGAATTCGACACAAAGCGTCACCGTCTCATAGAACACAAATATCATGAGCATCTACGAGCCAGTAATTCTCATCAGTGAGTCAAAATTGTAATAACTCTTGAAATAAATAAATAAATCTTTTTTATTACAATGTCTTCTCTGAAATTACTTTTTCCGATGCTCATTTTCTCAAAGGGACCAATTTTACGGCTGAAAAAAAAATGAAGACAATCCTTCAGTTTGAAGGATTATGGGGCATTGTGACCGGATCGGTGCCCGTTCCCACTGCTCCTGACAAATTAGTTAAGTATGAGATGGCTAGTGCAAAAGCCTTGATGATAATAATGCTTGAGTATCAGTGATGATGTGTAACCACATGTTTGGAATGCGGACAAACCAAAGGAGGCCTGGGATAAGCTGGCAACAATTTATGAAGCCAAAAATCAGACAAAGATTCTTCATCTTCAGTCAAAGCTGCACACCCTCTCTATGGGGTCAGATGAGAAAGTGGAGGAGTTCTTACATCACGTGGCTGAGCTGAGATCAGATTTATTGGCACTCGGTGAAATGGTGGATGATAAACTTCTCATCATAATCACCTTGAGAGAACTCCCTTCTCAATTCTCGAGTGTTCGTTACGACACTAAATGTGTCTAAACAAATAGTGACATTCGAAGAAATTGTGAATTTTCTATAGCAGGAAGAGGCCATCACTTCATCCCATGAGGAGTCTTAGGATAAATCCCTATTCTCAAAGACATAACGTGGCCAGAAGAATCAGAAGGGTCCCCAGAGAAGACAAATAAAGCGCAACCAAAACAACAACATAAAGATCACAAGTCAAAGAGGTGGTGTAAAATTTATAGAACCAACACTCACAACACTGATCACTACTGGTACAATAGCTTGAAACAAGGATCTTCAAGTCAAACTGGCACGTCAGGGCGTGAAGATTTTCAAAAGTCCAAACGATGTCCCCACTGGAGAAAGTAGAAGGGACATCTTACAGCCCAAGAAGATGATGAATCTAATGAGGAGACATCAGAAGGATCCCATGGTGGTAAGAACCTTGTACTTGTCTCTCAAAATTCTCAGCCCACGAAGAAAGTTTGGTTGATAGAATCTAGTGCAAGAAAACATATGTTAGGTGACAAGAAGCTATTTGATTCACTACATGAAGAACCAACTGAAGATCGGGTTTGGATAGCTGATGAAAAGAATATGTTGCAGGAGGAATTGGAAATGTCACCATTCCTCTAAGACCACGAAAATGTACACTTATAAAGGTACTTTATGTTCTCTCTTGACTAAGAACCTCTTGTTAGTTACTCAGCTCTTTAATCATCACCTTAAGGTATAATTTCTTGTTCAAAATGGCATTAAATCATGATTAATCTCCAGACAAGGTATGGTTCTTGCTAAAGCATTTGTAAAAGATAAGTTATTTTCTTTAGATATTGTTTCATCTTTTGTAGTAGCTTTATCTACTTCTACAATAAAATCAACTGCCCTATGGCATTTTAGATATGGACACTTGTCGGTTAGTTCATTTCACTAGACGATTTCAAAAGTAATGGTCCATGGACTACCAAAATTGTCCAGTTCCTTGCCTATTTTCCTAGTTGTCTTGCAAGAAAACACCACAGGGATTCGTTTCAGACAAGCACTTTCCATGCCAAGAAGCATCTGGAGGTAGTTCATACTAATCTGAATGGCCCATTGTCTACTTCATTTTTAGGATACAAGTACTTCTAGCTATTCATGGATGACCACTCTTGCAAGATGTGGGTATATTTCCTAAAGAAGAAAAGTGAGGCTCTTCAACATTTGCAGAACTTCTATCATCGTGTTGTCAAAGAGTCCGGACAACCACTTATTCTACTCCACTCATATCGAGGGGGGAATTCACATCAAAGAAGTTCTTGGCCTTCCTGAACCAACAAGGCATTAAGCACTGAATGCTCCCTACACACCCCAACAAAATGGCATTGTTGAGCGTCGCAATCGAATAGTGATGGATATGGATTGCTACATGCTAACAACTACAAAGCTAGAAGAACGCTATTGGGCTAAAGTAGCACAGACAGATTGTATATCTTCTCAATAGGGCACCGACAAATATTCTATAAAATAAAAAACTATAATAGGTATGGAGTGGTAGAAAGCCATCAATTTCTCATTTATGAGTATTTTGTTGCACAACATACATGCATGTCTCATCTCAGAAGAGAAAGAAGGTTGAGCCAATGTCACTCACGTGCATCCTACTTGGGTATAGCACTACCTCAAAGGTGTACTGTCTCATGGATCTTGAGACAAAAAAATATACAAGATTCGTGATGTGGTTTGTGACGAGTCATCTTTTGACTTAATAGTATCAACAGAAGATCCACTTCCAACCACCTCTCATCGACTAGTCTCCGAATCAGATGATGAGCCAAAGGAGACTACTCAGAGAAAAGAAATGCTGCCAGGAGAGCTATTTGTTGACCTTGGAGAACTGGAGAATGTGACTCCACATCAATCCACATGGAAATGACACAGTTCTTCTCAAAAGCATCCAAGTTCTCATCCAAAGTGGGTAAAAAGCACTATAAAGGACTCACATTTTCAACAACTCCCAGATACATCATCTAGAGTCAAAACAAGGAGTCAAACAAGAAATGAGGTAAAATTTGCACTCATGATTTCACTGATTGATAGCTTTGAGCCTGATAATATTTGTGAAGCACTCAATCAACCTTAGTGGAAGGAAGCCATGGATATAGAAATTGACTCACTCAAAAAAATAGACATGGGAACTTGTCGATCTTCCTACAGGAAAGAAACCCATAGGTTGTAAATGGGTTTTCAAGACAAAATATAAGGCAAATGTATCCATTGAAAAACATAAAGCATGACTTGTAGCAAAAGGATGTGCTCGAGAAAGAGGGAATCAACTATGAAGAAACCTTTGTACCCACTTATGAAGATGAAGACCATCGAGTAGTTTACGGACTAGCAACACATAGAAAGGATGGACACTTCAGTAGATGGATTTCAAGAGTTCTTTCCTAAACAATGATTAGAAAGAAGAAGTATACATGACCCAACCTAAATAATTTTTTGATGAAGAGCATCCTTAAAAGGTAAGTCATCTCATAAAATCTTGTATGGACTGAAACAAGCTCCAAGGGCATGGTATATCAAGATCAATGTTCACCTTTTACAGCATGGGTTCACTCGTAGCCCCTCAGATTCCAATTTGTATATAAAGAAGGTAGGCAAAGAAATAGTCATTCTTGTTGTGTATGTAGATGATATTGTGATCACTAGAAGTTCATAAGATCATATTGATAATGTAAAGAATGATCTCAAAAGAACCTTCGACATGACAGATTTGGGGCTACTACATTACTATCTTGGCTTGGAGATATGGCAAAAATAGCATCACATTTTTTCTCCCAAACAAAATACGCCAAGACACTCCTGGAAAAGTATAGAATGTCTAATTGTAAACCTATATCCACTCCCATGGAAAAAGGCTTGCAACTTTCAAGATTCCAGGACTCACCTCAAGTAGATGCTACTCTCTACAGGTAATTTGTTGGAGGACTCATCTATTTGACATATACCAGACTAGATCTCTGCTATCTTTGTCATCTATCTTTCTAGGTTCATGCAGAGCTAAAGAATTTTCACTAAAATGTAGCAAAGCATGTTTTGAGATTTGTCAGAGGAACAACCTATTATGGTCAGAATATAAGAAGAATGATCAATTCTTCTTATAGGGATACATTGACTCGGACCACACGGATCTATAGATGACAGGGAAGTCAACTATAGGATGCATATTTCATCTCAAATCTGGACCCATCTCGTGGATAAGTAAGAAGTAGAATGTTGTTTCTATCTCATCCACAGAGGTAGAATATCACACCGCATGAGGAGTTGTGTGTGAAGTGATATGGTTACGTCATATTTTAGATGATATGGGAATTCCTGAAAAACATTCACCTATTCTCTATTGTGACAATCAGAGTGTGTTGAAGCTCATGTAGAATCCAATCTTTCATGAATGAACAAAGCATATTGAGATTGATTGTCATTTCATTCAAGAGAATGTCTTGGACCATCACATTCAGCTCCAGTACTGTCCTACAGAAGCACAGGTTGTCGACATTCTCACAAAATCTCTTGGAAAAGTGAAATTTGAACTTTTCAGGGGTCACATTTGCAAGAATAATGTAATAAGGGGGAATGTTAGCATAGTATACGTACCTAATTTTATTATTAGACTAAGCTTCTATCTATTCCATTATTCTCTCACCTACATCCATATCTTCCTCCTTCAGTTTAGGGGAATATTGTTTATTGCCTCTCCTATATAATGTACATACTACTTCATAATAAAATAATGTGTGTAGAGTATTTCACTCCACATTCTTCTCTCCTATCTGCCTCCTACATACTCATCGTGACTCTCCACTCACACTTGGATAGTCTTGGCTTGACTATATTGGTGGTACAATAGATGTTCATCAGTATTTTCTTACCTTTACTATTCCTTTTGGAAATATTTATATTCTTAATGATTCTTCTCCCACTTACGTTCCAAATATTTCTCATTCACATTCTCATGGTTTTCCATCAATCACCTTTATTGATGAAGAATAAGCAATGAATGTGTACACTCTCCACCATAATGGGTCCTTATATGACCTGCCTCGCTCTATACCTTATCAAGTTTCAAATATTGGTCCAATGGGTTTTGATCATGACAATGATGATCTCCTTGATAGTGGCCCATAGTCACCTTTTCTATCATCTTCTTGGGAGGCATAACAAGTAATACGATTTCCCTCAAAATCATCCTAACACCTAATATCTTGAAATTTTCATAGTATATGCATCCTCATTAATACTCTAGCAGTTTCATTACCCGATGAAACAATCTTGTGCTTTGGTTCACAATGGAGTGTTGAGGGCTTACAACACGTGCCCCACACACTACACACTAGGGCTTACACACCGCATCACTTAACCTATCATACATTATTTACTTAGTCTATATCATGTGACATTTATGCATATATACATTATACATCATGTTAGTCTTCATCATACTTATGGGCAAGTGCACTAAGATGGTGGACAATTAAGTGGACTTAAAAACCCAAAACTTAGGTACCACAAGCGCCGTTTATAAACCACGCTCGTGGTTTTAATCCACGCTCACGTAACTATTTTTATAGGCTTGGTGATTTTATAACCTAAAACCACACTCGCGGTTTGCAAACCATGAGTGTGGTTTAAAACCGTGATTGCGGTCCTCTGAGACAAAAAAATAGACCCGTGACTCCTCATTTTCCTCATTTTTCCTTTCCAACCACGATTTCTCCTAGACCTTTGGCACTCACATTTTGAATACCCCCTCAAAATTACTCTTCGGACTTGTGGATCGTGATAGTTTCAACCATGCCACCAAGACAAATAGGTAAGCCCTCGATTTTGATCAATTTTTTTGCATTTTAGGTTATTTTTTTATGATTTTCATGGGTTTTTCAATTTTTTTAATGTATACAATTTTTTTGTTTTGTCGGTTACTTGATGAGCTCATAATCCTGCAAACCCTCCAAATAATCCTCAAAAACCTCCAAACATTTCATGTAATACCCTCCTCTAAACATAGATCCACCTGTTGTGGCTCCTTCTGTCCCCACGGAGCCAACAGGAACACAAGCTAATATTGTTGGAAAAATATGACAAAATAAAATTGTCATTGAGAACCTTATTCAGAATATAAGACAAAATCATGCCACAAATCCATCCCACATGACTTTAGCCAACACATTGCAAACATTGATTGGCGAAGTTGACTCCATAACCAACCAAATAGATAAATGGAATACCTTTAAAGGTGATTGTAGGTAGTGGTATGCAAATAAATTATCCCATGTGGCTGTAAAAGACATTTTTTTTGAAAAGACTGCGCATTTGTGCATTATTTACTTGACCCAAGAACCAATGCCCCCCAGTTACTTGCAAACAGTTCCCAATCCATTGGTGCCATGATGACCGAATCAAGAACAATTTTTGGGACCAATGGTGGATGGTTTTTATTATCCACCATGCAACAACAATGAGGTTCCCCTCTATTTTTAAATACATTATATTGCAAGTTCGTGCTTAATGAGGTCCCAAACTATTTTGAATTTTTTGATTTTTGTGGGCAAGGTGGTGGCTCTGCATAGAGTACACCACAGTGCATGCGTGCGTAGGTCAACCAAGGATCCCCATGCCCCAAAACACCCAATGCCTTGATTATTCCTCCTATAGTGAAGGATGTTGTAGAGATTGACACACTACATGCACTGAGGGAGCTCACTGACACTCTGACCCAAAGCATAGTGAGCAGATTGCATCTAGTGATGTTGGTGGAGGCGCCAGTTCTAGCACACCACACCACTGTGGATCATGTGGTGCCGTATGCACTGCGGCGAGACATCATTTGCTGGTTCACATGATTTATTTTCTCTAGATGAGATGATGGCGGATGTTTTTGGAACTGGTGGAACGGATCTTGGTCTTTCACAGGTAAATGTCAAATAAATATTTATATATATATATACAATATTTTAATTCATGTTTGAGATTTTAATATATATGTATTTCATTATACGTTATGTACATACAAGTAAAAACTAATTTTTTAATTTATGTTAAATAGTAAGAGCCAGTGAAGGAAACATCTAGCATCCACATGCTATTTCTTCATGTGCAAGGCATGTTACAAATGTAAGTTTCAATTTGTACTTAAATTTCAAATTTCATTTGATTGTGCACTTTTATTATTATAATGTTTCACACTGTAAATGTACATATTAATATATGTTTGTCTTTTATACATGCGAGCATAACGGGTCATCATCTGCTCTGGGAGGCGAGGCTATTGGCACGCCTCATGTGACTTTTACGTAGGTTAGTTTTGTTTATAGTTTCTAGTTCTAATTTTGGAAGTTCACATGGATTATGCTTTGGCTTTGTTTAGTGTCAGTCATGTAGATTACTATTGATTTGTACATGTTTTTGTATAGATTATGACTGCCAGAGAGACTCCTCCATATATGCGGTGTGGAGGTTCTTTGTAAATCTTTGTCATAGCATCTGCAGATCCATTAACTAAGGTACTATTTTTCAAATTTGTTAAATTTATTTAGGAATTATTTCTTATTACTTAAATCTACAATATCAAATTTTTACATGAAATATTTAATTTCAAATTTAATTATTTGTATGTAGCTTACCTCTCATGAATCTACCGTTGTCCTGCCATGCATGCAACAAAATTTTTGATAAGGATCATGACATTGCGGTAAGATTTCACATGCATTTAAACTAAATTCTATGTTTCTAATTTTTGAATGTATTTTAAAATATAGGTGTTAAAATCTTGTTGTTTATGAATGTGCGGAGTTCGGTTGCGAGGCCTACTTAGAGACACCTAGGACCACACAAATGAAATCCATAGTGGCATCTCCCTCCACTACATCCTTGGGTCGTGGACATGCTACTTCTAGTAGGGAAAAGAGAGGGAAGATGTTTCATGATAACAATCATAGGACATGGATGTACATATATATATGGGCCATCTTGTCTTATTTCATGATTTTCATAGGACATTGTATATAGCCTTATGTAGCCACATGTGGTCTTATATGTATGACACACTTGGTTCGAGATGTACACATGTTATGAACTTATATTTTTAAAGACGTGCATTCAACACACTTAGTTTGATACATTATATATCCATGTGTTGGTTTTCATAATGATATTACTTCTATGTTTGATTTGAATTCATTGCAGATGATATCCTTCTATGTATGTATATTCTATGTATATTAATTCTATATGTATGTTTGATTTAAAATTAAAAAACTATGGTGCAACAATAAGAATAAAATAAGCATATATCTCATGTGCCATATTCTAGTGAAATACTAAGTGTTATGTATGTTATGACATGTAGATGTCAAGGACTGAAATTTCACATGTTGTTGGAGTTGTCAGTAGATTTTAGGAAAATCTAGGTAGAGAACATTGTTCAGCAGTGAAGTGGGAGTTTCACTGCTTGTGAGGAAAAATAAATTATTGCATCACCTATAACAATATTGGTGATTTAATTTATGGATATTTGGATTCATATTTTGTAAGTGATTTGGAAAAACAAAGATTAACTTCTAGTTATGCTATTACACTTGTAACTGGACCTATCAGTTGGATTTCAAAGCTTCAAAATATTACAATTTTTTCAACTACTGAGGTAGAATATGTAGCTGCCTATCATAGTTGTCAGGAGGTAATTTGGGTAAAAATTTTATTGGATGAGTTTTGAAGATATCAATAGAAGATGAAGGTATTGTGTGACAATCAAAGTGTTATTTAATTATCCAAGAATATAGCTTATCACAATAAGACAAAGCATATTTTAGTTAATTATATTTGAGTTATATTCTATTCATTTGTAGAAAATGTGATGAGTTGGTCGTGTAATATATAAAGTGGATTGGTTATCAAGGTGGATATTATAAGATATGTGACAACAAAGTTAAATTTTAGATCCCTTTACGACAACATTTTTAGCTCACTTTCCAAAGGGGTGTGGGGGCTTCCCCCCACTCATGTCATAGGGGGTCTAGGGGGGTAGTGACGAATTCAACCGATCTCTATTTTTAGTAAAGAAAATCCTAATGTTGTTTTCCTAGTCTATTTGTAGGATGAGGAATCCTAACTATACTTGGAATAAGAGAGTAACTATTGTTGAAAAAGTTGTAATTGTTAAAAAAGTTGTAATTGTTGAAAAAGTTGTAATTGTTGAAAAATTTTAAAAAAATTGAAATTGTTGAAAAACTTGTCATTGGTGAAAAACTTGTAATTGTTGAAAAACATGTAATTGTTGAAAAAGTTGTAAATGTTGAAAAAGTTAAAATAGTTGTAATTGTTGAAAAAGTTGTTATTTTTGAAAAAGTTGAAAATAGTGGGTCGTGGCACCAAACCAACTATGTAGACACGTCCGGGTGGCCAGGTGAATGTGAGAGGAGGCGTCATTTAGGCGGAGTCCCTCAAGAGCCCTGAGACCAAAAATCCATTCAACTTCGACGGGTGACTACTTGAGACTCAGTAGCACCTAGAGACATCTCATCCGATCCAACACCTCGGCGTAGGGACACTCTACAATAGCTTATCTCAATTTTTACCTTCTCCAATGGTGCTCTCGCTACCCTATTGTTTGCAAAATGCACCGAATAGTGTAGTTTGAGACAATGTAAGGTTTTCAAATGGTACATTTTGTAAATGGTGCGTTAGGGAATTGAACCTACTACACAGACATGTGTGGGTGGCCAGTGAACACTAGAGGAGGCATCATTTTAGTGTGCCCTGAGACCAAAAAATCATTCAAGTTCGATGGGTGACTATGTAGACTCCGTGGCACCTAGAGACATCTCGTCTAATCCTCCACCTTGGCATAGGGACACTCTACAATATCTGTATTGGTTTTTTCCTTCTCCAATTGGTGCTCTCGCTGCCCTAATGTTTTCAAACGCATCGAATAGTGTATTTTGAGACATTGTAAGGATGTCAAATGGTATATTTTGTAAATGGTGGGTTGTGGAACCAAACCAACTGGGTGGACACATTCGCATGGCCAATGAACACTAGAGGAGGTTTATTTTTGGTGTGTGACAACGTCGTTGCTTAGGGCTACCTCGTTCGGGCGGAGTCCCTCAAGAGCCCTGAGACAAAAAATCATTCAACTTCGATGGGTGACTACATGGACTCTGTGGCACCTAGAGATGTCTTGTTTGATCCTACACCTCAGCGTAGGGACACTCTACAATAGCCTATCTTGGTTTTTTACTTCTCTAAATGGTGATCTCGCTGCCCTATTGTGTGAAAATGTGCTGAATAGTGTAGTTTGAGATGGTGTAAGGCTGTCAAATGGTATATTTTGTAAAAAATGCGTCATAGCACCAAACCAATTATGTGGCAATGTCTGGGTGCCAAGTGAACGCTAGAGGAGAAATAATTTTAGTGCACAACAACATCATTTCCTCTGGGTTACCTCGTTTGCGTGGAGTCCCTCAAGAGCCACGAGACCAAAAATCATTCAACTTCGACGAGTGACTACGTAGACTCTATGGCACCTAGAGACATCTCGTTTGATCCTACACCTCGGCGTAGGGACACTCTACAATAGTTTTTCATGGTTTTTTTTCTCCAATTGGCACCCTTGCTGCCCTATTGTTTGCAAACATGCCGAATAGTGTAGTTTGAGACAATGAAAGGATGTCAAACAGTATATTTTGTAAATGGTAGGTCGTGGCACCAAAGCGACTACATGGACATGTGTGGGTGGCAGGTGAACACTAGAGGAGGCATCATTTTGGTGCATGAAAATTTTGTTGCTTCTAGGATACCACGTTCAAACGGAGTCCCTCAATAGCCCGATACAAAAAAATCATTCAACTTTTTGGTGGTGACTACGGACTCTGTGGCACCTAGAGACATCTCCGTGACTCTAAAAAATAGTGTAGTTTGAGCTGGTGTAAGGTTTGTCAAATGTTATATTTTGAAAACATTGGGTCGTGGCACCCGGACCATTGTGAACATGTGTAGGGATGGACTTGTAAACACTTGGGAGGTATTGTTTGAGTTCTCTAAGCTCCAGGTCCTTTTGGGATACCTCCAACGGAGCCAATAACCCCCTCCATAGGTATATAAATCATTGTTAATTACTTCACTTTTCTTGTAAAACAATGAAATCTTCTCTTAGATTCAAGAATCTATAATTCTCTACTAACGAGTGCCAACCACGTGAAGGAGGAAGCATTTACGGCCCCACTAACCGTATATAAAAGTCTTAGTCAAAGAAATTTAAGTTTCAAATCAAAACCATACTAGATATATAAAAAATACGCAAATTTAATAAAATATATGAACTTAAATTTATCTAACTAAAAATTTATATATACCAAAGAAATTATATATACCAGACATGAGCATTGTAAATTCATTGCAATGAACCATCAGGATCAGATCTACTCTAAATAGTGGACATGATTGCTTCATGATCTGACTCTCGAACCTTCCAAAGAATATTGTTATTAGGCCTTCCTCGATATCTATACAGCTGAATATTTTTCGCTAGAACTAGATACAAATATAAGAGTATTTTCCTGTGTGTCTCAAAGTCTTCAAACACCCAAACAGAGGAGTTTTTTAATGGATATCGCTGAAGCCAAGTTCCAGTAACTACCACTGACCCTGTAGGGTACTCAATATCTTCGCCATCTATAACAAGAGAAGTCAACTTCTTTCTTTCCTCGATGCAACAACATAAGAAATAGTTTGTCCTTCTTCATTGTCTTTGTCGCATAATAGCTGCAAACACATGTCCTATAAAAAAAAGTTTCAACTCAAATTTAAATTGTACATATTAAAAATTCAATGGAAATAACTCAATACAAATATTGTAAATAACCATAGATACCTTGTCTCGCCAAAATCAAAATTTCATCAAATTCCTTGGATTTTGCAACTTCAATATACTGATAACAAGTGTAATGCTTGTGGAGGTTGATAACTAGCAAGCGAGACTTAGAGACCTATAATTCCATCCATTGACCCATTCTTGTGAATCACACTCAGTTGTGCCAAATTCGATACAAGATACACAAAAAAATGTCAGCTTTCTTGTCCATGTAGCCACGAACTCGGCGTGTGAGCTAAAAAATGAGTGCATATCACTGGACCTAGTGAGTGTCATACAATCCTCGTAGTTATCAAATTGTTGTTACTTTATCAACCAAAAATATCTGCGAACCGTGGAAATTTCTTGAGAACCTCGGGCCATGTTGTCAATACACCATTCCACTATGCTCTTTGCATCTTTCAATTTAGCACCATATTTGTACTTCAACTCTTCTCTTACAAGAGATATTTTCACACATGCCCCTGCACCGTCATGCTCTCCTTTTCCATGTCCAGCCTCAGTGAAACTCCAAATATGTTGCACACCCATCTTGACGTGCATCTTGCTCATCCAATAAAACATTCATGCATTCTTAAACTGAGACAAGTAATTATCTGACCATATATAATGTTGTTTGAAGTGGATGTCCCTATCAGACAAGTTTCCATAAAATAATTGGAAACACCCTTGCAAAAATTCAGTAGAATGAGTACGATCATCACTTATATAAAAATGGTACTATCTTAAAATTTTCCGATCATTCTTTGTACTGTTAGGAGAATGTATAAATGTTATATGCACAAAAATGACAACTTGTACTAAGTTGTAATATTATAATTCAACCTCCATTTGTGGTTGCAATGTGTAATTCTCTGTAAAATCTACCATTGAAACAATAGTACAATTAGGAAATGTGTCTTTCCATATCTTGAACTGTTCATCCAACCATCGAGCTCTGTGTGTATGGGCCTAGCATACTATAAAAATTTCATCCTTAAATTTTCTCATAAATTGAAAAATAGGCATATGTTTGTAACTATCTCACACCATTTAGACTCTTTTCCATCTTTCAAATTGGTATGAAACCGATTAATATTTATCAAACTCAACTAAATTATTTCCTATTGCACCTTCAATTTTCTCATCGA
This sequence comes from Taxus wallichiana var. yunnanensis, assembly GCA_018340775.1. Classification (NCBI taxonomy): domain Eukaryota; kingdom Viridiplantae; phylum Streptophyta; class Pinopsida; order Cupressales; family Taxaceae; genus Taxus; species Taxus wallichiana. The sequence goes on from CM031240.1 coordinate 947,938,551, forward strand.
TGCAACTTTTCAATTTAGGTAATCCACCACATGTACCACAACTTCCATCTAAACAATCCGACTATAAAAAAATTGTCGACTTCTTTTTCACAAAATATTATAGGAATGAAATCCTGGAAGATATTGGTAGAACTTGAACACCACATTCCGATAACATAGTTTAGAATGCAAAATAGAATGAATACATAATAATTTAGCATAATGCATAACAAATTCAACATGCCGCCTCTACAACAAGTGGTGCGAGTGTGGTTTATTTTCACATAGAATGGTTTTAACATTTCAGAAAAATGTTGAATAATTTTAATTTCAGACGCTCTTTTCAAACTTACGAAAAAAATTGAGTTTGAGTCATATCTAAGAAATGCTTTGGATGTGTTTCGCGATTAATAGAACTAACTCTCTATTTTACAACATCTCTTGTATTAGGTGAAACTCTAGTGTTATCATGCCAAAATTAAATAACTTCTCTTATAGCATCGTATTATATTTTTCTTTACGCGGTGCTCTAGTGAAAATGCCCAAAAAGCGGTGTTATTGAGTTATTGAAGGATATTACATCTTTCAATTGCTTTCATTAGATTTTTTCGATTAACTTACAACATTTGACTTGTTTACATAATCAAACGTTGTATTTTTATTGATTCACTTACAACACTAGTAACAAGTACATGACGCACAATATTACTATCCCTAGTGTGTTTCTTGACACCAACAGTGTGATATGCATCATGAAGGTTTTCAACAATTGTAGAGGTTTGACCACGTATATTATATGTTGTCAATCCTAAGGTGTTTAATGTAGGTCTCATTTTATTCAATTTCATCAAACTAACCAACAACTGACATCTTTAGGAATCATTTAAAATTTCAAAATGATTATCCCAAATTTTAGTGGCTTTTCTTCTGATTTTCATTCGAAATTTTGTCACACATTGGTTTCAAAATGTTTTCATCAATTTCAATAAAATAATTAGGTTTCTTATGGAAAATCCTAGGAGGTGTTTTTGTCAAATTTTGTTTGTCTATAGTTTCAACCTAAATTTCTTTATTCACATTTTCATTGTCTCCTTCAATTTCAACATTTGCTACATCACGAGTATTTAATTCTTCTTCAACATTGATAGTAAAAAAATATTCATCACAAGTATTTAATTCAACTTCAACATTAACAGTAGAAACATTACCTAGTTCCTCATTGCTTATAATAGTAGGGGTTGAAGATGAACCTCTTCTTGATTCACGAAGATTCCGCATTCACTCAACATTTTGAAATTTGTTTGCCCTAATTCATTTGGTGTTTTTTTACTTAATGACTTCCTTTTTTGACTTCTTTTCTTATCTCCCATGATGTTTTAATTAGGTGATAAGAAAAACGTGCGAAAACGAATAGAATTTCATAGTAGTTCGTATGGTAGAGTCAAACTTGATAAAAATCACATGGTAATTAGAACATTGGGATGCATATAAATATGATTTATAAATTGTGATTTCAATTTATAAAGAGTGATCATGATTTATAAAGCACGATCATGGTTCTTGTTTAAAAACACGTAATGAGTTTATAAACCATGATCGTGGTTCTATCTGTATCATCAAATCCGACCCTAAGGCTCATGAAATCTTTGTTTTACCTCAACCAAAGGTATGAAAGGTCATTATGAACTATAAAGGGTAAAAACTTCAAATTTTCTCTTCCATAGACTAGAACCATGCTAAAAAATTGAAAACATTTCACAAAAATGGTTCCATCTCGTAGGGGAGACTATCGACTTTGTAGAAATATTGATTATAAAGTTAATAGAATAAGATAAATATCATTTTATAATTTTTACCAACAATAGGTCTTTAAGACATTTTTTCCCGTGAATGTTCATGTCTACGTTTAAGACTGCAACTTTTGTTTCACTTATCAAAATGTGATAAAAATTATACCATCTCAAGTGTTGAGAAATTCTATACACGTTAAAAAAAAATTGATTTCGATATTTTTTGATATAGTTATGGCGGGAAAATGGAAAGCGCTCCATTTTCTAAATCTTTTTAGACCACTTTGACAGAAAAAATCATTAAAAAGAAATATTACTCGAAAAAATATAAAATAAAATCCATCCCAAGATAGAAAACTACATCTAACTTTTCACTAAATAAGAAAAATAACAAGAGCTGGTCATCCAAATCACGAGAAAACGGACTACAATCTTATATGTAAAAAAAAAAAAAAACAAGTCATATAATATTAAGTGTTTAATATAGCTAAATTTGTCCATTTTTAAAAATAATTAATATTTTAGAAGCTAGATTCCAGATGCTATGATTCATATTTATATAAATTTTTCTAATTTTGAGTGCGCGTATTGCTAATAATCCCTACAAGTTGAGATTTCACTTTTTTTGCAATATGATGTCCACTTATGACCCCTTTTTTGTCCACCAACTTGGTGCACTTACCCTTATCTATAATTATATCATCCTACATACTACATTACTAGTCTATCTACATACATTACATGTCATTCTATACATTACACTTCACACATTTGACACATTGCCAATTTACACATTATACTCTACACATGGTCGTCTATCATCATTAAATATACTACATCATCTTCTACATGCTGCAGTCACTACCATATGACACACTTTATTTCCTCGATCCATACTTCGATTGAAAATGGTTTAAAAATAATATAGACTATACATTCATCATGTGTTAATTATACAATATTTCATCATGCTACATTTCTAGGAAAGTGATACACATTAAAGGCTAACTCGTCACTTACTCTAGTATCTTGTAGTGGTATACACTTTTAGGATACATCACCACTCCCTTATTCATCTTGTAGTGGTATATGCTTTTACGCTACAAGGTTCACGTACATTGTTTCTAAGTCAAATATAAGCACTATACACATACACATTCATCACAACATGTTAGACATAACACACACTACTAAATACCATTTCACGATGACACACTCTCGTTTATGGTTCATTCTTTTCTTCTTTGAGGGCAAAACCACATGAACCTCATTACATATAATTCCATTCACTCGGGGGCATGCGCCTCCTATCATTCCAACTTCTATTCCACTTCATCCATCCACAACATATTGCATCTTATGGTTGATTTTAATCTTGCTTATTTGTGTTTATTCATTGTCTCTTTATTACACATGCTAGTTAGACAAATTATATGTCAATTATCTATATCTTTCACACATGCACGTTCAAATCTTTTTCTAGTTGTGAACATAGATACATGTCTCTTACGTGCAACATTGATGCTCGCATTCTACCCTTCCTACGGTAGTCATTGTGGTCATCCACATTTATCTCTGTCAAGTGTTATTGTTTCAATTTGTACTTAGCACTTTTCATTAATTTTTATACACGCTTTTGACATACTAGTTATCATTATAACATGCTAATGGGTGCTTCATGTGCAGAATTTTTATGTAGGGATATTTTCTTCCATACTTGTTTGTTACATTTTCTTCCAATGTTTGCTCTTGTCTGCGGGTGTTTTCCTATGTTTGGTGTGCAAACTTGTTTGTTGTATATGACCATGATGGCCTTGCATGTCTTGCAACATCATGAGTGATGTCCCATGTTTACAACCCACTTTGTGCGGCTTACTTTGTCTTCTTGCATGTTTACTACATTGCTTGGTAGTTTTACATTATTTGTGAAGGTTACACATTGTCTTCTACATACATGGTTTTTGTACTAACATTAGTTTTTTACTAGCCATCCTTGTTTGTGCATGCCTTGGTTTCTAAGAAGCACATTCCCTTCCCCCTATAGGTAAGAGTTACAAAGTACATGGGGTTGATCCTCTTTTGGGGTCACATTTTCCTATTAGCGATGTCACATGCGCCCCCGAATAGGGAGGCATCATTTTGGGTTGTAGAGTATACATAACACATTTACACCAATTTATTTTAGTGCACTTTCTGTCCTTGGAATTATAGGTTTACATACAACAAGTGGGTTTAGACTAGTCTATGAGCCCCGTACACAACGGTTTTTACAGGACATAGTGTCCTTATCATTCAAGGGAGCAGTTAAAGGTTAGATGATACAACATAATTCCTCACTATACTTCTTCTACCACGGGCATCGAATCACCCAAAAAGCTAGGATGATACAGATCTCTTCACATACAACTAGGGAAGGAGTTAAAGGTTGGAGGAGACAGAGAAATTTCTCCCTATAAATATTTAGCCTATGGCATCGAGATCACCCAAAAATCCCGACAAAGACAGGATATCCTTTTATACTCTTTCTCTCGACATGGATCAGTGCACATGTTCAATTTACCTTTTTTTATTTGAATTTTTTATATTCTTTTCATACATGCATCTTTTACATAACATTTTTACACATACATACATACAAATTTGAATACTTGACCATTTTCTCCTTGCAAATCCAGCCATATCGAAACAAGCAATAAAATGGGGGAAAACAACAACGAAATCAACAACACTTCGTCGTGGCACATTTTGCATACTAACCATGCAGGTAAGTAGCACACATCAGCAGTTACACACACATCTTCTACCTAGGTTCATTCACATTACTTTCTTGTGCATTTTTCATCTTTAGTTTCCATGCTCTATCATATTTTTATCACTCCATACTTGTTCTTGTCCTTCGACATGCCTTCTTCATCTCTCTAAATCAGCATCATGTGTGCATCTCTATGTACATTATGTTACCCAAATTTCTTCTCACCAACATAAAGTGGGGAAAATGTACATGCATAATCATGCACTTTAGACATTATTTAGTCATTTTCTCATACTACTATTTAGAGGGTTTTTGAATGAAGAAAGTACTAATTAACCCCCTTCTTTTGGCCATCTTGTTGTATTTTATTTCATTATTCCCGATCTTCACTCCACATATCCCCGGTCCCTCTACAAGTTCTCCAATCCAGTTAAGTAGTCTAGATCCATCCTTTTCGGGGCTTCTGCATAGTCATTCCTACTTCCATATTTTTCAATTACCTCTATAACATAGTCCCATGAGTATCTTCCATTTATATCGATTTCTTTCCTTTTCTCTCTTGCACATTTGAGTTAGCATTTCCCTTTTCATAGTTTCTTTGGTCATTTATATACTTCTTTACGAAATTTATTTACTTTATTTACAACTTTTTATAGCTTAGATTAACTACCGTACATTCCACTTTTTATTTAATCACATACCCTTATACATTATGGAGTTTAAACTATCTATGTGCTTTAATTTCCTACAAATGAGTTTTATTGTATTTCATTCTTGCTTTCTAAAATTTATGATGGCATGCAACAAAGTAAAAAACCTAGAAACCTACATAACACTTCATTAGAGCATCGGTAGAAAAAAATATTAAAAATATGTTTTTGAGGATAGACTACCCTTTGTGGTTAGAATCCTAGATTTTGAACTAATTGAAGTATTGGACTACATATGATCCTTATAGAAATCAAGCCTTGTGTAGTTATTTGAGATGTTTTTGTAAGTGTTTATACCTTACCAACCTGCCTAATATTTCCTTAGTGTGTCTTAAAACCAACATATTGGATAAATTTATATTATAAAATGTACTCTTTGTGTTGATAGTGATATGTGGTATCCTCAACTATATGAAAAACCATTATGTTTATTTAAACTATTCATGCAATGATTTCATTGACCTTGTTGTTGTAGGACATTGCTATATGATCTTATCATGTTTGTAGTGTGATGATTCTAGACTCCTTGACATGGTTAAGTGCTTCAAACTTTTAGTACAAACGGCTCTAGATGATGTGTAAATTATTTAGGAGGATTTAGGGACCTTTTAGTTCGCTTACAATGATATTTGGTATAGTATCTCATAAGGATGCTAAGTGAGTTATAACATGATTAAGACTTTTTATATAGCCTTCTATATGTAATATATTCTAATAAAATAATTGTATGAAGATTAAATGACCCAAAGATTGATTTGAAGTTGAAATTAGATTTGGAGATAGTGAAAGACTTGTTATATTGGTCAACCAATATCAGCACCTAAATCGAGAACCCTTCCAATTGTTTTAAGATGAGAGAGAGAGAGAGAGAGAGAGAGAGAGATCAAAATTAAAAGTTATGTATTGAATATAACATGTTTTATGCATATTTGAAAAATAATATTTCCTAGTTAATGATAGAGCATAGTGTAAAGATAATAAATTTAGAGAATTGTTTGGTAAATGAAGAGATTGGATTTTGAATGTGAGCATTTTTCTTACTAAGAATACATGTTCAAACTTGGAATTTCACAATTAAAAGCTATTCTATTTTTGTTTTATAGGTGGAAGGAGTAAAATGCCTTATAACAAAATCCCAAACACTCAAAATTCCTATTTTTCAAAATATTTTTTGTGTGGCACCAGTTAAAGTAGCCAAAATTTTCAAAATTCAAGTCCTAAATTTGACAAAAATTAATGTTCAGTGTTATTATTGTAAAAATTTATGCATTATGCCAAAGAATGTAAAAAAATGCATTTCAATTTGGAACAAAATATTGCAATTTCTTTAAGAATTTTTTTAAAAATAAAATAAAATTTTAATGTTAAGTAACTAGTTTTCATGTTGCACAAGAAATTTTAAAATATATTTGGTGATTGGATAGTGGATGTAACAAATATATGATTTGAAACATTTAAATGTTTTAAAAATTCGATGAATATGTGAAATCAAAAGTTAAATTGGGAAATAATAATAAGGTTTCAGCTATGGGAAAATCCATAATCAAATTTTTTTACAAAAGGGCAAATGGAAACATATATATTATGTTTATTTTTTCCTAGTTTAAAACATTAACTTGTGAGCATTGGGAAGTTGATTATATAAAAGAGGTATAGAGTGTATGTCTAACAATTTAGGTATTTTTCTTTTGAGTGAAATTTCATAGTGGTAACTATTGTGTGAAGTTTCTCGATGCAACTACATGAATAATATTTTTTCCAACATTTCAGCTCTTTCTACAAAGCCTTTCATAAGGAAGCAATTGTAGAAACACTTCAAATTTCAAAAACAAAATTACATGCAGTTGGATCAAAAAAACTTGATGCAATTTTTGTGTTATTTTTTACAAAATTTCCTATGAAAAGTTCATATAGAAATTGAAAATTCCCTATAACTGAATGTGCACACTAAAAATTCAAAGTGAATTTTCTGTAAAACATCTCACTATACAAAGATATAATCATGCAATACAAACTCAAAGCTCAATTTTTTCAAAAACTATGAGTCACGGAAATCTCACCCCAATGACTATGAAAATAGGGTCTTAAAAAGATATTTTGCTATAAAATATAGCAATGGATCTCTACTTACTGTTGTGAGTACTCTCAATGACTTATCTACATTGAATAAAAGTTCCCGCATAACATGTACGAATGGATCTCTTACTCTAGTGAGTACTCTGAATGACTTATCTACATTCAATAAAATTTCCCACATAAAATCTAATCTCAAGCCCTCATGAATGTCATCTATCATTATATCCTCAAATATAAATGCCCACACCAATTCCTATACCCACATGTATTCTAAAAAAATTATCCCTGAAGTGATATCCGCACTTCAACGATCTAAACGCCAAGTTTGACTCTAAGCCCAACCTTCAAAATATTGCAGAGCTGATATTTTTACTTGATGCTCCAACATAAATGAAAAGTTCCATACAAATTTAAATTCCATGTTCATTCTAAAGTGAATAGTGTTTCCCCTCAGATTAATTTGGTGAAGAAATATCTTCTCTATGCATATGATCAACATGCAATGCACACTTATGTTGTATAGATACAAACACTTCCACCCAATGCGGAAAACCTTATTCATCTAAATTCTATAAAAATGATAGCTAGAAAGGAAGCCCACTCAACTATTTCTCTAGCGAGAGGTCAAGGGAGATCTTACTATTAGCGTACCAATTCTAATTTGTAGGAGTCACTGCAGTGATATCTTGAAATTTAAAAAAATAAATTAAAATCATTTTCTCAAAGCAGGTGAAATTTTCAAGAAAAAATCAAAATTGATTTAGCAAGGTAAAAAAATGAAGATTATTGAGTTTTTCATTTCTAACCTTATATCGACCTTATGCAGACTGTAAAGAGAGGCTATCACGCCCAAAACGCCAAATTATGGTAAAGCAGGGACATGAAATAGTTGCTTCTACCACCCTACATGCTAAGGATGACCATAAAACAAAGGATTACAGTCCAAAACCAATAGATCTAGAACCATAAGCGACAAGCACTGTCCATTTGCACAAAACAAGGTATAAAGTAGTTTCTCCAGCTAACTAACCAAACATCTAACATTGTTCAGAGGATAGATGGCTGTGTAGCTTCTTCCCACAAAAGACTCTAAATAGTCTTTTCTCTACTTCAACACAAAGCAAAGAAGCAAATAAACACACGCCGAGGATGAAGACCATCCCTATTTACATGGCACCGTGTTACACGACTCTCCATCATCTACTCCTCCGTCCTACTAACAATCCTTTCTGGCTCATTTCTGCCTTGGAAATCTAGTAAAATCCAAAAAAACTAGCGACGCATTAAATATTTCTTGAGAGACTATCCTCCAAAACTCTATTGCTTCTCCTTCACGCAAACGCTAAGGCCTAAACACTCACAAGGTGGCGCATTTTAGAACAATCAATAAGAACCCAAAACTCTAAATCGAAATTCGACTATCCATCACAAGTAATTACAGGAAAGAAAACAGAACTGATTACAACGTTTTCGATTCTCAAAGTATGTCGAGGGTACAGTTACACAATGCTTGGTTTATGTCTTCTCATTATTTATGTGGACAATTCAATGAAATGTTTAAGTCCCAAATTGTAACGTCCACATTTTCAAAACTAAAATACAAGAATAAAATTATCAGAATAATTTTTTTTTTTTTTTCTCACTTTAATCACACTCTACAAAACACCACATGGGATTCAAAAAAAAAAACTCTACACAATGTAGGACACTTACATAAACATGAACCCACTCATACAATAGGATAACATAGGGTACACATCAATGTCTTACTCAAATGACGTAAACTAAGACAATGACCCAATTACAGTAAGAAACACAAGATAGGCATACTCCATGACATGGCCTTTTCATGGTTTACATATTCATTACATTTAGGTTTCCATTGTATGACCTTATAGTTTTCAAGAGAATTAAACACATAAGGTTTAAAATTTCCTATTTTTCAAACTTCAATTACTTTATTTTGCAAAGCATTAGTCTTTAATGGAGAATGCGTGGTTGGTTCCTTTCTCCAATTCCATTAGTTATCCATAGCTCATTTGTTAAATAAATTCATTTTAAACAACTATGAGTCTCCTAATATTATATTTTTATGTTAAAGGTTTTTTTCTCAAAAATTGTTTAGTTAACTATAATTGTTTGAAGAACACATAACATGGGACCCTTCATTCCTTTACAACTAGGCTGCATGTTTTTGTTTAACATTTCACCTATAGTGGTTCCTTTAGAATTTTCTCGTTTTCTTCTTGATATAACTTTATATAGCATGATTATGATTAAGAACATATATACACACATGCGTTTTCTTATATTTTACTTAAGGATTTGTTTGAGAGAGTCGTGTTTACTTGGTTTGAAAAATACTCTCATTACAAGGAGGAAAATAGAGGGGTAGAAAAAGAAGTTTACCAGATCAATAGAAAATCTATCCTAAGTTCATTTCATAGCATTGTTTAATGCTAAAAAACACTTTTTCATCTTCCATTTATTACAACCAATTACGTATGTTAACTAACTAAGTTGCATCATTCCGATTCACAATACATTGCTCAATTAGAAATTAATATTTTCAAAATCAAATTGTGCATGGAAGAATACATTACACCTATGTTCTTGTTATAGATATTTTTATTTGAATTTAAGTGAAGAATTTCACATTTCATACTACTTATGGTTCATCATCTTAAGGATTTACTCCTAATAGCAACAGGGTAATTTACATGTTTCCAACATAAATTTTACATCTGAGTGATCCTAGGTTTAATATATTCCTATCAACACTAAGGGTTTTACTAACTTCTACAAGTTAGACCTAGAGTTCAATTTCCTTAACTTTCATGAGACCTTGGTTATAGCTAAAGTTATCCCATTCTCAAGGCTACATTTTATTATTTTATTAGCATCATTATTTAATCCACATTTATGAAAACAAAGCATGTGATCATGCATCATATTTGGTTTTTTGATTTATTAGGTTGATGAATTATTCATGGACCTCTATTTTATTACATTCAATTTATGATTACATTAGACATTTTTGTTGGTTTTGACATTTGTTCAATGAAAACTCATTTTCAATAGTAGTCATTCCTTAGTTTAATCTTATTTAACCTTTTACTAACTACATTTACATGGTTACTTTGGTCTGTATTAACATAATTTTGGAACAAATGTAATTCCTATAACACTTACGTATATTCGATGTTAAAATTTTACCTTTTCTAGACAAGGGGAACTATCGTGAGATCAAGGAAGGAATTATTAGGATTTAAGGGTGATTTAGATTCAAGATACCTCTTCCCATAAAAATCCTTCCATCATAGTACCCTATTTTTCCTATTACAGTTTGTTATAATTCAACAGTTAGTTTAAGTAGATTTAACCTTTACACGTCATAATGTTTTTTTGTTATATAAGAGTTTGTGTTGGCTCAAATGCTTGATTTATCAAAGAACAATTTGTATTTATTTATTTATTTATTTTCTTAACAACAAGAGAATGCCTAAATCAATTATGAAGACTTCAAGCATAACTTTATTCCTAAACAATATCTTAATTACTCTTGTTTCCCATTACTCTTACATGGTTAATTTGGACTCTTATGGGCATTGTTTTAGAACAATTGTAATTCAAATAACACATAATTTACACTTAGGGATTTAAGACTATAAGGAGTATGACCTCACACAAGACAACTCATTTCATTTCTCTTAGACATGCAAGTATTAAGTGTATATTGCAAGAGAGAGATATCCCAAATAATCTTATGCATTTTAAAAGTATCCTACTTGACCTATTTAAATTATTGGGTGAATACACTAGTAATGACACCTAGTCTCCACTCACATAATTTAGATATCACAATAGATCAATAAAATGTAAAACAACCAACTATCTTGCAAGGCTTTAGACACCCACTAGGATACCAGTGTAAATTACACACAAGAGGGTTAAACTTTTTCAAGATATGGTCATACCTACAACACCTCGACATGATCACCTCACTCATGCAAATATGATAGGTTTCAAAACGTAAAATCACCACCTCCAAAATATTGAGCTATAAGGTCCTTAATAAGACACATTAGTTGTGACAACATGAAGGTGATTAATGAGATGAGAGTATTTTATTAACATGATCAATGTTTTATACCATGGGGAAAGGAAGTACAATAGGCATTATAAATTTTTTAATAAAATTTTATTAGTTTTGATGAGAGGATATTCTACCTAGCATTGTGGGTGTTAAGGAAATATACCAATAATTAGATTAACAAAATATTTATTTTTATATCTTTATAACATATGCACAACATTGAGTACAACTTCACATCCAATTCAACGTTAAAATTTATAGCCACATTCATATTTCCTTTTCATAAAATACAAACAAAAATTATTTGAAAAAAAATACATATCATTATTCCATGGTAGTACATGTATTGCAACATGAAAATAACTTTATAATGACAACTCATTAGTTACAACATATCACATCCGTAAAATTCCTCTTGTTCGGAATTACCTACAACCAATGTTACATCATTCCTATGACTTAGTATGGAAATCCCTTACGAGTCAAGCATAAATCCACACATTCATCATTTTTAACATTTCAATTAAATAGAAGAGAGAGAGAGATAGGGAGAGGGGATATGATAGAGTTGTGTTTCTTATGCATTCATGCTTTCATATTCAGTTGTACTTAATATTTTTGTGATAGAGAGAGATTAAGCATGAGAGAGAAAGTTAAGAGACATTTAATTTTCCACTCACAATGTCATAACCATTTGCATTTCATTTCCATTCTCATTTCATTTCAAACCAATTCACATTTCCCAATTCATTTACATTTTTTTGAAACAATAAATTATCAAAGACATTTCTAGAGAGTGAAGAGGGTGGAGAGAGACAATAATCATACATTTCAAAATTCATTTATACAAAATAAAAGATCAAATTAAATTCTACATAACATAGCAATAGTATTATGAGGTCACATGTGTGCCTAGAAGTCAAACGTGACTCAAAAAGAAGATTTTACCTAAGGTTTAGAAAAGCTGTCTAAAACAACAAAAGTGCTTACGAGAAGGGTCTATAACACACTAGTTTTAAGTTCAATCACATAGCTATATGATTCCTACTTACTCCCCATATATAGAAAATTTATCGTGACTAAGAGAAGTTGATTATGAAAAGCACAACTCAAGTTACAAGGGAAACTTCGGGGCCGGTTATCGTAATTGCATCAACAACTCTTATCGCACAGTGAACAATGGGCCCCATAACTCAATTCCAAAATTATTTTCTGAAGGTTTTTCAAAGGAATGAATTTGGTTTATGATTCTCTTGTTGGCAGCATAGAGGTATGAAGTAGTGGTTTTAAGTTTTGCTCAAGCAAAGCAAATATCGTAGCGAAACTGATCGTGTTTTATTAAAATGACCATGTCACCATAAGTGAGCGATTAAATAAGAGCATTTAGGAATATGAATTTCAAGAGTGTTAAATAATTTGGAACAAATCGGTTAAGGTTCCCTAAGGTGTTTCATGTCACCACGGGTCATGCAAAGAGTTTCTATTTTGTGGTACATTTGGGTATGTCGCTCCATACGCATGAATTTCAAGATATTTTTTATTTAATTTTTTAAGAGTTCGTATCAAGGTAAAAAAACATTCAATTGTTGGGATTACATTCCCTATCATTCAACATTTAATTTTTAAAATCTAGAAATGATGAAGCAAGATTTAGTAAAAATGAAAAGGGGAAAACCATATCTATATCAAACGTTTGCTGGAGGAAAAAAATTGGGGGATTTTAATCCTCACTTTAGGTCGGTGACTTGCATTATTTTGTGATTTCCTAGTGCCTTTTTCCTCAAATAAATATTTTCAATATCCATCCAAATTGGCATTCCGTGAAACTATTATTTCAAAAAAAGTAGCACCCTACGATTTACACATTACAAAACCCTACTTTTGAATAACATGGGATTGTCTCAAGGTGTGGGACCCTTGTAATTGATAAAAACCTCTAGAGAAGGTTGGTTCCTAAACTATTATAATGCTAAGCTACCACTAAACTATCACTTCTAAAGGACCGAAAGAGGGAAATACATAAAATGTAAATCGTAGACTAAGGGAGGCGATAACAACAAAAGAAGGCTAGAGATATTCCTTGTGAGTGAAAGTGGAGGAAATGGGGAAGAAGAGGGAAGACCAAGTGCCACAATCCCAAAATTCATTTTTACCTCCAATCTCGTGAAACACAAAAAATTTAAGCCCTCATAAGGAAAACAACATGCACAATATACCTACAAAATATAACAGAAGGCAAGAAATGCAATATAAATATAGCTAAGGATAGAAGAGAAATAAAACACTAATTTTATTATTTAGAATGATGTACAATCCATTACAGTATAGGCACAAGGCAAGAATCCTTCACAAAATGCATAAATTTGAGGCCTACAGCTCACAAAAGTGTTGGAACAATTTTGGCAGAGTTCCTTTACAATTTTGAAATCCATCCCCTTTTAAATGAGGGGAATTTACATATAAATAGAGAAAAGGAGCTACCAACTGACATCCTTTGCTAAATGCCTGTACGTAGTTATGGGTAGCCAAAATGGTTCACTCTTTAATTATATTTTTTTTGCACGATGAATAGTGGTGTTATACCTCATCAAACCAGTTTTGAGCTACCTTGTATGGTGTCATTAATGTCTAGCCATATCTGAAACTCTTTGTTGTCACCTAATAGAAACCACTAGCTGACGCATGACAAGAAGGGAAGATTAGCCACCGATGAGGAAAATACTTGTCACGCGACAAGAAGAATTTTTGTCTCATGACCGCGAGGGAGGTTAAGATGTGACGAAAAAGGAGGTTGACGCATGACAAGAGCTAATGTTGTTGAAGCACGTCAATAGTGTGTGGTTGACATGAGATAGGAGGAAGCAATTAATGCTCATCAAAAAGGTGTAGTTGATGCATGACAGGAAGAATTTTTTTTTCATGAAAGTGAGGAGAGGTTGACGCATTATACCAAAAGGAGGTTCACCCATTACAAAAGGTGAGGTGGTTGACACGCATTAATAAGGCGTGGTTGACTTCGATAAGAGGAAGCATTTGAAACACATCAACAAGGTGTGGTTGACACCTGAAAAGAACATTTTTCACATGACAAGGGGAGGTTGACATGCGATAGGTGGCGATGCAGTTGATGCATGTCAAAAAGGTGTGGTTTGTATGCAACATGATGAATTGGTTGATGCGTGTCAACAAGGTGTGGTTGATGCATGATAGGAAGAAATGTTGTCACATGAAAATGAGGGGAGGTTGACACGTGACAACAAAAGAAGGTTGATGTGTGATAGGAGGAGATGTGGTTGATGTGCGTCAACAAGGTGTGGTTGATGCACAACAACAAGGAAGTCGTTGGCACACGAGAACAATTTACGGTTGATGCACGTCGACAAGGAAACAATCCTAACATTTTTCCAGTTTGATCATTAATTCTAATCAGGCTCCAAACCTTCTCCATGGTGAGCTTGTAAAATGCTCCCATTACCTATCAATGCATAGACCTATAGGTTGATCCATTTTGTAAGGGGGTGCAATAATGGATAACAATTGGTGACTTACGGGGTGATCTTCCTACTAGATCTGAAAGACCGCTAATTTAGCATCCATTGGGCATGGTGTCATTCTGATTGCTTAAATTGGTCTTATGTCTGAAACCTCTTGTTTCTTTGGAACAATGCTGAGACATTACTTTATCATCAGATATTTCCTGAAACTAGAATGTGCAACAACAACAAAGAAAACCCATAAACAAATAACAAAATCATACATATCCCAAAATGGAACATGCAGAGAGTGCACAAGCACTTATCTGAAAGAAAACCTAGATATAACCGAATGATGTGTTGTAAGGACTTGGATGAATTAACAATTCTAAACTAATATTTACAAGAAAGATACTCCCATCGGTAATAGTTCTTGAGATAGATGTAATTAACTCGAATCTACAATTCTTCTTCATCCATCTATGTCAATTAGAAAGCATTTTTTTCTTTGCATCCGAGATCAAGGAAGGGCCACTCCATATTGAATCAAAATTGGAGTGATTTTTAGGTTTAGCTCTATCTGTGTCCTATTTTATAACTTGGTCTCCTTCTTGAAAAGTTCTATTTTTGGCCTTTCTGTCAAAGTGCATCTTGATTTGAGGTTTTTCCCTTTCCATTGTTTTCATGGCCTGGTCCCTTAGCTCTTCCAACTCCATGAGCTCTACATACCTAAATTCCATAGCTGGAAACTTGAAAAACTCTAGCTACTTGATAAGCTCCAAGGATGGTAATTCAAGGGATATTGGTAGCCTTTCTTCCCTTCCATAAACCAACTTCAAAGGAGAATAACTAGTTGATTTCTTGGGAGTTATATTATCATTTGACAAGGATGATTTAAATTTGGTATGCCAAGGCCTCGATCCTCATCTCTGTTCTTCTTATGACTCTCAACAAGTTCTTGTTCATGGGATCTGCTTGTTCATTACCGTGACGGAATTAGTTAGAAGAAGTTCTCAAGTAGATGACATTTCTAACATCCCAAATAGATGTCTTTTCTCAAAGAAAATCTAAGGCATTATCTAATATTATAGTGGAAGGAACACCAAACCTTGTTGTGATACCTTCATAGAAGTCCAAAATGCTAGCTTCATTTTCTTACTTAAGTGCAATTACTTTTGTCCACTTAGTGAAGTAGTTTATGGCTATAAGAATCCATTTTGACCTAGTTTGGAACTTGGATTGATCATCCAAATAAAATCAAGCCCCCATTACATGAAAGGCTTCTTGACTGAGATAGGACGGAGTGGGAGGGCTGCTAGATTCTCTTTACTTGTGAAGAAGAAACACTTCTTACATTTCTTGATCCATGAGTGGCAATAATTAAAACTATTAGACCAGTAATAACCAGCCCTCATGATTCTAATAGTTTTTTCCTTTGGGGAAAAATTACCACCTTCCTCTCCATCATGAAACTCGTGTAATACCCTCTTTATCTGATCTGTCTTGATGCACCTTAAGAGGACACCATTCACATCGCTTCGAATAAAATATTATCTATAAGCACATATGGGATGAAATGAAGTCTGAAATACCTCCTTTTGGGCTTACTAAATCCTTGAGGATTTTGACCTGTTTGAAGGAAATGTACAATATCCTGAGTCCAACAAGGAATGGGTATACCACCTGTGGTGTATTTTTTATTATCTTGCAACATCATAATAGCTTGCACCTCCTCTCTTGATTCAACATGTTGGTTAGAAGCTAGCTACTCACATAACCCTTCCCCCAACTAATCTAGCCACATTTATATAAATATCATACTCCATGACCTTGGTTGTCCAACTAAATCTATTTTCATTAAGGTCCTTGTTTAAAAGAAAATATTTTACACCAGCATGTGAAACTAATAGATGAATTATGTTATTTGACACTAGATGTCTGAATTTTGGTAAAATTCTTATCACAACAAGGACATGCTTCTCAATGAATGAATATCTCACCTCATAATCCTCGAAGGTTTTGGTTAAATAATGCAATAGGCTGCTCTAGTCCTTCTTGATTTCGTTTTACCAAGTATGGAAAATATTTCATACGTGCCCCAAAAAGTGTATAAAATAAATTACTTTGAGAAATATGGATTTATGAGGGTTAGATCATGTGTAATGGCCTACTTTATAGCTTTAAAGATTTATTTTCCTTCACATTCCATCTGAAAACTATGGTCTTCTTCAGCATCAGCGTGAGTGGTTTGAAAATATGGGAAAAGTTAAGAACAAACCTCCCAAAAAAATTAAATTTCTCCATAAATCCTTGGAGAGCCTTCTTATGACTTGGCAATGGCAATGCTCGAATAACTTCTACCCTTTCTGGATCAATTACCAACCCTCCCTTAGACACAATGTGGCCTAAGAAATTTCCTTCATGAGCTAAGAATATGCACTTTTTTAGATTCAGAGACACTCTAAATCTTCTACTTCTTTGGAATACTTTATCCGAGGTGAAAGAGATGACTTGTTGCATTCTTAGAGAATACAATAATATAATATAGATACATAAGAACTATCTTATTGATTAGTCCTTTGAATTCCATATCCATCTCCCTTTGGAAAGTGGCTCAGAATTTGAAAGTCCAAATGGAATATTCCTATAGACATATGTACCCCACTTCATGGTGAAGACTGTCTTGAACTTTTCATCTTCTTTCACCATGATTCAATTATATCTCGAGTAGCCATCAACTAATGAGAACCTGTTGGAACTGTCTACAACCTGTAAGATTTACTCCATGGAAGGAAGTGGGTAGTGGTCCTTGAGAGAGGCCTTGTTCAAGTCCTCAAAAATCCACACATAACCTAATTTCCCCACTCTTTTCCTAATCGGCACCAAATTTTCTACCCATGAAGATTTCTTGATTGGAAAGATGATTCTCGCTTCATTTAATTTGTTTAGTTCTCTTTTCATGAGAGGCTTGATATGAGGATTGACTGAACTTTGCTTTTTCCTGATGGGTTTAGCTCCCAAATCTAGTTCAATCATGTGTTGTGCTGACTTAGAATTAAACCCTTTCAAATCTTCATATCTCCAAGCAAACTCATCTACAAATTCTTGGCAAATTTGTATAAATTCATATTTTTCTTGTTCAGTGTTTACCTTGCTAATTTAAAGTGTTTTTATTTCTCCAACAAAAATTGGTTTTGAATCCCCACCTTTGACCTAAATGTTTTCTCTTTCCCTCCAAAATTGATCATTAATATTGAATATTGACTCTAGAGTCACTAAACCCTTTGGTAGCTTATTTGTCCTCAGTTGAACCACCTAATCACCATATTATTGCTCCAATTTATCTTGATTTAGAACTGAGAAATCGGCATCCTCTGAAAGAAATTAATGTTTTGTTTATCATTCTCAAATAGCTATGCAAGCTTGTGTTAAAATATGACACAGTTGGCCTCACAATTACATCAATATATGGCTGCACTTTATCTCTTTTAATATTTTCCAAAACATCAAATGTTGTTCCAATTGTTGGAAGTCTATCTCGCATCCTCATTCTTCTTCCTTGGTAAGGATTGAATATTGAACACTTCAAAATCATCAATTTGATCCCATACCCAATGTTTGTAGGGTTTGAGAAGATCATTCTTAGCAGCATGTTTTCCCCTAACTTGGTTGACAATTAACTCACTATCCCCAAACACTTGCAAGTTTTGTATACCCCTCTTTCTTTCCCAATTCAATCCATGCATCAAATATTCATACTCAAAGTATTATTTAAACAAGTAAACTAAAAATAGAAATATGAGTAGTAATTAATAACTTATGGTGACGAAGGATTGATCCTCCTCCATCTCCTTACCTACTCCTTGAGCCATGGAAAAATAGCTTCCATACTTCATTATTACCCTTATTATCTGGTTTGGTGAGGCTAGAAAGGGGTTTGTTTTCCTCATGGAAACAATAAATCCCAACTCGGCCTCCTCTATTTCCTTGTATGGATCACATTCATGTTTTTTTCCCGTTTATCAAGTGTCAAACTGGGATGCCCCAACTTTGGTATCTATTTCCGAGATTTTGGGCAATTCTCTTGATCAAAGGTTGAGCAATTTACATTTATTGGGTTCGGTACACAAGGCTCAATAATGAAATTTGAAATAGATTTAGTCTGGATTGTAGTCTTAGCTCTATACCTTGTTCGAAGAGCATATGTGACCAATCAGTTGATAAGTAGCCTCCATTTTTGTTGGTGAAGTCTCTTGACAAGCACACTACAAAGAGTCGTGGAAAGTCAATCATTGAAATATCTTGCTGAACTGTGACATTAGGACATGCGTGCAATGTAAGGATTAAATATTTTATGATCCCAATAGTCCCCATTATTGTCCCATATAAATGTACCATTCCTCTGGATACCAGGTCATATTTCAAGCCCAACTGATATGTAATCTATTTCCGCATTCTTGAGCTCTGCTACCCTAAGTTAATCATACATTTGTGTACAAGATTGTTCCAATAACTTGAGAGATATATAGAATGGAGGAGGTTTCATTATTTTACCTTCTTTGACCTCTATGAACATCCTCTTTAGAGTTGTATTAGTGAGCACCTTCTCTTGATTCCTAGAAAACTCATTAGATGTTGAGCAAGTTTGAAAAGAACAATAAGAATATTTTTCCAAGCCACGATCTCATATGATAATAACACACCACATTAGATTTGCAAAATAGAAGAGCTAAAATACCATATATGGAAATCCATCATAATCCATAATTCTCAATACATTACAATACAATGACTTGAATTAATCAATAAGAGAGATGTACATATAGGAGGAGGGAAGTGTAACTACTACATAAATCAAGTAGTGAAGAACTCCCACTAATTGATACTGGTAGTTAAGTTAACTCCAGAAGACTAGTAAGCTAACTCCACATAACCTGAGAGGTTAACGTAACACAACTAGTAAGCTAACTACACACAACTCTCACACCTAAGAAAGCTAACCCAACAAGTGTAATAATTATCCTAATAAATAAATAAAAGGATAAATAATAACCTACACTAATACCCTTCCATAAGCATAGCTTAGGTGGGTGAAAAATAATGTGGTTCCTAGAAAAAGGCATGATGTGGTACCCAAGTATAATAACTAGGAAAATTGGACACTACAAGGTACCCAAAACCAATAATAACAAACTAGAGAGATAAAAATCCCGCTACAAGATATCCTCAGAAGCTCAGATCCAAAAACTTGTATAATGTTGAAGAAGTGTGGTGTGCATTGTGGTCGGAATCCACTGCTTGATCATAGAACTAAAAAAAAATTGACACTGGGATTCACCAAAATAGCTCCATGCAAGGAGACTATGAATGGAGTGATGTTGAAAATGAAAAAAAAAAATCAAACATAATTTGATCAATTGTTACAAATAGGTGTGCCATGATCCAAGAACAACCAGGGAAACAATGCAAGGACATGAGATCTAAATAAATAGGAGTGTCACGATCTAAGAAAATCCAAGGTAACAAAGTAAGGACACAAAATCTAAAGAAGAAAGATCAATTGCTACAAATAGGTGTGTCATAATCCAAGAACAATAACCAAATTAACAATGCAAAGACATGATATCCAAATAAATATGAGTGCCACGATCCAAGAAAATCCAACATAACAAGGCAAGGACACGAAACTACAAGAATTAGTAACCACACCCTCTCATACTTATGAATGAGCAAGAGTGATACCATAGATCTCGTATGAGTTGCCAAAATCAGCTACTCAAATCTTCGACAAACTAACATTGGGCTTCACTAAAATAGCTCCACCACAAGAGAGACTGTCAACATGGAAAAAAAGTGTCAAAAATACAGATCGAAAATATCTCAAAAAAACAACGAGAGATATAAATTTATACACCCATAGATACAAGAATGTAACACCCAAAATTTTAGGACGTCGGGCTCAACCGAAATTACGTCCACAAGTGATTACAATACCCTCCTAAATTTGGCACTTTATAATTGAGTGAATGTAAATATTTAAATGAGTAAAATTACCTTTTACATTTTAAATATGTGTATAAAAATGTCACCAATGCGTAAATCTCAAAAAAATACACAATTTCAAACAACAAATCACCTTAATCCAAGCTACGGATCAAAATTTATGATCTCTAAAAGGTTTTGTTATTAAAATAATATTTTAATGTTGATGCTTTTTTTAAATGTACACGTGACAACCAAATGTCCAGAGGGTAAAAGAGTGCATCAACATGATATGGGCATGTGACTAAAGGATAAAATTTTGTGCCTAAAACCTAAATGTCCAGCGGGTAAATCATTGCATTCAGAGGGTAAACGCCAATATCCAATGGACAAAAGAATGCACCTAGAGGGTATAGATCTACGTCCGGTGGATAAAAAAATGCATCGAAAGAGAAATATCCATAGGGTAAAAAGAATGCATCCATATGGTACACACTTATATCTAATGGATAAAAGAATGCACCCAGAGGGTACATATCTACATCTAGTGGATAAAAAACGCATCCAAAACGAAATATATATAAGGTAAAAGAATGCATCTGGAAGGTACACACTTACATCCAATGGATAAAAAAATGCACCTAGAGGGTACAGATCTACGTCTTGTGGATAAAAGAATGCATCCAAAATAAAAATATCTATAGGGTAAAAGAATGCATCTAGAAGGTACACACTTATATCGAATGGATACAAGAATGCAACCAAAAAGTACAATTGTTAATACAAACTTTGATCGCAAATATCTCTTTTTCTTGAACTTGTATACAACAACAAAGAGAAACTTAAAAGATGATATAAATTTTGAGTCAAAAATATATCTAGATATAATTGTATGGATTTTTGAAAAATGTGCCAAAAAAACCTTAAAACATGGTCATGTTTAAAATCGATTCTAGGGTTATTGCACCTTTCAAATTCAATGGCGCACTCGTGTTGTATAAAAATGCATGTTTGTAGAAAAGTGCTAATGATTCGAATACATGTGAAAATAATAAACCCTTGCTTGTAAAGAAAAACTTACGAGATGGATGTCTACATCATTTATAGCTCGATACCATGAAAATAATAATAACAAGATTGTTCCAAGCCATGATCCCAGATGAAAATAACACACCACATTAGATTAACAAAACTAGAGAGCTACAATACCATATATAGAAATCCATCATAATTTATAATGCTCAATACATTACAATACAATGAATTAAATTACTCAATAAGAGATATGTACATATAGGAGGAGGAAAGTGTAACTAATACCTAAATCAATGGTGAAGAACTCACACTTAGTTATACTTGGTAGTTAATTTAATTGTAGAAGACTAGTAAGTTAAGTCCACATAACAGAGAAGTTAACTCAATATAACTAGTAAGGTAACTTCACACAACTAGTAGACCTAAGTAAGCTAACCCAACAAGTGTAATGCTAACAAAAGTGTAATAATTATCCTAATAAATAAATAAAAGGATAAATAATAACCAAAACTAACAAAGAATTATTCTCTTGACAAGCACACTACAAAGAGTGGTGGCAAGTCAATCACTGATATATCCTACTGAACTGTGACATTAGGACATGCATGTAATGTAAGGTTTAAACCTTTTATGATCCCAATAGTCCCCATTGTTGTCCCATCTAACTGTACCACTCCTTTGGATACCAAGTCGTATTTCAGGCCCAACTGATTTGTAATCTGTTTTGGCATTACCAAACTACTAGCCCTTGAGTCAATCATGCAGTTGTGTACAAGATTGTTCCCAATAACCAAAGATATATAGAATGGAGGAGGTTTCATTATTTTACCTTTATTACCTCCATTACATCCCTCTTTTTGAGATGCATTAGTGAACACATTCTCTTGATTCCTGGAAAACTCATTTGATGCCAACCAATTCTCCATGGTTGCTCGAAACAAATCTCGTTGGCCCTAAATTTTCAATGATTTCCACATAGAAATGCTTATATTGGTCTTCTTCATTTGATCAATAATGTTAAAAGGAGATTGATTCTTCTTGTGTTTCCCTTTACTCAAGTATGATTTCATTATGCACACGGGTTGTTGTAACCAGAACCTAAGTTGGCTTAGAAGGAAGTTTGGGCTGATCTTGAACGTTTGGGGTTTCACTTGGATTGCTAATACCCCAAAGTGTCATAAAAGGTTGAGAAGTACTTGGATTAGATGACTTCCCTTCATATATATTTCTTTTCTTATACCTTGTATTGGCTACCACACCTTGAGAAGGGGACTCATTTATTCCACATAAATCCTCGGCCTTTCCAATTCAAAAGTGTTGTCTCGTTTGGAGGTGTTTTCTAATTAGCTACATGCTGCTCACTTCGTTCTTGGTTTAGTTCTTAAGGAACACCCATCTTAGTCACCATTAATGCTTGATTTAAATCACCTTTGAAGCATGTTTGCTTGACTATGTGGTTGGTGCGCATGGGCAACACAATTCATATTCTTGTGTTATGTTGTTTTGAGTTGAAACCAAGGCCCTAGATGTTGAAACTGCATTAGGATTATTTTCTTGGACTGTCCTAACAGCTTGGTGTTGTCCATGGTTTTGGTTAACAACTTGACTAGGTGGCCTGTTCGGCTGATATGGAGGTTTATTAGTTTGGAATTGAGGCTAATAAGCTCTAGAATTTTTAGTTTGTTGCCTCTTAAGAGTTACCAAATCGTTTCCTAAGTTTTTAAATTGTTTCATAACCTCTTAGAGATCATTTTAAGGAATAGAAGAAGAAGTGGAAGATTTATTTAAACTTTGATTTCTTGGATTAGGGAATGGAGCTATTGTAAGCATTTGATTAGGATTAGGATTCCCCATATCTGGATAGAGAGGCATAGGTGGCCTAGGTGCATGTTTCTTGGATTGGATTAGGAAATTATCAACTCTAATAACTATGGCATAAGTTTCTCGTAAGGTTATTCCCCCCATAGATTGTATCATAACATATATATATATGAATTTAGAGCTTTAAGAAAATAGAGAAATGTACCTTCGCCAGTTGTTGGTCTGACCGTAATTGGGATCCTTTCCTATGTTATTTGGAATCTAGAATTTGAGGTATGTCATCTTCTCAATTGGTGCCCTTTTTTATCGTATTCATCTACTCCAAAAGGGATACGTGTTAAGCCTTCTCCTAAAACTTTCCACGAGAGAGATGTGCACAATTGATCCCAATTATAAATGAATCCTTCTCCTAAGCCTTTGAACCACTACAACATTTTTCCTTTGAAAGAAGAAGCCAACAACTTGATCACAACATCAATCTCATAAATTTCATATATGCCATAGGAATTTACAATGTATTGAATGTGGTTAATGGGAGTTGTGTGATTTTCTCCAGTGAAGTATGGGATATTTTTAATTTTGTGATTGGGACAAGATTTTGTGCATAAAGGGCAAGTAGATTGTTTCTATGAAATTTTCATATGTGTTTAGGGGTGGCTGATTTGGTGGTTATAGATGAGCTATCCCGAGTGGCCTAATAACCCTAGTTGATTGAAGAAATGGTATACTTAGTGGAGGTGTTGATAATTATCTATTTCATGGAGATGGAGAACTTTGAGCTCTTCTTCCCCTTCTTTCTCTATCCGGGGATAAGTGTAGATAAAGAAACAACCCCTCTTCTTTAGTTCTTGACCTTGTATGGATTCGTCTCATGAACTTGATAAACTTGGGCTATTGAAACCACTAGATTTGAGTGATGCAATCACCAGATGTGTTTTTGCAAAGCCTTTAAAGGCTATAATTTCACAAGGACACACACCCAATCTTGATAAAAATGAAATTATCGACTTCTATCGCACCAGGCATGTCATAAATATTATGTTGGAAAGTAGAAACCTAGAGTTTTCACATTACAAAACCTTACTTTCGACTAACATGGGATTGTCTCAAGGTGTGGGACCCTTGCAATTGAGATAAACCTCTCGAGAAGACTACTTCTAGACCTATTATAATTCTAAGATACCCCTAAACTATAACTTCCAAGGGACAATAGAGAGAGAGAAATACATAAAATGTAAATCCTAAGCTAAGGGAGGCGATAGCACCAAAACAAGGATAGAGAGATTCCTAGTGAGTGAAAGTTGAGGAAAATGGAAAAAATAGGGAGACCAAGTGCTATAGTCTTGAAACGTATTTATACCTCCAATATTATGGAGCACAACAAATTTAAGCCTGTAAAGGAACACAATATGCACAATATACATACAAAATATAATAGAAGGCAAGAAATGCAATTTAAGTCAAGCTAGGGTAAGAAGAGCCACAAAACACTAATTTTATTGCTTAAGTTGATGTACAATCTATTATAGTATAGGCACAAGGAAGGAATGCTACAAAAATTCAAAATCTGAGGCCTAGAGCTCACAAAATAGTTGAAATGTTTTTAGCAGAGTTCCTTTATAATTTTAAAATCCCTCCCCTTTTAAATGAGGAGAATTTACATATATATATATATAGAACAGGAGCTACCGGCTAGCATCCTTCACTAAATGCCTATACATATCTATGTGTATCCATGATGGTTCTCTTTTTAATGGTACTTTTCTTACATGGCAAAGAGGGGGTGTTAGACCTCATTAAACCGGTTGTTGAGCTACCTTGCACGATGTCATTAATGTTTGGTTGTATGTGAAACTTTTTGTTTTATCCTAATGGAAACCACTAGCTGACGCATGACAATAAGGGCATAGTTATTACCGATGAGGAAAAACATTGTCATGTGATGAGAAGAAATGTTTTCACATGACAACAAGGGGAGGTTGATGCACAAAAGTAAAACAAGGTTAATGCACCATAGGAGGTGATGCGGTTGATACACGTCAATAAGGTGTAGTTGATATACGATAGGAAAAAGTGGTTGATGTGCATCAACAAGGTCTGGTTGACATACGACATGAAGAAATATTGTCACATGAAAGTGAGGGGAGGTTGACATGCTACAATGAAAGGAGGTTGATGTGTGACAAGAGATGATGCGGTTGTCCCATGTCAAAAATGTGTGGTTGAAGTGAAATAGAGAAAGCACTTGATGTGTGTTAATAAGATATGGTTGATGTGCGATAAGAAGAAATGTTTTCACACGATAGCAAGCGGAGGTTGATGCACAACAACAAAATGAGATGATGCGATTGATGCGCATCAATAAGGTATGGTTGATGTGTGACATGAGAAAGAAGTTGACACGCATCAATAAGGTGTGGTTGACATGTGACATGAACAATTTTTTTCATATGAAAGCGAGGGTAGGTTGAAGCATGACAACAAAAGGAGGTTGATGCACGACATGAGGTAATCGGTTGATACATGATAGGAGGAAGTGGTTGATGTGTGATAGGAGGAAGTGGTTGATACATGTCAAGAAGGTGTTGTTAATCCATGACAACAAGGAATTGGTTAACGCATGCCAATAAGGTATGGTTGATACGCGTCAACAAGGTGAAAATCTATACATTTTACCAGTTTGACCATTAATGTAAAAAGTGTTCCAAACCTTCACTACAGCGAATAAGCTAACTACAAGATACCTTGTAAAATTCTCCCATTAACTATCAATGCCCAAACCTGTAGGTTGATCCATTTTGCAAGGGGGTGTAAAATGGATAATGGAACCCATGTTATTTCAAATTAGGCAAACACTTCATGTGTCAAGTGTAAGATTCTACGGTTTTCATGCCTACTTATAACAATATCGCTTTTAAAACCAAATTTTCTTACTTGTTGAGAAGCCTAACCTTTGTAGATCACCCTAGTAAGGTCCCCTATAAAATCAATGAAAATATCTGTTCATCCTCGCCTAGCTTTTTTCAACTACCCACCCTTTCAATATTTTGGAGGACCCAACAATACCAAATTTACAAAAACTTTTAACAATAGATTATTTGTTCTAACCTAAACATATTTTTTCTCATATAATCTCAAGTACTACGGCATCCATAGAGTCTTTGAAAGAAACATCCCAGATAATCCTCCTATACGGTTTGATTCCATTGCATGGAATGTGAGTAGAAACCTCGGTCTCCTAAAAAGGAACAAAATTAAAGGTTCTTGTTGGTGCTTAATTTGATCTCGCCCCATTTGTCATTGAACTTCTTTAGTTTGTGGGCTCTGTCGTATTTTCTATATCCCCATATTGATGCATAATTTTTTTCCTTCATTTGGTTGCCAAGATTAGTCCCTTCCTTGGTGAGGATCACTTAAAAGTCCAAATTTTTCTTTCATTCCTTTGTCCACGTGAAAGAGTCTCGTATCTTGGGCGTAAAACTCAGTTTTTCTTTTTCTTCCATTTTCCACGACCACGTTTTCTTGTCACTATCATTTTTGTCCCAAATATTTGTGGAAACGTGATTGGATGTAGCTTGAAGGATCACATTTGGGCCTTATAGCATTTCTAATTTCTCTATCCTTGAAGAAAGATTCATTTCTGGCTCAAATGGTGTTTTTCCGCATTTTACGGTTTGACGTGTGTTTTCCCCATGAAATTTACATCTCAGCATCAGTGGAAACATGGTGACCCTTTTTGGTTGGATGTGGCTCGGTAGGGAACTTTGAAAACTCTAACATTCACTTTAGACTCAAAGCTTGTCCACATGGAGGGTCGGCACTCATTTGAAAATTCACCTTTTGTTTCGCCTTGGTGTTATGCAGGGGAGATAAGTGGAGATTTTCGCTTCCTTTCCCAGACTTAGAAAAAAATTTCATGCAGTTGGCATAATTTTGGTGGACCATGGACACGTGGAGGGTTGGCGCTCATTTGAGGATCCGCCTCAAGGTTCCACCTTAACAATTACAACAGGGAGACATGTGGAGGCTTCACGTCGGCTCATGTTTGTACTGCAAATTTTCAAAGTAATTTTGAAAATCCTGGGACATGTGGAGGGAATGTTATCACCAAATCACAGCACCCCTCTATTTATACAAGTGCATATACTTGAACTCACGGTGTGATTGGATAACATGGGTACTATCTCCAAGTTGTGGGACTTGCTACTTGTGATAGACCTCTAGAGAAAGCTGGTTCTTGCTCCTAAAATACCTGCCACAATCTACTCTAATGCAGGGGAAACTAACTATTATAACCTAAATTTCCAAGGGACCAGGGAGAGAGAATGCATAAGATGAAATCCTACACTACAGTGGTGATACACCAGAAAAGGAGGGTGTGAGAGTAGTCTTCAAATGCGTGAAATACAGAAGCAAAGTGCACACTAGAAGAGGTGATGACAGTTCTCCATAATCTAGCAAAATGCATTCACAACAATATTTCAAACATACACAATGATAATGGATCCCTGCATGAACATAATAATAGACACAATATTCTTGTAATCAAGGTTGAAGGGGCAAGAAGAATGCAAGAAAACATAGCAGGGGAAGATACATCCACAAACTTATATTTTATTGCTTCATGATATGCACAGTTCAATCTATTACAAGATAAGGGCCTGGATCACCATGCAAGGAGTCCACAACAAGGGCCTGTAACACATCAGCTTCACAAAGAAATTTTGGCAGAGCTTTGCTACAAAAACTACCTCCCTTTACAATGAGCCCAACACTCCAATTTATAGAAAAATGAGAAGAGAGAGAGAAGGGAAAATGGAAATCCCAAAATCTATCCTTCAACCACTTGTAAGAGGCATTAAATAGAGTAAAATTATTGTATATTACTTACAAAAGGCTCCCCATACTGTCCTAGGTGCTGCAGCAGAGAAAGAATGGTGACCATGCCTCTTAATTGCACTCCCAACTACCAAATAAAACATTGTTATGAACCCGACCACGTTTTCTAAAAATATTGATCAATCTCTCATCAAATATGGAATTTATTGATTTCTATGTGTCGGGCTTGGAGCCACCATTCCAACAAGTATAGATTTTGTGTGATTTCGTTAAGAAATGCAAAAGTTATGGCCTTCTGAGTGCGGGCGGCTATTTTAGGTCTGGCAGGCGTTTTCTGTCATTTGACGGGAATGAGCATTAACTGACTGGAGCCGAATATGTTTATTTTAATTAAATATATCTACCCTCATTAAAAATAATAAATCTAGTTTTTGTGGTATAGAGGATGTCGTGCTCGTTCCAGAAAGTCCAATTTTGTGAAAATCGGAGCTCGGAGTCAAAAGTTATGGCCATTTGAAGTTTCACGGGTCAAACGTTGACTTTTCTTCCTTGCCTTCGGCCATTTTGGCTTTTCACGTCCCGCACATCCCTCACATACCTCGTGCACTTTTGTCCCAGCTGTCCCAGACGAATTCTCCCGCATCGGCCGATTCGGGCTTCCTTGTCTCTCTTTGCGGCCTTTTCACCTTTTCGCGTCCCGCGTCCCTCACGTACCTCGCGCACTTTTGTCCCGGCTATCCCAGACGAAAATCTCCGAACTACCTGAAATGGACCATCTTGCAGAAAATCGAATGATTCATGCCCCATGCATACTTTTGTCCTGGCTGTCCCAAACCGCACGAAACAAAAACTTGACGATTTTTCCTGTTTTCGGCCAATTCAACTTTTCACGTCCCGACGTCCCAAATATCCCTGCAGATCGCTGGGACAAAAATGTCTGACTCAAATGATTTTCTTTATATTTTTCCCCCAAACATGGTACGAAGAACCTCAGTATGACCCGTACTGGTACAACCCGAACCCTTCAGACCCGAAATGCTTCAAAATAATCCAGCAACCTTATTTTTTGCATTTTTTGCATTTTTTCTAACTCGTTGGGATCTTTCCTTGGATGGGAGAGTTAGATAGAAGCCGAGGGGGCCCAAAAAACATGATTTTGGGCCTGGATCAATGTACTTGCTTGGGAATGAATAATTTGATGCATGTTATCAAAATTACCTTGAGGGTGAATTTTGGACAACAATTTTGGCGACTCAGCGGGGTTATCTGCCTACCAAATGAAGAATGGCCAGCTGCTTGTAGCAATCCATTGGGCATGGAGTCTGTTTGATAATCTCTCAGCTGATTTGAAATTTGAAAACCTGTGTCCTTGAGCTATTGAAACATTTGTTGAGCTGGTTTCCCTATGGCTGCAATTCTTTTCCAGAGGCTCGATGAACTGCAAACATGCACATACTAGAAGCAATAGGACATGTGCACAAGCACTTAGGGAAATAAAAATACTCTAACAGCAGTACAATGTGCATAAGCACTTAGAGGAATGGAAATTCTAAATTAATATTTACAAGGGTGAGAAGCTATCTTTCTAGTAGCAACGTTTGAGATAGATCCCATTGACCGGAATCTGTAATTCTTCACCATCCAACTTAGCCAGTTGGAAGGCATTGCTACCTTTGCATTCAATGATCATGTATGGGCCACTCCAGATGGCATCAAACTTGGAATGCTTTCCTGGATTTGCACGATCTGCATCCCATTTCAACACTAGATATCCAATTTGGAAGGTTCTAGCCTTGGCTTTCCTGTCAAAAGTCTTCTTGATCAAGGCTTGATCCTTCTCTATTGCTTGGGCTACATGCTCTCTAACTTCTTGGAGCTCCATTAATTCTGCATATCTAACCTCCATGGGTTCAAACTTAGCTAGTTCCAACTATTTCATGAGTTCCAATGTTGGCAACTTAAGTGATATAGGTAGAATTGCTTCTTTCCCGTACACAAGCTTATATGGAGAGCTTCCTGTAGATCTCTTGGGTGTGATTCTATCAACCCATAGGGCCGATTTGAGCCTTGCGTGCCAAGTCCTTTGATTTTCATACAGAGTCCTTCTAATGATTCTTAGTAGGTTCTTGTTCGTAGACTTGGCTTGGCCATTAACCTGAGGGTAATAATTTGATGAAGTGTTGAGATACACACAATTCTTCACACCCATTCAGTGATCTTTGTGCCAAGGAATGCTAATGCATTATCTGATATGATAGTGGCAGGGCACCAAACCTCATGACTATCCCTTCATAGAAATCTAAGATATTGGATTCGTTTGCCTCCTTGAGTGCCACTACTTCGGTCCACTTGGTGAAATAGTCTATTGCCGTAAGTATCCACTTGTGACCTTGACTCGAATTGGGATTGATAACCCCAATGAAGTCCAATCCCCATTGCATAAATGGCTGATCTATTGAAATTGGATGAAGGGTCAAGTGCTACTAATATCTCCTCTTTAATTTTCTCACTACTGGAGGGCACAATCCTATTTGGAGGTAACGCACCAAGTCTTGAGTCCAACATGGAATGAGTGCATCATCAGCTGGTTGTTCTTGATCATTCTGTAGTAGTAGGACAACATCTTCTTCACCTTTTGAGCCATTTGGTTATTTGACAAATGAGCTGCTCACACAAACCTTTTCCACTGAGACCAGTTTGGTTACTCTCGATTTCAATATCATATTCCATCACCCGAGTCATCCAACCTACTCTCTTCTCATTTAAATCCTTGTTTAGGAGAAATTCCTTGACACCAACATGAGACACCAATAGGTGAATCTTATTGTTTGAGACCAAGTGTCTGAACTTCTTCAAGCTCCGATGATAGTAAGGACATGCTTTTTAATGAAAGAATACTTTATTTCATAATCTTCCAAGGTTTGATGAAGAATGCTATGGGCTGTTAGAACCTTCTCTATTTGGCTATGTCAAGATAGTTGATATTGTGTTTGATCCTCCAAACGCATACAACATGAAGTCCTTTGAAAAGTCTAGGTTGATAAGAGTTGGAGCTTGTGATATTGCATGCTTGATGTTTTCAAAACTCTCTTTGCCTTCTGTTGTCCATTTGAATGCCAGACTCTTCTTCAACATCATTGTTAAAGGCTTCACAAGAGTAGCAAAATTAGGCACAAATCTGCGGACAAAATTTATCCTTCCCAAGAAGCTTTGAAGAGATTTCTTATGGTGTGGCAATGGGAGTGTTCGGATGGCTTCAACCCTTTCAGGATCAATTGTTATCCCTTCCCAAGAGATAATGTGGCCTAACAATTTTCCCTCGTGTGCCAAGAATATACACTTCTTTGGATTCAACGACACTCTGAACCTTCTACACCTCTGAAACACTTGTCTGAGGTGAAAGAGATGGTCTGCTGCATTCATTGAAAAGACAGTGATATCATCTAGGTATACGAGTACCATATTGTTGATTAAGCCTTTGAACGCCATATCCATAGCTCGCTAAAATGTTGCTCTGGCATTTGACAGTCCAAATGGCATCTTCTTGTAAGCATATGTGCCCCATTTCGTAGTGAATGTTGTCTTGAATTGATATTCATCCTTCACCATTATCTCGATTATAGCCCGAATAGCCGTCTAGCAATGAGAACCTTTCTGAACCAACTACAACCTGTAATATTTGTTCCATTGATGGAAGTGGATAATGATCCTTGAGTGATGCTCTATTTAGGTCATGAAAGTCCACACACAATCTTATTTCTCCATTTCTCTTTCTTACTGGCACTAAGTTTGCAACCCAACTTGAGTGTTTGATGGGGAAGATGATACTGGCCTCAATAAGCTTGCTCAACTCTTTTCTCATGAGAGGTTCGATATGGGGATTCACTGGCCTTTGATTTTTCCTAACAGGCTTGGATTCCGGATCCAGCTCAATAGTATGTTGTGCCAACTTTGGATTGAAACCTCTTAAATATTTTTAATTCCAAGCAAAGACATCTGGGAACTCTTGAAAAAGTTAAACAAAATCAGATTTCTCTTGTGGAGTATTTACTTTGCCAATTTGCAATGTCTTGCCTTCATCTACTAAAATGGGCTCTAAATCTTCACCCTTTACTTGAATGTTCGCTTTCTCTTTCCAGAACTGATCATTCGGGTTGAAGATTGACTCCAAGGTTATGAGGCCTTTTGGTAATTTGTTAGTCCTCAGCTGCACCACCTGATCACCATACTGCTGCTCCAGCTTGTCTTGATTCCTAGCGAAGAACTCAACTTCTTCTTGTAGGAAATTAACAATTTGCTGATCATTCTCAAAGACTTGACAACTTGTGTTGTTATCTGGAACAGCTGGTCTCACAACCACTTTGATATGAGGATGATATTTTTTTGTTTTTATACTTTCTACAACGTCAAATGCAGCCCCAATTGCTGCCAATCTGTTCACTTGATTCATTCTTTTTTCTTGGGATGGAATTGATGCTAAAAGATTCAAAATCTTCAATAAGATCCCATACCTGATTTTTGTAGTTCTTCAACAGATCATTTTTGGCGGCATTTTTTCTCTGACTTGGTTTACGATCAGCTCACTATCACCAAATACTTGCAAATTCTTGATGCTTTTCTTCCTTGCCCAGTGCAATCCGTGAATTAAGGCTTCATACTCGGCTATATTGTTTGAGCAAGAAAACTGAAAATGGAAGGCTGAGTAATACTTTGTACCTTGCGGTGAAATGAGCATAGCTCCTCCTCCTGCACCTTGTCTACTACTTGACCCATCAAAGAACAATTGCCATACTTCATTCTCGTCCTTGTGATCTGGCTTGGTGATGCTGGGGAGAGGTTGATTCTCTTCATGCAAACAATAAACTCCTATCTCAGATTCTTCTATTTCTTGATAAGGATCAAAAGCATGCACCTTGCTTGCCCATTCATCAAGAGTCAAATCTGGGATGCTTCCAACCTTGGTGTCACCTTTATCAGAGCTTGGATAATCTTATTGATCAAATCTTTGAACAATTGGTATTGAATTGGCTTGGAGTGTAAGGCTCAATGTGAAAGTTTGCAATAGGTTTAGACCTGATTGTGGCTTTGGTTCCATATCTTTTTCTGAATAGCATGTGTGACCAATCAGCATATAAGTAACCTCCAATCTTAGTTATGAAATCCCTTGATAAAAATAGGGCAAAGAGTGGTGGAAGATCTATCACCGACACATCTTGTAACACTATTACGTTGGGACATGCGTACAATATGAGGCTCAAACTTTTGATTACTCCAACCATTGTCATTGCTTTCCCATCTAATTGCACTACACCCTTGGAGATGACTTCATATTGAAGCCCTAATTGATCAGCTATCTGTTTTGGCATGACTGAGTTGCTTGCTCCCGAGTCAATCATGTAATTATGTACCAACTTGTCTCCTATGATCAATGAAACATAAAATGGAGGGGGCTTCAACATTTTACCTTGCTGTCCTCCATGATTCCCTTTAGGTTGGGAAACATTTGTGAGTACCTTCTCTTGCATTTGGACGTGTTGATTTGAAGTTGATCAATCCTTCATGGCAGCTTGTAGCAAATATCTTTGGCCTGGGATGGAGAATGATTCCCACATTGATATGTTTACATTTGTCTTCTTCATCTGATCAATGATGTTGAATGGGGATGAAGCATCCTCTGTGGTCCTTTAGCTTGCGTACTCATTCCTTGCACATGGGCAACAAGCAATTGATATTTGAGTTGGTCTAGGAACTGGTTTGAGTGGTCCTTGCATGTTTGGAACTACATTTTGTTTGCCAACAGCTTGTGAAGTGGTAGAAGGTTGTGGATTACTTGGAGCCAATGGCTGTCCTTCACCCAAATTTCTCCTTTTTGACCTTGTGTTGGCTGCAACACTTTGAGGGTATTTGATTCATACCACAAAAATCTTCATCCTACCAATTGACAAGAGTAGTTTCATTCGGAGATGTCCCTTGCTTGAGGTGCTTCCTACTACGATGTCCTTCTTGGCTAGACTCTGCAACCCACCGACGGTTTGCACCATCGAGCCTGATTTAATGCACCGTTAAAGCACATTGATTGGTTATGTGGATGATTACATGGGAAACACCAATCATATTCCTGGGCCATGTTATTTTGCACCAGTACCAAAGCTCTAGATGTGGATGCAACATTGGGATTATAGGGCTGAAATGGTCTGATGGCGGGACACCTTGCTTGATTCTGATTTACAGTTGGATTGGGTGGTCTTTGAGGCTGATATGGCTGCCTGTTAGGCTGAGCTTGAGGCTGATAAGAAGGTCTAAAACTTTGGGCTTGCTGCCTCTTGAGTGTAACCAGCTCATTACCTAAATTTTGCAATTGCTTCATGACTTCTTGAAGTTCATTTGAGGCACTAGAAGATGAAGTAGAAGCTTCACTTGAATTCTAATTTCTAGGAGTGGGAATAGGAGCTAAAATAGGTGCTTGATTAGTACTTGGACTCTCTAAATTTGGATACAATGGCATTGGAGGCCTAGGAGCTAGCTTACTAGCTTGAATCAAACAATTTTCAGCTCTAATGGCAATGCTATAAGCAACAGGGATAGTTGTTCCTCCCATGGATTGAATTAACATAGAAATATCAGAATTTAAAGCTTTAAGGTAATATAAAAAAGCACCTTCTATTGCCGGCCTTACTACCACTAGAATCCTCTCCCAAGTCCTTTGAAATCTGAAGTTGAAGTCGGCCACCTGCGCATTGGGAGCTCTCTTGATAGTTGTTAATTATTCCAAAAGGGACAAATTATCTCCCTTCTCTCTGAACTGCTCATGGAGGGATATACATAGTTGGTTCAATTTTGGATAGAGCCTGAAGCAGGACTCTGGAACCATTATAAAGCCTTCCCTTTGAATGAAGACACCAACAGTTTGACAGCTACTTGCATCTCATTAATCTCATGGATTGCACAAATATTAGCAATGTCCTTGACATGATCACTAGGAGTGGTCTGATTTTCTCCAATAAAGTATGGAATGTTCTTCAATGCTGCAACTGGGATTGGATTTTGTACATTGAGAGAAAGTGGGCTGCTTCAGTGAAATTGACGTATGGATTTGGTTGTGCCATGCTGATTGGTCGAAGAACTCTTGTTGATTGGATGAAAGGCTGCCCGGTGGAGGCGTTGACAAGGTTCTCTTAGGTGGAGATGGAGATCTTTGAGCTATTCTTCCCCTTCTTTCTATTCCTGGAGATAGGTGTAGATAAAAAAACAATCCTTCCTCCCTAGTTCTTTACCTGGTCTGTATTCTTCTCATAAATTTTCCAGGCTTGGACTGCTAAAACCAGCGGATTATGCCACTTTTGGAGTCGCCGGATGTGCAATTTCAAAGCTCCTTCAAAGTGAAACTTACAATAAGTGCACATTGATCTTGTCGTACTTAAGTGAAGACCTCTAAGGTCCCACCAGTGTGCCGAAGCGTAATCACTGCTTTGTAGTGTAGGATTTCATCTTATGTATTCTCTCTCCCTAGTCCCTTGGAAATTTAGGTTAGAATAGTTCGTTTCCCGCATTAGAGTAGATTGTGGCGGGTAGTTTAGGAGCAAGAACCAGATTTCTCGGAGGTCTATCTCAACTAGAAAGTCCCACAACTTGGAGATAGTACCCATGTTATCCAATCACACCGTGAGTTCAAGTATATGCACTTGTATAAACAGAGGGGTGTTGTGATTCGGTGATAACGGGGACCACGCTTGTTTGGTGACCATCCCTAAGTTTTATTTTGAATAAGTTCTAGGAGGAAACTTGGAGGCTTCCACTCACTTTTCCCTTTTCTTGGACTTTTCAACGGCCAAAGAAAAATGTCTTAGACCCTAGACACATGGTGCCTTCCACTGAACCTTCAATTTTTTTAACAAACTCTTTCAGACTGAGACGCGTGTTGAGGATGCACTAATTTTGGGTCTCTACTTTTGGGGACCATATCAAAAGGTGCCATTGAGACATGTGGAGGCTTCCATTGGCTCCTTTTTATACTAAGACTTTTCAAAGGCCAAAAGATAATTTTCTTGGGCCCAGGGCACATGGAAGGCCTACGCTTGTTTTGAAACTTGCCCCTATACTTCTCCTTTGTAGTTACACCAAGGAAACATGTGGATGGCTATGATATAAATTAAAAAAGGGGAAAAAATCAATGCTTGCTCTGTATTACATCTATTTTTCTACCTTTTTACCCCACGATTCCTAGAGACATGAATATGCAATGTTTTTCATCGTTCTTTGATGAAATTCCTTTTTGTATCTGTTTGTAAAGTGCCATTTGATAGATTCAAAACTTAATTTTTGAGTCCAAGGATTATTAAGGTTGATATTTTGAAGTTGGAATTTCTCAGGCACTTGCAAAAATGGGAATTACCAAAGGAGATGGATGCGGGACAAAGTTACAAAGGAAAGAGAGGGAAAAGGATGAAATGATGAAAGTTGTAGGCACAAAAGATGAAAAAGGTGTTGCCTTAAGAGCGAAAAGGATTACTGTCATATCCAGTTGTGTAGGGCCTCCTAAAATGATTAAAAAGGGGATTTCTCACATGAAAAAATCAGAATGATTAGAAGGATTCCCAAAAATTTGTGGCATGGCATCCTAGTCATTAGTTGAGGGCCCAAGAAACATGATCAGTTCACAATTGGTCCACCTGGAAACTTTCATATATGAATTTGTTAAATGTCACTTTTTGAGACATTGGTAACAAGAAAAGGTCCCTTAAATATTCTTCTATTTTGGGGGAAAATTGAGTGAGAAAAATGTATAAATGCAATGAGAATAATCTTACAAATGGTCAGGGGTTAAATTATTAAGAGAAAATTTGAGAAAGCCATCTTCCTGAGAGATTAATCCGAGATACTTGGTTATTTATTTTTGTGTTAGATTTTCTATCGTGTCAAGTTTTTTGCAGATGTATAGCCATTGACGAGCATTGAGATTTCTCTGCAATCTTTCTCCCGCGATTAATCTAAGTAATTTATAAATTAATTTGTGTTCAATGTCTAGGAATTTGTGTATGCTTTGTTTCGAATGTCTACAAATAGTTTCTTTGATTCTCGCTATAGTCTTACATTGAAATATTTGTGATATCACACAAGATCTCATCCCTTTGAAAATTTAGTGGCATTTGTAATTTCATCTCAAGTAGAGCCTTCATCTTTGTGATGAGATAAAAAATTTAAAACCACTCCACTATCATTTTTGATAAATATTTTATGTAAGTCTTCGGGTGTACCTTAGGCATGATTGATAAGATAGTTTGGTGTTTAATTGAGTCTTATGACTCAATATTTCATGTTAGAGTCTCAAATATTATGTTGAAACACATTGATCTAGGCCTCCATTGAATCACACCTTCTAGTTGAAGGAACATCTTAACTATTCTGAAGCTTTCTGTTGTTGAGTTGTCCATTGTTGTGAAGTTTCTCAGAGATCTGGTATAATCAACTTTATCCTACTTAATCTCCCACCAAAATCATTCAAAACCATGAATCCATCCTAAACTACCCATATTTTCCCTATATATCCACAAAGGAACAAAATCTATTTACTAAAATATGTAGAACAATCAGGATTTCTTAATGTCTTAGTAACCTTAGCCTTGTGTTGAAAGTATCTCCATCTTTTAGAAGTGACAACTCTTAAGAGTTAAATTATGGAGTATTGACGGTTTTCCCAAGATTTTATTTATAAAATTTATTCAAAAGAAGGATATCTCCATCTCCTTCATCAAACGAGAGGTTAAAATAAGGGTCCTCTCACCCTTGTCAAAAGGCACGGCCTAAAGTAGTGAGGAAATTTCAAATCATCTTTAGGGTGCTATCCATCTCTCCACAAATTTGAGTGACAAAGGGCTAGTTACATCTCATCCCTGGCTACAAAATGACACACACAATGATCTATCGACTCTAACCTCCATACCCAATCTATGTTATTGCTTGGCTTGAAAGGGAGAACAAATTTTGATACCAACACTTGTGGCGTCGTTGCTAGGGACTCTTTGAAGTATTTTAAAAATATAGTACATACAAACCCTGGCAATACTACTTAAACATGTTGTGTGCTAATACATTTTCGAAACATCATTCTCTGTTTAGATTTGTAATAATTGTTCATAGTTGTGAGTTACGAGTGAAATATTTCCATCTTATATAGTTATTGCACTACATTTTGTATCATCATTGGTAAAATCTTGTAAGATTTGAATGAATCTGGTATTGACAGACATTTGATAGGTATTTCATAGTGCATTTGCGTAAACTCGGGTGAAAATCCTTAGTGGCAACTCCGTTTTATTTAAATTATTTATAAATACCAGTGTCTTAACATATATCAAGTAAGATTTTTCATTAATATCTGCAAAGCTAGAAGGAAGAAGATCTGTCTTTTCCAAGGACCCTAGTAGAAGGTTGTTTCAAGAGCTGGGAAAGTCTAATTCAAAAGGAAGAATAATTTGGAAGGTTTCAGAGATCAACCATCAAGAAAAGAGATCTCCATTGGTGAAACTGATCATCCTGTGATTGAAGATTGCAATACTTCCTCAAGTGCTTCTGAATTAGGTAGTCTCTTTGTTGAATTTAATTCTCCATCTAGATAGAATCCTTATTTTGTATTTAAAACATTTGCTTCTCATTCTACCCAATTATTTCCCAAATCTAATAGATTTTTCCAAGAAACAGAGCCTTTAGAGGGCAGTCATTCTGAAAATTACATCTCTGTACCGCAAAGACCCCTCACTCCTCATCATTTTGTTTCTCCTGTAATATCACCTCCTCAGAATAATATGGCTCAACCTCCACCTAGACCTCCATTTGTTAATAATTTTGGTCCCATCAGTTTTAGAGGTATGGATAGCTATCCAAATGTTGTGCCACAAGATGTAAGAAATAGACTTCCTAAGTTTCAATGAAAGAATGCAATCACTAGTGATCTCGTACTTGAAACTCTTAGTCAATATGATGGAGGACTTCAAAATAGAATTTGGGGATGTATACATTAAAGCTGTTTATCTATACTCTAGAAGAAGATGCGGGGACTGGTATAAATATTTTCTAGATAATTCCATTGACTCTAGATAGAGATGAAGAATGCTTTAAGAAAAGTATGGTGATAAAACAAACCCTAGGTTTCTTTTATCATAGTTTGAAAATATAAAAAATAATCCTAATGAATCATTGCATGATTTCAATACAAGATTTAACAAAACATTGAGAAGATTTCTGTTAATTTGAGGCCATGTGATGAATCATGTCTTATAAAGTATTAAGATGCATTTGGTAAGAAAGTTGCTTACTATTTGAGGGATAAGAACCATGAAACTTTGAACCAGGCCTTTACCATGGCTCTACAAATTGAGAACAACATTAAAGTAGATGGAAAACCCCCTAAGATGGAGGGCATTAAACTGATCAACCCTAAGAAGCCTCAATCAAGTAAGGTTGTGGATCTTAACGAAGTTGTATTTAGAATTTGGCTAGGGCTGTCAAAGAAATATCTTATAAGCTAGCCAGGGAAGAGAAAGGAATCGGACAAGGATCTCAAGGCCACCATGGGCAAAAAAGACAAAAAATATTTACAAATCATCCTATAAATGATCATACGTCTAATGATAGAGGTAAAGGACCCATGGGAGTTAGAAAACCCCAAGCTAGGGAAAATAGAGAAGTTCATAATCTTCTAAATGCCAAAGTTGTTGTTGTTGAAGAGACAAATGAAATTGATTGGTGTGAAAAGTGTTTCTTGTCCCACTTGCCATGTGAATTAGATCATCAAGTTGAAGAAGTGATGATGATGATGATAACACTGATGATGATGCATGCATGGTGGACTTCTCTACAAGCTCACAGTCAAGGAGAAACTTCAACTGAGGTAATAAGTGCAAGAACTACTGCAATTTTTTGGGACTGCATTCACCGGGTACCTCTTCTTCCTCCCTCTCATGCTTTATAAATAGATATGGTACAAGCATTTGAACTTCCTAATAATGATTTTGAGTACCTAAGAGCTCTAATGATTAAGAATTATGATGGAGGAATCCCATCAGAAGAGGATAGACAACTATTAATGAATGTTTTTTTTACCCAAGAAAAGGAGTATAAAAGAAGAAGTATAGCTGTCAAAGAGGCAGGGCCTCAAGCCAAACCAAAGACCCTAGTTCTCACCAATGTCCCAAAAGAGACTCCAAAGAAAGATGCATTTGGAAAAGGTCTTGTTGTCTCAAGTAGAACTAGTTTTCCCACCCATTCCCAAAATGTGAAAAATCTTGTGCCATTTGATGAGTTTGTCAATAATTCTCCAAATGTTGGTTTTCCCAAATGCATTCCCTATTAAATTACCAAAGTCTTATGTCGAGAAAGATTTATGTCCCAATTTTTGAATTGCTTAGGATTTCGAGCACAAGGAGAGGGCCTTTGAGTATTTGGGGTTGGAAGAAGATAGTAGTGCCCAAGGAAAAAATATAAATAATGTAAACACTCCTCCTACCATTGTAGACCTAGAAAAACCACCAGTATTAGAGGAGATAGGTGAACCACTTGAATTTTACTTGTGAACATATTTTCTTAAGTCTCAATTAAATGTTGATCCATTTTTTACAACACTGATTATTAAGGACTGACTATTGCACAATTGTATGTTTGATTTTGGAGCATCATATAATGTTATGCCTCTAGAATTCATGAATGAATTGAACATTAAAGTGACACCAACTTATGGAAAGTGTACTGCAATGGATTCTAGAGAGGTGCCAATTGTAGGGTGTGTAAAAGGTTTGGTGGTACAACTTGCAGCTTATCCAGGTAAGAACTTGAAACTTGATGTTGTTATTGTTGATTGGCCTACAAATGGGGCATTTTATTATCAAGAAAGTGGGCTACAAGTGTTGGTTGAAGTGTTCAGATGGATATGTATTTTTCCACCATTCTAATTGAAGGAATCCTTGTAAAGTTGTATGGAGAGAAGAAGATGTTGTACCTCATTGAAGATCCCAATAATGCTTCTTATGAAGTGTTGTATGCTGATGTAGATGCTGATAGTTTTATTGGGTTTTCTAATGGTAAAGAGCATAAGATTGATCAATTTAAATGTATTGAATAACTAGTTTTACCTTGGAAATTTTTATTCGATGGATCTTGATCCAAGTTTGGAAATGGTGTTGGCATTGTTCTGATTTCTCTAGGCCAAGAAGAGGTTGTCTTTTTTTTCAAACTCAACTTTGAATGCACTAACAACATTGCTGAATATAAAGCACTATTATTAGGCTTGAGAATTGCATGGAAATATGGTATAAAGGATATCATTGTCAACAGGGATTCACAATTGATTTTCAATAAAATTAGAAAACTGTATGCTACTAAAAATCAGAGAATGAAATGATTCGAGCATGCAATTTGGGATTCCGTTGAAATTTTTGATTCTTTTAATATTATGCACCATGATAGAAAGTTTAATGCTATTACAGACAAGTTAATAGTGCTAGGATCCAAATTTAGGAATTGTATAGTGTCTCCATTTTGTGAGTATGATGTTGAAATACTAATAAGGCCATCTGTCCTTGATAATGTTAAAAATTAGCAAGTGTTTGATGATGATGTCAAGTGAAATGGTTTCTACAAAACCAAGGTGAGTTTGCTGACCAAAATATAGATTGGGAACCAATGGTGTGTGTTGCTGAAGGAAAGGAAACTTTATTTGGCAAAGACATCATCCAACTGAAGACAAACATGATTCCTAGAGGTTTGGTGGCTCTTGAGTCAAACTTTGATAATGTTGATTACATTATTAAAAGGAGTATGTCGGTTTCAAGAGATGTGGAAGAGCATGACTAGGGCACAAAGGAAAAATCACGTAAAATCTGGTTAGGAAGCAATCTTAGCAAGGAAGATAAGTAGTCCTATGTTTAATTGCTGAAGAAATATCAAGACTACCTAGCTTGGTCTTACTCGAGTTGAAGGCATACGGGGAAGATTTGTTCCAACATGAAATTCCTCTTAAATCTAATGTTATACCTTTCAGGAAAAAAATAAATTCCCATCAATTCAGTCCTTTCTTTGAAGATGTAAGAAGAACTGAAGAAGTTGAGGGATGGAGGGATCATTCAGCCAAAGAAGGTACTCATCTTGGGTTGCAAACCTAGTGCTGTCAGAAAAAATAATGGTGATATAAGGCTATGCGTAGACTTCAGGAACCTGAATAAAGCATCACTAAAAGATAATTACCTCTGCCAAACATGGAGAATATGCTACA
Source organism: Taxus wallichiana var. yunnanensis (assembly GCA_018340775.1). Classification (NCBI taxonomy): domain Eukaryota; kingdom Viridiplantae; phylum Streptophyta; class Pinopsida; order Cupressales; family Taxaceae; genus Taxus; species Taxus wallichiana. Next base: position 947,981,367 of record CM031240.1, read on the forward strand.
ATTGGTAACTAGTTCTGAATTGTTATCCACTCTGGATGGTTTCTCTGGCTATAATCAAGTTGTTGTGAAGGATTCAGAAAGAATAAAGACTACCTTTACTACTCCTTGGGGAACTTATGTCTATGTCAAGATGCCTTTTGGCTTAATGAATGTTGGAGAAACTTTCCAAAGAGAAATGGATGTAGCATTTGCTAGTTATATTAATGAATTCATTGTTGTTTATCAAGATGATGTAACTGTGTTTTCCATAAAAGAAATGATCAATTGTAACACTTGGAGAGAATGTTGATAAGGTGTAGAGCGTATGGCATATCATTGAATCCCAAGAAGTGGCACTTTGGAGTGAAAAAGGAAAAGTTGTTTGGTCACATTGTATCAAAATAAGGGGTCATGATTGATTCAAAGAGAGTGGAAGCCATCAACAAGGTTCCAATTCCAAGAACGAGGAAGGGAATTCAATCCTTCTTTGGACGAATAAACTTTATCAAAAGATTTGTGTCCAACTTTTCGAGTTGACCATCCCCATTACTAGCTTGTTCAAGAAGGACCAAGTTATCAAATGGGAAGAAACTTCCATTCAAGATTTTAATGGGACCAAGGAAGCACTAAAGCATGCCCCTGTTTTGGCAGCTCCAAATTACAAAAATCATTTTCAAGTGTTTTATTTTGCTTCAGAAAATAACATTGCCTTTGTATTATTACGAAGGATGATGAAGGGGCTGAAAGATCAATTTCCTTTTTCAATAAGGCATCATAAGGAACTGAGTGTAAGTACACCATCATGGAGAAGCAAGCATTTTCCTTGGTGAAAGAAACAAAAATTTTCACACCCTACATCTTGAGCTCTAAAGTTGTTGCTTATGGTCCCCACACCATGGTGAAAGAAATCTTATCAGAGATGGAGGTCTCAAGCAAAATATGTAGATGGGTGAAAGGGTCACAAGAGCTAACATGGATATCAAAACCATGAAATTGGTAAGAGGTTTGGGCTTAGCTAAGCTTATGGCTAAGAGAAAATTGTAAACTATTGAGGTGAATGAAGTAGAAGGAGAAAGGGTGGGTGTCCTTAAAAATTTGGTAAGATCTGAATGGTACAAGGATATAATATTTTATCTCAGACATCTATGCTGCCCTAAATATTTGAGTAAAAATCAGAAAAGATCTCTTAAGTTAGCCTCTCACAAATATGTCAAGATACTGATTTTAGGTTAGCTTTGAAGAACCCCAAGTGAGTTCTCTTGAGATGCATTATTGAAGATGAGGCCCCCAAAATAATTGTTGATCTCCATGGAGGATTTTTGGGGGACATTTTACCTTGTGAGAGTTACACCACACAAAATCTTAAGGGCTGGTTATTAGTGGCCAACTCTCTTCAAAGATACAACTCCATTGGTTAGGAAATGTGAACATTGCCAAAGCATTTTTCTCGGAAGAATAAAAGCTTGAGCTCCCTTCCTTTTGCAGGCTATGTTAGTTGAAGCCCCATTTAAGTAATGGGAATGAATTTCATTGGCGAAATTTCTAATCCTTCCAGTTCTTTTCATAAATGGATTCTTGTATTTACTAATTATTTCACTAAGTGGGTGGAAGCAATCCCCACCAAGAAGGAAACATACCAAGTTATCATGGAGTTCATGCTTTGAATCAAATCATATGCAGATTTGGAGTGCCGATTAAAATTGTTTTTGATAATTCCATGAGTTTCAAAGCCAAATGTTTGATGGCAATGTGCAAAGAGTATGGAATCAATTCAACATATGCTCTTAACTGAAATCCCCAAGGAAATGGAAAAGTTGATTCCAACAATAAAAAATTATTAAAGATCATTAGAAGAACCTTGGAGCTGAACAAAAATAAGTGGGGTGAGTAACTAAAGTTTGTTGTTTGGGACGACAGAATCACCACAAAAGAGGTATTGGTAAAATCCCATTTGAGTTGGTATATGGAACTCAAGCTTTTCGCCCCTTCATTTGCAATTATCTTTAATTCATTTCGTTCGAAAAATTGAAGATCGGGAATTTTTTCCATATGATGCTCAAATTAATTAGATTATTGAGTTAGATGAAGAAAGAAGGGCATCCCATCGAGGCATATGAAGTTCAGAGAAAAGTTGAAGAAGTTATTTGATAAGAAGGTGACTCCAACAACTTTCAGAATTGTGGATCTTTTGCTATTATGGGATAACAGGCATAAAGATAAGGGAAACCATGGTAAATTTTATGCATTGTGGATGGGCCCTTATTCAATTGATATTCAAATTGGTGAAAATAACTTCTTCATACAAGACTTAGACGGGAAGGCGCTTGAATTTCCGTTAATGGTAGGCATTTGAAACATTTCCTTGATTGATTTCTCAAAATCAGGGTATAATCCATTTGTATAGTGTTCTAAGTTATTTATTTTTATTCTTCTTTTGTGTTTTTGTTCATTCTGGTCCTTGGTGACCTGGTTTTGTTGGTTTCTCGGTTCATTTTTCTAAGGATGGTTATGGTTTCTCTGCTCTGCAAGCTTATTCTTTGACTCTGTTGCCCAATGGTCTATTTTTGGCACATGGTCTGATATTTGTTCTTGTGGCACTCATAGGGAGTGCCCATCCCAAATTCGAGCCGGTGTTGGTGCTCAATTTGGTCTTGCCCCATTTGTCATTGAAATTCTTTAGTTTGCGAGATATTTCGTGTTTCCTATCTCCCGTATTGGTGCATAAAAACTCGTGCTCCATTTGGTTGCCATGATTGATCCCTTCCTTGGTCGAGAATCACTTAAAACTATAGAGTTTTTTTACATTCCTCTATCTGTGTGAAAGAGTCTCGTATCTTGGGTGTAAAACTCGGTGTTTTTCCTGTCCTTTCATTTTCCACAAAAATGTTTTATTGTCCCTGTCATTTTTATCCCAAATATTTGTGGAAACTTAATTGGATACACCTCGGAGGATTATATTTGGGCCTTATAACATTTAAAAATTCTCGTTCCTTGAAGAAAGATTCATTTCTAAGCTCAACTGGTGTTTTTCCTGCATTTTACAATTTGACGGGTGTGTTTTTCCCCGTCAAATTTACTCTCTCAACATCAAGTGGAAATGTGGCCCTTTTGGTTAGATGTAGCTCGGTGGGGAACTTTAAAACTCTAAGGCTCACTTCAGACTCAAAGCTTTTCCACATGGAGGACGGTGCTCATTTGAAAATTCACCTTTTGTGTGGGTCTTGGAGTTGCGTCGGGGAGAAATGTGGATATTTCCACTACCTTTCTTAGACTTACACAAAATTTTCATGCAGCTGGTATAGTTTTGGTGGACCATGGACACGTGGAGGGCTAGCGCTCATTTGAGGATCTACCTCGTGGTTCTACCATAACAATTATAACACGAGAGAGATGTGGAGGCTTCTATCGGCTCTCGCTTTGTACTTAAACATTTCAAATCAATTTTGAAAGGACTTAGACACATGGAGGGATCTGTGCTCTGTTTGGGGACCAACTCCTAGGTTTTATTTTGAAGAAGCACCAGGAGGACACTTGAGGGTTCCGCTCACTCGCCCTTTACTTGTACTTTTCAATGTGCAAAGAAAAATGTCGGGACGCTAGACACATGGCACCTTATGTTGAACCTTCACATTTTTTAACAAACTCTACCAAAATGAGACACGTGTTGAGGCCGTGCTTGTTTGGGGTGTCTGATTTTGGGGACCATCTCAAAATGTGCCATTGAGACACGTGGAGGCTTTCGGGAGCTCCTTTTTACACTAAGACTTTTCAAAGGACAAAAATCATTTTTCTTGGGCCTTGGGCATGTGGAAGGCTCGCGCTTATTTGAAAACTTGCCCCTATAACTCTCCTTTGCATTTGCACCAAGGAAACACATGGATGACTATGATATAAAGTAGAAAAGGGGCAGAATCAACGGTTTTTGTGTATTGCATATGTTATTTCGTCGCTTTTGGTCCAAGACTTCTAGAGACATGAATACACTATTTTTCATCGTTCTTTGATGAAATTCCTTGTCATCTCTTTCTATAAATTGCCATTTGATGGATTCGTAACTTAATTTGTGGGTCGAAGGATTGTTAAGGTCATAATTTTGAAGTTGGAATTGCTTAGAAACTTGCAAAAATGGGAATTACCAGAGGATATGGATGTAGCATAGAGTTAGAAAGAAAGGGAAAATGCTGAAATGATGAAAATTGCAAGAGTAGAAAATGAAAAAGTTGTTGCCTCGAGAGCGAAAAGGATTACCTATCATATCCAGTTATGCAGGGCCTCCTAAAAATGATTAAAAAGGGAATTTCTCGCATGACAGAATTAGAATGATTAGAAGGAATCTAATTTTTTTGGCATGGCATCCTAGTCATTAGTCAAGGGCCCAAGAAATGTGATCAGTTCACAATTGGTCCACCTGGCAGCTTTTGGATGTGAATTTGTTAAATGTCACTTTCTTAGACAAATTGGTAACAAGCAAAGGTCCCTTGAATATTCTTCTATTTTGGGGGAAATTGAGTGAGAAAATGTATAAATACAATGAGAATACTCTTGTAAATGGTTGGGGTTAAATTCTTAACAAAAATTTGAGAAATCCATCTCCCTAAGAGACTAATCTCGATACCTAGTAAATTACTTCTATTTTATATTTCTATCATGTCAAGTTGGTTGCGGATGTATAGATTTATTTCTATAAGCTTTCCCTATTGACGAATCTAAGTAATTTTAAAATTAATTTGTGTTCAATATCTAACAATTTGTGTCTACTTTGTTTCGAATGTTTTTGCAAATAGTTCCTTTCATTACTATTGCAATATTAAATTGAAATCTTTGTGAAATCACATAGGATCTCATCCCTTTGAAAATTTAGATGCATTTACAATTTCATCTCAAAAAGAGCCTTCATCCTGTGATGAGATAAACAAATTTAAAACCACTTCTTTGTCATTTGTTGATAAATATTTTCTATAAGTCTTGAGGAATACCTTAGGTGTGATTGATAAGAGATTTTGGTGTTTCATTGAGTCTTCTAACTTGAGCCTTCATGTTAGAGTCTCAAAGATTTTGTGGAAACATGTTGTTATGGGCCTCCATTAAAGCACACCTTCTGGTTAAAGGAACATATTTATTGTTCTAAAGCTTTCTATTTTTGAGTTTTCCACTATTGTGAAGTTTCTCAGAGATCTTGTATAATCAACTTTATCCTGCTTAATCTCCCACAAAAATCATTCAAAAACCATGAATCCATCCTAAAATACCCCTGTTTGCCTTGTATATCCACAAAGAAACCAAATTAACTTACTAAAATATGCGAAACAAATAGTATTTCTTAATGTCTTCAGTGACCTTAGCCTTGTGTTGAAAGTATCTCCATCTTTTAGAAGTGACACCTCTTAAGAGTTAAATTATGGAGTATTGACCGTATTTTCCCAAGGTTTTCTTCATAAAATTTAGGCAAAAGAAGGATATCTCCATCTCCTTTATCAAATAGAGGATACACTAAGGGTCCTCTCACCATGGTCAAAATGCACGGCCTAGAGTAGTGAGGATAGGTCAAATCCTCTTGAAGGTGTTATTCATCTCTCCACCAATCTGAGTGACAAAGGGCTAGTTAGATCTCATCCTCGGCTACAAAATGACACACACTATGATCTATCTATCTCTAAGCTTTGTGCCCAATCTATGTGGCTGCTCGGCTTGAAAGGGAGAATAAATTTAGCTACCAACAACTCCTAAACATAATACTGTAGTACGAGATAATTTTGTAGTGCACAAATATTTTCATAGCCGAGAGTCACCCTATTCATCTTTATGGAAATGTTTTTTAACATTATGGGAGAGGGATTCGGGAACTATAATCCCAGTACCAAAATCTCTCAAGTTAAATCTCATTGATCCTCCCATGACAAATACCATTACTATTCTTCTAAATGAATGGGATGTGACACGCAATCTCACCCGATTAAGCACAACTTCTAAAGGAGAGTGATTTAAAAGAACAAACAAAATGGTTCTATGGGGAGAAAGGGTGAAAGAAATAAATCTTACAGAGACACGAGAGGAATTTCTGTAAAGGTAACTCTCAATGTCTTATTCAATGCAATGACTACATGAAATAAAAGATAAAGAGCAAGAGAAAAGGATAATGGTGTTTCTCATGTTACAATACTTGTAGTGGATGTGCAGAAGGAGAAGAATAAAATTCATCATAGATAGACATTACCTAAGAATGATGTGCTTCCCATTATTCTATATTATTCATCCTCCGTATAGAATAACAAGCAAGTGGAAGGCAACAGTTTCCTTTCAACTCAGAGGAAAACTAAACCGCCTGTAAAGAAACAGATCCAGATCATTCAATTGTATATAGTAGAATGATGAGATATTCTGGTTTTACTTTATCAACATGTGCATTGGTGATTAAATTCATCTTGGTAGTGATTAGGGGCAGCTATAACATAGCTCCAATGGCACGGTTCAAATCCATCTCTCGCACTTTCTACAACCATCAAATTACTTCTAATTTTACAATGTTATCTTGGTTTTATCTATGGTTAACTCTTATGAACCTCAAATGATGTGCTTGTATTATAATGGAATGACAAGAAAGGTCATATGCCCCTCCACCAGCTACCCTTGACAAAGGTGACTCAATGTCTAAAAATGAGAGGCAAAGTACATCTCCTCCCATTTTAAGAGCACCATCCTTGATGTGACACAATGCCAAACCTCTAAGGATACGTATGAAAGAAGGTCAATAATGACACATGTAGTTTAAAAAAACAACCTATATGTATAATACAACCACAAGAAATAAACTAACTTAGGAAAAATATTAATTTTTAATGTTCTTGTAAGATTGGTAGTTAGTTATCTTTTACTTTATTATTTAATTGGTCTCTTTTGTTTTCCTTTCTAGTATTTCTTAATCTCAAGCTCTTACTATTCATTGTTTATAATTTTAATTCTCTTATGTTCATGGGTGCCCAATAGTAATTGGCATCAAGATGTCACAAAAACTCAACACATCACAAACAACCCACGAGACATTGTGCTAAATAATTTCACGATCGCATCAGATCACAATACCTCTAATTCCACCATGTAAAGAAAAAAATTAGTGCACATAATAAATAATTTCCATAAATTATGTCATAGGCATAAATCTAACACACACACAAGTGACTAACAAATAGTGAATCATGATGTTGATATAAAGGAAACGGTATCACATGACCCAAAAAAACCATGACTGTACCAACACAGTGCCAAGACAATATCCAATAGTCCATACCAACCAAGGGGAGCGTCAAGCCTCAAGCATAACAATGTGTAACAAGACTCACAAGAGTACACATAACTCATAACTCATATCACCAACTCCACTCATCACAAAAAATCACAAAATAGTCTCTATATATCTCCCAAAAAAACTTTGTATACCTCCCAAAGAATTACTAAGCAACTCCATATACCTTCCAAAGATAAAGAATCATGGTGCCAAAAACCAAGATGGGTCACTCAACCATAGAGCCCCATAAAGAATATCCGTTCAATCAACCATAGAGTGCCATCGAGAATATCATGTCACTCAACCATATCTGTCATTGAGAACATCAAGTCACTAAACCACCGAGTCCCATCAATAATATCGGATCAATCAACCATAGATTCCCATCTCCCTTTGCCATATAATGAGGTCGAGATCACCCTATGGCCCCGAGCATATAAAGCGTTGTCACCCTAAGCGCAAGTGATATAATAAATTGTGGTTCAACAACCCGTTAGTTGTTTGTAACTCCTTGGGGCATACCCCGTATAATGAAGTGGGTCCATAGGTCCAACAAGTCCATGGTGTATCCCATGACCCTATTCCAACAAATTACAACATTAGAACCAACATAACAATACGTCTCAAAAGCCAAGTGGAAAAAATACCAAGCCTTGGGAAAGACTATAAAACTTTTAAAAATGAAAATAAAGTTTAAAACTAAGAAAAATAAATGACTAATTAGCTATAGTTAGTGCAAAAATATGCATGTTAGTGCAATAAATGAATAAAATGCCCAAAATATAAGAAAACATTAATCAATAAAATTTTTGGTTCTCGTAATAAAAGAGATTATGATCAATTTACAAATAAAATACGTATTCGTAAGAAAAACATTACAATCACTATGTGGCCTCATACGACCACCAAAGGGGTATCGATCAAGTTTTTGGCACTCGGATATTGAAGGTCAGCTCTTAAAAATATACAATGAACCAAAAATTAGTATATCAAATAATGTAACTATCATCATCTCTTCCGAATCATCCCTCCATACTCCCCACAAGGCTCAACATTGTCAAAATCACATGCGATTGGTCAATGGACAACCCAATAGGAAATAGCAAGGGATGCTAGTTTGTATAAGTTGAGCCTAAAGTGGTGCGCTTCCACAATATAATGAGAAAGCTCAAAGGATACTAAACAAATAGAAGTGGGTTTTCAGTCTATATAAGACTCCACTTCCTCACTCATACCCGGATCAAGATTATGAAAACCTAGCATTATAAAAAATTCACCCTAAGGTAATTTTGATAACTTACAAAAAGGATTGAACAATAAGAAATGGTTTGAGGCTGAAAATAAAGTTTTATGGGATCCCTTGGATTTTCTCGAACTTCCTATCCAAAGAAAAATCCAAGGAGTTAGTGAAAATTTGCAAAAAATTTTTAAAAAGAAGTCAAGGGCCTATTTTAATGTAAATTGGGTCAGAGGGTGCAGATGGAACCAATACGGATTGTATCTGGGGTTCATCATACGTAGTTCGGAGATGTGATTTACAAAGGAGGCAATGTATTGTGTCTAAGTCGACTCTCGGCGCCCCAAGCCACATAGTTCGGTCGGGCCACTAGTTCCCTACATTATTGAAGTCCCCGATCAATGAAGGAGCTAAGAAAATGTGGAAAAATCATATAAAAATGTCCCATGCGGTCCACAAAAATTTGGGATGAAAGTATGCACGGGCCTAAAAAAAAGATGAAATAGTCAGTAGCTTGTGAATTGTGGAGATGGCAGAGAAAAAGGTCATGCACGGTCCACGAAATAGTTGGGATCAAAGTATGTGTGGGCCCCGAAAAGGTGAAATAGCCATAACTAGTGAAGTGTGGAGATTTTGGAGAAACTAATCCCAAACATCATAGAAACACGAGAACCTGAAATAGCCAAAATACCATGAAATTGAGTGGTGCGAAGAAGTTAGTGGACAACGGACCACCCGGTCCAGCAACGACGAATGTGTAAGGACAAAAATCCCAAATCAAGTGATGTAGAGAAAGGAGGCCCACTAGGTCTAATTATAATGGGGATATGAGTTCCTCAAAATCCTACAATATCCATAACCCAAAGGGAAAGTAGAATTCTGACCCTCGATCTTCAAAGTAGCATAACTTTAGACCCAGATCTATGTTTTCACAAAATTTGAATTTTTAGAAAGGGCACGACATCGTCTATGCCAAAAACTAAATTTATTATTTTTAATGAGGGTAGGTGGGTGAAAATAAAAGCTCATTCCTATAAAATGTAAGAAATCCTTGGCAAACTCAAAATAGCTTCTCACACTCAGAATGCCATATCTTTTGCATTTCTCAACGAAATCATGAAAAATTGGTCTCATTGGAATCGTGGCTCCAATCTTGACACGAAAAATCAAGAAATGCATAAATTGATGAAGTTTTGATGATTATTTTAAGGAAAATGTTCCAGGTTTTGAACAATTATTTTATTAGTGGTTGGAGATGTATTTAATGAAGCATGGGCATATATTTTTCATTGTTGCGAAAATATGGGGACCCTTTTGCAAGAGAGATACAATCATTTGACTTCAATTATTACCTCTTGCAAGTGGTTGAAAGCAATATTTTGGATTTCAATCCTCTCTCTTAAAAATTCTATAAATTGAAGTGTGGGCTCATTGTAGGAAAGGAATAGTTTTTCAAGTAGAAAAACTTTGTCATTTTGGTTTTTTGAAGCAAATTTTCTATAGGCCCTTGTAGTGGACTCCTTGCATGGTGATCCAAGCCTTTCCTTTGTAATAGTTTGGAATTTTCATATTAATGGAGAAACATATTCAAGTTTTTGGATGTATCTTCCCTTGTTGTGTTTGTTTTATTCTTCTTTCCTCTTCAACCTTATTGTAAATATATTTTGTCTATTTTATGCTCTTGCAGGGATTCATTATCATTGTGTGTGTATGAAATATTGTTGTGAATGCAGTTTCTAGACTATGGAGAACTGTTATCACCCTCTCTAGTATGTACTTTTCTTCCATTTTTCACACATTGGAAAGTTATTCTCATTCCCTCCTTTTCTGGTGTATCACCGCTATTAGTGTAGGCTTTACTTTCATGCACTCTCTCTCCTTGGTCCCTTGGAAATTTATATTAGGATTAGATAGTTTTCCTGCATTAGGAGTAGATTATGGTAGGTATTTTAAGAGAAAATAACCAAATTTCTCTAGAGGTCTATCTCAAGTAGAAAGTCCCAAAACTTGGACATAGTACCCATGTTACCCAATCACTTTGTGAGATCAAGCACACGCACTTCGAAATCATAGGGTGCTATGATTAAGTGATAATACCTAATCCATGCCTCCTCTCTCCACACATACACTCTTGATGGTTATTTCCCTTAGGGTTGTCTAGTGTAAGGTTCACAAAATAACACATAACTACATCACTAGCACAATGGTGAATCACGTAAATTATCCCTAGTGTCTTACGAATGGTATATAAATAGGGTATAAAAAAATCATTACTTTCACGGGTTATGATACATAATTTTTCCACATAATGCACCTAATGTGCATGTACTACATAATAGGGGTCATACGATCACCATATTCATGACATGAACCATCACATATTACACGAATTATAGGTATGATGAAAATAGTGACTAACATTACAACATATAGTCAATTACAATACAACATGGTGACACACATGATTCATCACAACACGGAGGTGACATCATGATTCAATTCACTATCACAACACGGAGGTGACATATTATGATAAAAAAATCAACAATTCCGCAATAACTTGTTTTATACACCACTCATGAACTTCATTTCCATTGAATAAACTCATCACAATAACACCTGATCAATAGCACTAAGTGACACCCACATATTATAGAATAAAAAGACACTTCAACACACCGCAATCACGCAATAACCTTGTTTTCATGTAAAACAAGGCATAATTTTTACATTTTTAATTTATTTCACTCATGAACTCCTCATTGAATCCATGAAAAGGAGAGTGAATAAACTCATCACAATAACATCAATAGTAAAACATGATAACAAATACGCTACGCAAGACCACATGGGATCCAAATAAATAAAGTGACATGCACAACAGATAACATGTACACATCAATATCTTTCAAATGATGTATAACGAGGAAATGACACAATTACAATAAGAAACACAAGATAGGCATGTTCGACATCATGGTTAACATATGTCATTACATTACATTCTTACCCATGTTCACCATTAAATAGATAAGTAATATCACTCAAACTCAATCTTTATTTATAGAGCAGGTCTTGAGAGCATGAACTTTCTCCATTCCATTAGTTATACATACCATATAAATAAATTCATTCTAAGAAACTATGAACATTCAATTTTCTATCAAAGGTTTATTTATCAAAAAAAATTAGTTTACTATAATTCTCTCTGAAGAACACATAACATGGGATGCTTCGTTCCTTTACAATAGTATGTTTTTTTAAATTATTAGAATATATTTTTCGTTTCTTTGTGGAAATAAATTTTTAATTTGATTAGGAATGTATACACACACATGTGTCTTCTAATATTTGACTTAAAGATATGTTTGAGAGAGTTGTGTTTACATGGTTTGGATCTCCAAATAAATAAACTTAGAAAAATCACGATATAGAAACTCATTTCATAACATTGTTTGAACCCACTCAGTTACAACAACAGGATAACATAACTAAGGTACACTTATCAATATCTTACTCAATTAGGAATGATGTAAAATTGTGAGGGACATTACATGATTACAATATATTTCTTTTAATAAGAAACACAAGATAGGCATACTCTAATAGCAACTAGACATGACCCTACTTCTTGTGTAATCCTAGGTTTATATATTCATATACATTTAGATTTTACTCCATACAAATCTAGGGTGCAATATCCTTAACTACCTATATGAAGTTAACCCATTCTCAAGACTACATTTTTTATTTTAATCTTATTTATCCATTTTCCATAACTACATTTTTATATCTTTTTATTATTTTGGTCTATTTTATTACTATATTATCATCATTTTATTTGGGAACAAATGTCATTCCTTTCCATAACTACTTACGTTACTTTGGTCCTATATTATCATCAATTTGGAACAAATGTCATTCCTATAACACTTACGTTTATTGGACGTTAAAATTTTACCTTTGCTAGACAAGGGGAACTATTGTGAGATCAAGGAAGGAATTATTAGTATATAAGGGGTGATTTAGATTCAAGATACCTCTTCCCATAAAAATCCTTCCATCACAATACCCTATTTTTCCTCCTATAATTTGTTATAATTCAACAAATACCTTAATTATATTTAACCTTTACACATCATAAATTTCTTTGTTTGTTATATAAGAGTTTGTGTTGGCTCAAATGCTTGATTTCTCCAAGAACAATTCATATTTATTTATTTAATTTCTTAACAACAAGAGAATGCCTAAATCAATTATGAATACTTCAAGCATAACTTTATTCCTAAACAATATATTATTTACTCTTGTTTCCCATTACTCTTACATGGTTAATTTGGAATCTTATGGGCATTGTTTTAGAACAATTGTAATTCAAATAACACATAATTTATACTTAGGGATTTAAAAATACAAGGAGTGTGACCTCTCAAAAGACAACTCATTTAATTTCTCTTAGACACGTAAATATTGAGTGTATATTGCAAGATAGAGATATCCTAAATAATCTTATTCATTTAAAAAGTATCCTAAGGACCTATTTCAATTTTTGGGTGAATACGCTAGTAACTCGACACGTATTCTCCACTCACATAATTTATATCTCACAAGAGATAATTTGAATGTACAACCACCAACTATCTTGCAAGGCTTTGGCCACCACATGGGTACCAAGGGAAATTATGCACAAGAGGGTTAAACTTATTCACGATATGGTCATCCCTGCAACACCTCGACATGATCACCTCACTCATGTGAATATGATAGGTTTCATAACGTAAAATCACCACCTCTAAAAATATTCAGGTAAAAGGTCCTTAATAATATGTCTTAGGTGCAAATCATGAAGGTGATTAATGAGATCAGAGTATTTGATTAACATGATCAATGTTTTATACCATAGAAAAAGACCCAAGTGGGTAAAGGAAGTACAATAGGAATTATAAATCATTCTTTTAATTTTGTTATTTTTGATGAGAGGAGATTCTCCCTATCATTGTGGGTGTTAAGGAAATATACCAATATTTAACATAACAAAAGAATGGTTTAATATTTTTATAACATAGGCACAACATTGAGTACAAATTCACATCTAGTTCAACCCTATAAAATATAGCCACATTACTATATCCTTTTCATGATATCTTGTTGTTGTGAGAATGTCCAACAGGGAAATTGGCAATTTCTGAGCACGACAACTATACCCCTATGCCAAAATTTTCATGTTTTACCATTCCTAAGAATCCCCAAATCTATTCAGATAGTCAAATGAATTCCCAAACAATTTCATGATATTATCCTAGGTGATTTAGGAAATTCCATTCATTCCCCTAGGTCATTTTAGGAGTTCATTGAAAATGTTATCTTTTGGCAGTATAGGGAAGGGCTATCGTTGACCTTCCCGGGATTGGATCAACCCCGGAGTAGAGAAGAAGGGAAAAATTCAACACGGAGGTGAATGGAATACCTTATAACATCATGGAAATGATTTTGGAAGGCTTTGGGAAGTTCGAAAGACTTGGAGCGATGAGTGAAAACAAGGTTCACAAGCCTAGCAAGATACATGAGCCTAAAATAGTCTGTTGGGCTTCAAACAAAGATTCGGGAGCTCCGAATAGATTTATAAGTAAAAAAACATATTCGAAATAGGATTCCAATACCTAAATTATGGTGAAATAATATTTTTCATAACTCCTTGGCGCATATGATTGGAAGATAGTTTTTCTCGGGTATAAGTGGAGTCCCAGATCAAAACTCTATTTTTTGAGGGATTATATGAACGAATAAAGAACTAAGACCCACATAAATGGATTAAAAATGAAATTTCTAGTCATTATCATATAAAATTTCACAAATAAATTCCACCGAAGCTCAAGTTATCTCTGCATTTTAAGTTACCCTCTCAAAGGCAAGTTCAGGACTTAGTCATTTTTTCGAGAGGACACGTGTCAGCACTAGGAGCCTGGTGGGATTTCATGTCCCCACGTCCCTGAGGTCAGGTAAATAACCCCTTGGAAAATTATCCCAGCCCTCATGTGACCCTTGGGACCCTCATATGACCTCCAGACCTGGCAGTTCAACCCTCAAGTGCTTATTTGGAGCATGCATTCCATGCCATCGGATCGACCGCCACGTGTCAGCTCCAGACCACCGTGGAATTTTATGTACCTTATGCACCTAAGGTGGGGGAAATCAGGCCTTGGAAAATGTTCCCAACCCCTATGGGGAGTCTTCTGGACACCCATGTGACCTCATTTCAGCTCCTAGTGCTTTAAAGCAATTTTTTCCTCCTTCATCCCCTGCTATTGGATCTAGTGCAATGAGTCACCGTCTTGCTCATTGTGGAAGTTGATATCCCTCACATCCATAAGGTTAGGAACATAAAACTTTGAAAAATGTTCCCTAACCTTAATTGTGCATATCTTTTTAAAATCTCCCAAGTGCCACTTTCTTCATTTCTAACTTCTAAACATTTTTATGCACTCCATTCCTCCATTTCTTCCTCTCGCAACATTCTACCGTCACTCCGCCATTGCAAATGCTCAAACCAGCTCGACCCAAGCACTTTGAAACAAAATCCCCATGGTGATTTTCAGGTCTCAAGGATCTTTCATGAAAACAAGAAGGAGAAACAAAGAGCAAGAAGGAGAGAATAGTGAAAATCCCCATAGCCTAAAAATGAAGATCTACATAAATGTTGCAGAAACCAGTTCATGAAACAACAAAATATTTTCTGTTGTTCATTCCTCTATCCAATACTATCAGAAATAAACCTTCAAACTCCCCCTCATGTGACAAAGCAGCCATAATGAAGAAATCTCATTTCGCTCAACGAAGAAAGAAGTAAGATTTCTCGTCAAACTAGTTGCGGATTGAAGTAAGATTGCACGTGAAGCACCGAAGAAAAAAACCACATCAAACATATAAATTTAATTGTAAATGGAGGAGAAAAAAAGACCTGGAATTTTCATGTCCATTAATGGATGTCGTACCCAGAGGCACTACCAGGTTTGAAAAATAAAACTTTAAAATCTCCTGGACTATTAAGCGGGCAAAGCTGAAATTTCAGAGAGAGGATATTGGGAAAAAACCCATATCAAAAAACTTTATTCCATCTCAATCTGACTCTCAGAGGAAAACTTTCTAAAAATAGTAGGTCTACTACATAGTAATTGCTATTTTGGGAAGGTCATCGATAAAAGAACCCGCAAAGAAGACGAAGACATTGGAGGTAAAATACAACCGAAAATTCACCGTAATGCATAATGTTGGCAATTACTAAAAACAATAAGTGGCCCTCGACCACCTGCTGAAAATAGAAATTTGATCTAGAAAAATGAGGAACAAGGCGAGAAAGAGGAAAACTAGGCCGCGACATCCAGTTGAAGATCAAGGAATTTCTTTTCCACACTTACTAAAACTTGTAAGTTACTTTTTCAAGGGAGATATGAAGACAAAATGGACGGGTCGAAGCCGTCATAACCCTTTTCCTACGAGTATGATGTGGAATACAATGATTTCTTGTACATGGACCCGAATGAACTTAAAATTCAAACTTCAAATGAGAAAATTTCTCAAATTTTAATAGCTATATAAGCCACATGTCTACAAACCATGGCTATTCCGGGAAATCCTCTTGTCAAAAGACCTGAATTGCTCTTCCACATCCAAGAAGATATCAGTTCTTATTTGAGAGAAGCTATTTGACATAATGCACAAAGTTCCAACCACTACTTCATTTCCATGAGAATCCTCGACCTTGAAGAAGAACAAGTTGTTGAATGGAGAGGTAAAGAAAAATTCCAACACCAAAAAGGCAAGCATAGATTTCAAGCTAGTGGAGAGAAGGTACACCTAGCAATAGAGGTAAGGAGGAAAAATCGACCCCATTTTCAAAGAACTTCAAAGAATACAAGCGCTACTCGAATTCAAAGGCCTCCCTTTGTCAAGTAAGCTCGGTCACGTTGAGAACACGAGTGCCGCTAATCCTTTGGATGGTGAATTTCCATACATTAACGAGAACCTCGAAAATTTCACTGACGTAGAAACCGAAGAAGAAGTTAGAGAAAGAGAAGAAAGAGTGGAAGAGGAAATAAGGGCTCAACTTGAAGAAATTGAAAGACTTCAAGCCGAGGTAGATGAAAGAGAAGTAGCAGAAACCGCAAGTGAACAAGGAGTATATGACACATGATCTAATATTCGAGCCACTTCAAGAGGTCCCGCATGTTTTTGACTCCAACGCTCCTCTCTTTCAGGATTTTCCTCCTCCATCAGGACAAAGAATGGTTGATGTGCCTGTCATTAAGCTCAAATCGAAGAGATGTTTCGTGGATGCAGAAATGATCATCCTCAACACTTGTGCAACAAGTAGTAGCTCCCGATATATCAGCAATTTTCACATGATGGCAAGGAATAAAGAATACAAAGATAAGATTGAAGGATTAGAGGAACAAGTGCGAACTCTTTCATCTTATGTGCAACACTTGGTGGAACCAAGCACTATAACACTTCCTATTGAGAAAGTGGTACCCATCAGTAGCTTCGATCCGGAATCCATCAGAAGAATGCATGAGTTCATGATGCAGGGCCGAGAAAATAAGGAATGGATCGATTCAATCTCTGAAAAAGGGAAGTCAACACTTCAAGAGGCGGTCAAGCTCTTTGCATACATGTGCACCACCACCAACAGAACACGAGCACTCAAAAAAGAAGTGGAGAACAGTCAGAGAATGAAGCCAAGATCCACTACAACAACTGTTCCTTCATCATAATTCTTCTTATTCTTCTTCTTCCTCTTCTTTCTCTCTCTCTTCAATGTTATATTTTTGCGTTGAGGGTTGCACCTTTTAATATGACTTAAGTGACTTTAGAAATATAATGTAAATTAAGTCACCTTGCTATTATAAGAGGGACTTAAATATTTAAAGTGGAATACGAATAGTCTTAAGTCATATGAAAGTATTCAAAAGGTCATGAGGTAGATGAAGAGTCATATTCTATACTATAAATTGTAAATCCATTCCCATTTTAAAGGGTTGGCGATTGATCTTGTAGACTCAAGAGTGCATTCTACCTTGAGAGAAAGCAAAGGAGATAGCCATTTTCTTCTACTCTCTTCCCCTCTCAAATTTCTTCCATTCCTACACTATGTACAACTTTTGTTCAAGCATCAATACAAGAAGAAGGAGTTTCTAGCTTTCTTTGACCAAGGGATTTCATGACACTTTGTTCTCATCAAATTCTATTTGGTCTTGTTGTCATTTATAGGGTTGTTTCTTCTCATAAATGCATGTGATGAAGTTTCTAACTAGTGTGTGTGCAGGAATCTGATTTTCTACCTGTAGCATTAGTTCTCCTACCTCCATTCTCACTCCCTTTCCCACTTTCAGACAAAGTCATCTCTTACAGGTATATGCAAGCATTTGCCACAGGGTCAGTGGAGTGCCCCTGTTGGATCCCCGGTCAAAAGGCCACCACAAAAATCCACCTTTTCATGTACATGCACATACAACAGTTGCATCGGTTAAGTAGAGGGACTTAGATTCCCAAAGCATTGGCAAGAAATCCATAAGTTTTTCCACCGACAAATTTTCTCGCCAACATATACAAAGAACAATTCTTTGAAAAACAATTCATATCATTATAATTTGGTAATACATGTATTGCAAGATAAAAATAATTGTACAATGACATCTCATTAGTTATAACGTATCACATCCATAAAATTACTCTTGTTTAGAGTACATGTAACCAATGTTGCGTCAGTCCTAGCACTAAGTATGGAAATCCCCTACACTCAAGCATAAATCCTCACTTCATCATTTTTTCCATTTCAATTAAATAAGAGAGAGAGAGAGAGGGAGGGAGGGAGAGTGAAGAAGATATAATTTTTTTCTTATGCATTTACGTTTTCATATTCACTTGCACTTAATATTTTGCTATTGAGAGAGAGAGTGAGGATGAGAGAGAAATTTAAG
The DNA here is from genome assembly GCA_018340775.1 of Taxus wallichiana var. yunnanensis. NCBI lineage: Eukaryota > Viridiplantae > Streptophyta > Pinopsida > Cupressales > Taxaceae > Taxus > Taxus wallichiana. The sequence continues at coordinate 947,999,842 of CM031240.1, forward strand.
GTACTTTTTATTTTCCACTCACAATCTCATAACCATTTGCATTTCATTTCCATTATCATTTGATTTCAAACCAATTCATATTTTCCAATTCATTTATGTTTTTTTCAAAACAATCAAGTATCATAGTCATTTCTAGAGAGAGAAGAGGGTGGAGAGAGAAAATCATCATACATTTAAAAATTCATTTATACAAGATAAAATATTTAATAAAATTCTACATAGCATTGCAAAGGTATAATGAGGCCACATGTGTGGCTAAAAGTCAAATGAGACTCAAAAAGAATATTTTAGCTAAGGTTTAGAAAACTATCCAAAACAACAAAAGTGCTTATAGTAGGGTCTTGAACACACTCATTTCAAGTTCAATCACCACGTTAGATGATTCCTACTTACACCGCCATATATAGATAATTTATCATGATTGACAGAAATCGACACGATGAGCATAGCTCAAGTTACAAGGGCAACTTCGGGCTAGTTATCGTAATTACGTCAATAGCTCTTGTTGCACAATGACCAGTGGGCCCCAAAATCACTTGAAAAATTAGTTTTGAAGGTTTTTTTAAAGGAATGGATTTAATTTATGATTCTCTTGTTGGCATTGTAGAGGTCTGAAGTAGTGGTTTTCGGTTTCGCTCAAAGTGACAATCGTGAAGTTTCAAACCGATTGTGTTTTATTAAAATAACCATGTCACCATAAGTGACTAATAAGCTAAGATGGTTTAGGAATACGAATTTCAAGAGAGTTAAATAATTTCAAACAATTCAGTTAAGGTTCCCTAAGGTTTTCCATGTCACCACGGGTCATGCAAATAATTTTTGTTTTGTGATACATTTGGGTGTAGCACTCCATGTGCATGACTTTCAAGATTTTTATTTTTATTTTTTAAGAGTTCGTGTCAAGGTAAGATTTTTTTCAATTTTTGGGATTACATTCCCTATCATTCAACATTTAATTTTAAAAATCTAGAAATGATGAAGCGATATTTAATGCAAGCGGAAAATGGAAAACCATACCTATATCCGAAAAAAACAATGGGATTTTAATCCTCATTCTAGGTCGGTGACTTGCATTCGTTTGCGACTTCTCGATGCCTTTTTCTTAAATCCATTCTCAGGCATAGCCCATCGGCATGGAATTCCATGAAATCATTTTTTTCGCAGTAGATAAACACTTCACGTCTCAAGTGCAAGATTCTACATTTTTCATGCTTTCTTATAACGATATCGCCCTTTGAAACAAAATTTTCCTACGTTCGAGAAGCTGGCTTTTGTAGATAATCTTCCCAAAGTTCCCCATAAAATTTATGAAAATATGTTTTCACACTCGTTATAGGTTTTCTAAACCGTCCACCCTTTTAATCTTGTGGAGGACCCAACAATACTATATTTGCAGCAAGTTTCAACAACAAATTTCTTGTTCTACCCCAACCTCACTAGTACGGAATCCATAAAATATTTCACAAAGATATCCCAAATAATCCTCCTATAAAGTTTGATTGCACTACATGAAACATGAGCAAAAAAATCTACTCTCCTGGAAAGGACACAAAAGTTAAGGTTCTAAAACATAATACTGTAGTATAGATAATTATGCAGGCAAAAATATGTTCGTACCTAAGAGTCACCCCCTGTTCATCTTTATTGATATGATATTTTTTTACTTTTGTGGGAGAGGGATTTGGGAACTATAATCTAGTACTAGACCCTTTCAAGTTCAACCTCATTGATCTCGCATGAGAAATACCGTTGGTATTCCTATAAATGGATGTGCTTCCACACTCAAGCTCACTAAGTTAAGCGCACTAGTGTCTAAAGGAGAATGCTTAAAAACAAAAGGGTTTTATGGGGAGGAAGGGTGAAATAAACAAATATTATAGAGACACTAGAGGAATTACAAAGTAAAGGTAACTCTCAATGTCTTATTCAATGCAACGACTACATGAAATAAAAGATAAAGAGCAAGAAAATGGAGAATGGTGTTGCCCAGTTACAATGCTTATAGCAGATGTGTAATGAAGTAGAAGAAGAAAATTCATCATAGCTAGACATTACCTAAGTATGAAGTGCTTCAAATTCCTCTATCTTATTCATCCTCCACATAGAACAACAAGCTAGTGGTAGGCGGGACTTTCCTTTTAACTCGAGAGGAAAATGAATCCACTTCACGTAAAGAAACAGATCCAAATAAGTCAATTATATATAGTAGAATGAGGAGATATTCAAGTTTTTCTTTATTAGCATGTGCAAAACTGATTAAACCCATCATGGAACTGATTAGGGACAGCTATAACACAACTCCACTAGCATGGTTCTCATCTACGCCTCGCACTTTCTCGCAACCATCTAATTACTTGCTAAATTTACAACGTTATCTTGGGTTTATATAAGGTTAACTCCTCTGGACCTCAAATGATGTGCTTGTATTATAATGCAATGAAAATAAAGGTTGTATGCCCCTTCACCGCCACCCCCGACAAAGGTGGCTAAATGTTTAAAAACAAGGGGGCATTACACAAATTTAATGAAATCTATTGAATTTATAATTCCATTAATTAAAGGGCCTACGTAATGGAAATTTTTGAGCCCGACATATTACTTCTCACTTTTTAGTGTTGTTTTTTTCTTTTTTGAAAAAGTAAAGAAGCGATTATAAACTTAAACACGTTTCCTAATGAATTAAAAATCCACACCTTTTAGACTCATGTTGCAATGGTGATGTTAAGATACATGAAATGAAATATTTTAATGGCATCCACATTGAACCCACCAAAAGCTAAGACTTTAAGATGATTTTGATTGTTTTAAAAATTAGATCTTCTATATTGAACCCAACAATAAATGGCCCAAAAAACACAACAATCAACGACCCACAACCACTTTAACATTGTTGCTACCTTCATCCCATTAATATTTTTCACGTAGTGAGGGTCTCGCTGCTCCAATTTTTTTGACGCTTTATGGGTTTAAAGAGTTGCACCAAAGATTTGTTTTTGTTTAGAAACAAATGATTACATAGATATCGACATCCCTACTCATGATAAAGCTGGATATTACATGTAACTAATTTACACGTAATGAGTAAGCATATATCTATATCAAAGCCTTCTTTTAGCTAAGTAGCCATGACTAAGAGCCATCCAATCCATCAAAGTCACTCGGAAAATGATCCTGGCCCTTTCCATTTGTTGACTCTCCATGTACACTCAAAGAAGACATGATCCCTCTCAGGCTCATTCCAAGTCATTTGCACCAAAGATTGAGTAATGGTAGGCATAGAAGAATGAGATGGAAGCAATTTTTTTCCAAATAATAATAATAATAATAGGTTCTTACAGTCCACATGGCCGGGTGGCCTATTTTTGGGTCTACAAGCGGCTTATAGCATATGAGACTACCTTGTACTCACATGCGAGAGGCAAGTAACTTTGCTACAAACGAGGCATACATACCCTACCCCCTTTAGGATTTGAAATTTTGATCTCTATTTCAAGAGCACATGTTCTTCACCATTAGGCCAACTCATGTGTATAATTTGGTGTTGTTGGTATCCAACTTTATTCTCCTTTTCAAACTGAGCAGCAACATTGATTTAACATGGAGCTTAGAGACAGATAGATCATAGTGTGTGTCGTATTATAGCCGAGGATGAGATCTAAATGTACCTTTGTCACTAATATTTTTGGAGAGATGGATAACACCTTCAAGAGGATTTGACTTGTCCTCACTACTTTAGGTCATGCCTCTTTGACCAGGGGTTACAGGACCCTTAGTGTAATCTTTGTTTGATGAAGGAGATGGAGATATCCTTCTTTTAGAATTTTTTTGAAGAAAACTTGGGAAAATACGGTCAATACTCCATAATTTAACTCTTAAGAGTTATCACTTCTAAAATATGGAGATACTTTCAACACAAGGATAAGGTTACTAAAGACATTAAGAAATCTTGATTGTTCTGCATATTTTAGTAAGTAGATTTTGTTCCTTTGTTGATAAATAGGGAAAACAAGGGTAGTTCAGGATGGATTCATGGTTTTTGAATGATTTTGGTGGGAGATGAAGTAGGATAAAGTTGATTATACCTGATCTCTAAGAAACTTCACAACAATGGACAACTCAACAACAGAAAACTTTAGAACAGTTAAGACGTTCCTTCAACTAGAAGGTGTGCTTCAATGGAGGCCCAGATCAACATGTTTTCACATAATCTTTGAGACTATAACATGAAGGCTCGAGTTAAAAGACTCAATTAAACATCAAAATATCTGATCAATCACACCTAAGGTACACCCAAAGACTTATAAGCAATCTTTATCAACAAATGACAGTGAATTGATTTTAAATTTGTTTATCTCATCACAAGATGAAGGCTCTTCTTGAAATGAAATTGCAAATACCACTAAAATATCATAGGGATGAGATCCTGTGTGATTTCACAAAGATTTCAATGTAAGATTGCAATAGGAGCAAAAGAAACCATTTGCAGACATTATGAAACAAAGAAGACACAAATTGCTTGAGATTGGACACAAATTAATTTCAAAATTGCTTAGATTCATCAAGTAGGGGAAAGCTTCTAGAGAAATCTCAGTGCTCATCAATGGCTATACATCTACAACTAACTTGACATGATAGAAAATCTAACACAAAAGAAAATAACAAGTTATCTCGGCTTGGTCTCTCAGGAAGATGACATTCTCAATTTTTCTCTTAATAATTCAACCCCGACCATTTGCAAGAGCATTCTCATTGCATTTATACATGTCACTCACTCAAATATCCCCCAAATGAGAAGAATATTCGAGGGACCTTTGGTTGTTACCAATTTACCTCAGAAAGTGACATTTAAAAAATTCACATCTCGAAAGTGCCAAGTGGACCAATTGTGAACTGATCACATTTCTTGGGCCCTTGACTAATGACTAGGATGTCATGCCACAAATTTTTGGGAGTCCTTCTAATCATTCTAATTATGTCATGCGAGAAATCCCCTTTTTAATCATTTTCTGAAGGCTCTACACATATAGATCTGACAGGTAGTCATTTTTGCTCTCGAGGCAACACCTTTTTCATCTTTTGTGCCTGCAACTTTCATCATTTCATCCTTTTCCCTTTCTTTCCTCTGCAATTTTACCCGCATCCATCTCCTCTAGTAATTCCCATTTTTGCAAGTGCCTGAGCAATTCCAACTTCAAAATATTGACCTTAATAATCCTTGGACTCACAAATTAAGTTCTGAATCCATCAAATGGCACTTTATAGATAGAGACGAAAAGGAATTTCATGAAAGAACGATGAAAAAAGTGTGTATTCGCATCTCCAAAAGTCTTGGAGAAAAAATGGTAGAAAAAAGACGCAATACACATCAACCATTAATTCTACCTCTTTTCCACTTTATATCATAGTCATCCACGTGTTTCCTTGGTGAAACTGTAAAGGAGAAGTATAGGGGAAAGTTTCCAAACAAGTGCGGGCCTTCCACGTGCCTAGGGCTAAAGAAAAACATCTTTTGCCTTAGAAAAGTCTTAATGTAAAAAGGAGCCAGTAGAAGCCTCAACATGTCTCAAAGGCGCATCTTGGGATGGTACCCAAAAGTAGAGACCCCAAACAAGTGCGGGCTCGACACGTGTCTAAATCCAAAAAAAGTTTGTTAAAAAAGTTGAAGGTTCAACGAAAGGCACCATGTGTCTAGGGTCTGAGACAGTTTTCTTTGGTCGTTGAAAATTCCAAGCAAAGGGCGAGTGAGCGGAAGCCTCCAAGTGTCCTCCTAGCACTTCTTCAAAATAAAACTTAAGGGCCGGTCCCCAAATAGGCACGGTCCCTCCATGTGTCCCATGCCTTTCAAAATTGCTTTGAAAATTTTAAGTACAAAGTAGAGCTGGTAGAAGCCTCCACATGTCTCCCTATCGCAATTATTAAGGTGGGACCCTGAGGCGGATCCTCAAATGAGCGTCACCCTCTACATGTCCATGGTCCACCAAAACTATACCAGTTGTATGAAAAAAATTTCTAAGTCTGGGGAAGGAAGAGGAAATCTCCATGTGTCTCCCTGGTATAACTCAAGGCCAAACCAAAAGGTGAATTTTCAAATGAGCGTTGGCCCTCCACATGGACAAGCTTTGAGTCTGAAGTGATCCTTAGATTTTTTAAAGTGCCTCGCCAAGCTGCATCCAACCAAAAAGGGCCACGTTTCCACTGATGTTGAGATGTAATTTGACAAGGAAAAATACACCTGTCAAACTGTAAAATGCAAGAAAATCACCATTTGAGCCTAGAAATGAATCTTTCTTCATAGACAGAGAGTTTGGAAATGATATAAGGCCCAAATGTGATCCTCCAAGCCACATCCAATCACATTTCCATATATATTTGGGACACAAATGACAGGGAAAACAAAACATGACTATGGAAAATGGAAGGAAAGAAAAACCTGAGTTTTACGCCCAAGTTACAGACTCTTTCACACAGACAGAGGAATGAAAAACAAATTCTAGACTTTTAAGTGATCCTCGACCAAGGAAGGGACTGATCATGGCAACCAAATGGAGGATAGATTTTTTATGCATCAATACGGGGAGATAGAGAAAATGACAGAGCCCGTAAACTAGAGAACTTCAAGGACAAATGGGGCAAGACTAATTTGAGCACCAACAAGTGCAAACTTTGTATACTTTGGGATAGTCCGGTCTTCACCGCATTCTACTCCCGACTTGTACGATCTATTGTAGGGATTGAGGAAGTGGGTTTGGTGTCATCTGTACCATCACCGTAAGAGATGTAGCCAATTTAATTTAAAATCTAAATGCCGACAAATCCTAAGATACGAAGACCGGACTCCCGAGTCTTGTGTTTGTAAAGTCCGGATTACGCGTGAGAAACTTACGGAGTTCTCTCCTCTATTTAAATGTATCTTCTATGTATATCTATCCATATTCATTAAATCTCTTGTGTGAAACTAAGTTTATATTCAAAGACCCTATAATGGAAACATCGGTATATGTTGTGTTTCTTATATATATGTACAAGGGCAAGGAAAGGAAATAGTAATACATAACATAAATTTCTTCGGTTATTGTAGATTCCGACATTATTTGATATGATCGATACATGGTGTTTGGGTGTTTGTTGTAGATGCTTTGGAATAACAAATTTTGAGATTAAGAACCGGTGCACGTACATGGTTTGGGGAGTAGGAATTCTTGGTGGAGGAACGCACTTGAGACGGGTGAGACACGGACGGTGGGCATTCTAGTGGGGAAAACAAGCATATTTTTGGGTCAAATTAGGTGCTCTTTCGATGTAAGTGAGATAGGGAGCTGCCAAACTCGAGACTGTGGTGGTTTACTCATCTCGCAATCCTCTGGGAGCAGCCCCCGTCACGCTCACAGATTATGCACTCAACCTAATTCCTCCTAATTCTTTATATTTTTCAAGATATAAAATATAAACAAGTCCTCCTAATTCCTCATATTTTTCAAGATATGAGCCGGCGGGCTTAGGGATGAAAATTTTTCCCAATAAGCGGGCCTGTGGGCCTCGGAAAGAATTTTTTCCTTGAACATTTCAGGTCGGTGGGCCTAGGGAGAAATCATAGCACTTTCCCCCTTCGGAAAAAAGTGTCATTGACAACCAAGCACACGTGATTATGTAGTGGAACTCCGCTCCGAAGAAGGAAAGTTTTCCCAAGTCCGCTAAGGGACACGTGTCCAAATTTTAACCGGGGTGGGAAGTGGGTCGTCTTCAAAACCAAGAGGTTTTTTTACTTAAATATCAATAGGGAAAAAGGATAAAATCTACTGTTCCTCCGCCGATGCTCAAAGACACCACTGTCGGCCAACCATTGGCTGCGGTGTGGTGAGAAAACGGAGAACTTAGGAAAAAATTGACTTTTGAAGTGGAAAGACTTAAGGGTTAAAAGCACTCCACTTCCGCCAACGCTTAAGGAAGCCACGTGGCAGTATCTCATTAGTTGTAGGTTGGCGGACTGATGGGGAGAATCAAGAAATTTTCCCAAATTTCAAAAAAAGTTAAGTTTGTTAGTGTGAACCCGTGTGCTCATGAAAGCACTTTTGCAAATTATGGGTGCGGATGCAATGCCATGGAGAAAGATAGGAATTTTTTCCAAAATTAGAAAAAGGTTAAGTTAGTGGTTGCGGGCCCGCGCGCCTGCAGAAATGCTTCCAAAAGTGAAGGGCGGGGTGGTGGGTTTGTGGGGAAATTTTTCCAAATTTTCCTTTTTCGAACTTAGATTATTTTTGACAAAAAGATGGTTTTGCGGGTTAGCGGAGTGTTGGTCGTCAAACAAAACTTTATTAAGAACAACGATTAGGGGATATAAAGACCCTCCTCTTTAATGGGAGAGGTTTCCTTATTTAAATGTAAAAACTTATTTTCACATGTACAATGTATAACTTTAATGGGGAACTTAGACATCATGAAAGTTTTAAAATAGAATAGATCATTAATACAAAAGGATAGAGGAATTAAGTAGTGGGAAGGGGTAGAAACGCAGTCTCAAGAAATATAGATAAAAAAATAATTCCTTATGCATGCGAATGAAATTATTTGGAATAGAACCATTTACATTTGAGACAATAAGATGTTATTTCATAGACACAAAGCTCTAGAAATTACATCCACAAGACTACAAAGCTTTTTAAAGTAACACGAGATAAATGATTCAATAACATTTAATAGATAGTAATGCAAGGACAAGACCAAATAGACATCGAAAGAAAGATCTTTTGTATTGATTTCTTTTACTCCTTAACAATTTCAAAAATAAACCAAGTTCTAGCCCCTATGAATGGCGTAGAGAGCCCATTATACAACTTACAAATTAGTTACACTTGGTAATCTGTTGCTTTTAACTAAAATGTTAATTAAGGAAATGTTTGAAAAAAACCCTTAACTAATTAAAGTAAGCCCGATTTGCGAAAAGGAAGGAAGGGAGGAGCTTGGAAGGGAAAACAACTACCTATTGCGAGGAGGGCCCACCGACTTGAGGATTCGTTGCACTGAACTTTTTAATGCTTCCGCTATGTATGCGTGCCTCATGGAACTAATGTGTTGATAGTAGCTTGAGTCCAAGTACCTAGGCATTTCTCCATATCCTTATCAAACTCAGTGTGTGCATGGTATTCTTCATTGGCCTCTTCAATAGTAGATTGAAGAGAGTAAATATCCTTTATCTTCTCTTTGGTAATTGATTCCTCCTTGACCAAGTTTCCTTTAACAAATGCCCTAAACTGAGTTTTAATTTCTTCAAGAGAGAAAGGAACACCTAAAGTTTCATTGTGAATATGACAGTGAATATCTTTGAAAGCAGATACAACACAGGTTTTGAAGGCCTCTCCCTTCTACCAACTATTCCTCAACTCTCCTAAAGCCTCCTATAGAACTTTTATTTTCCATTCCACGTTGAAAACCCATGACCTTGATAAATTATCTTTGGCATCATCAAAAAAATTTTGGCCATCAATATATTTTCATCGTCCTTTCCCATCAGGTGAAGATCCACTATGCAGCTACTCTAAAGTGTATGTTCTTTATCCATGGTCCCAATTGCGGAGGAGAGCTTTTGTTGCACATTAGTTACCTTCTAATTGAGTTTGAAGGATTCTACAATGAAATTCAAACCTACAATGATCATGTCATCCACCATGGCTTCCATAGCTTTTCCGTAGATGGAATACCTCTATATGTCTTTAATGCTCTAGATTTCATCTTGACTAAGAATCATAGGTGGTGGAAGGGCAGTCAGTGGAGTAGGATCCAAAACCTTTTCCTTGGATAATAATGACTTGATGAAGCTAGAAAGAATTTGAGCTTGTTCCTCCAGCTGCTCTATAGTCTATTTACATTTTTTCTACTCTCTCAAAACTCAAAGTGTTACTGTTTCTTGAAGGTTATGCACCTCACTCTCGGGGTTAGATTCTCCCATGAGGACTAGAAAGCTCCGAGATCGGAGGCTAGTAAATCTTGTGCTGCCTTATCAACCTTAGGTTTTGCTACCTAAATAAATTGTTTTCCTTGGACATCTATCACTATCCTTGAAGTTGTTTTAGCTCTCTTTGTAGGAGCAGAATGAGTAGTGCCCAACAAGGTTGTCACTGACATCAAAATTTGGCCCCTGTCAATCAAGAAGAAGGATTCCTCTTCCTCATCACAACCAAGGGTTGTACCCTTGCAAAAGTGGAGGAATAAGAAGGAGGAGCAAGACATCCAAGAGAAAGATAACTCATGGAACTTATTTAAGTACATACTACTCTTCCTTCTCTTTGTTTATTGCAGCTTACAAAGTTCGTAAGGAGGACTGGTACTTCACTATCATCACTTTCACCGAGAACAATGATGTTCTCTAGCACCAAAGGTAGTTCTGAATGCTTTATCGGGGATCTTCCTCAATCAGCTCTGTTTAACCTCTTTCACCTTCTTTTGATATAATTGAGTAGATGAAGAAGGGGTGGATGATTCAAGTTATTTATTTGAGGAAGGAGGAGGAGTTTGTGCAGGTACCTATGAGCTAAGTGCGTGTGACTCCTTCCTAGGGATTTAAGTATCTTTGGAGGAAGATCCTCCTAGATTCTTCTTAAGCTCTTGGACCCTTTTGTCAAACCAGACCTTGGTTTTACAAGGACAAGTGCCGGAATCTCAGCCAAGTTGTCCTTCTCCCTCTTAAACTAGTCCAGATCCTCTAAGGGAGTATGCTTGATCAATGTATCATATTCATATGACAACAGGTGTGCATTGTCACCTTGAAGCCCTTCAAGAATTTGATATCGATTGAGCTCCTTTATCAGCTTGAGAGGGAATCTTCCATAATGCCGCCGACTTGCTTCAAATTCATCTACACAATCGGCCCAGTAGTCCTCAGTATTTGACCTATGATGATAATTTATTTTGAGATTTAGCTCAATGAACTTCTTCAAATAAAAATAGGTCCTAGGCCTGAAGAAGTGAACAGTGATGGGAGTAAGGGCCCTTTCTATGTTTTAAGCATCCAAAGTTGTTTTACATGTATAATTACCCAACGATATGGGGAAATGTAGCCCAAATATTATCTTGTCTTTGCAGGTTCTATGTAACTTATCTAATTGCCTGCATACTTCAATCAAATCCATCTTATCATTACAAAACATAGGGAGTTTAAGAGGCATCTTCTCATAACTGGATAACTTGATATACGAAAACCTTCTGAATTGAATGAAGAAAGCTCCATATTTTTCTATCAGATTCATGGCCTCATTAGAAAATCTTCGGCCATATTACTTTGTATGAGCCTCACAATGTACATGGTAAAGCATCATTCACCTTCGTGAAGTTATGGTTGCTAGTTTCAAGGGTGAACCGAGGCGTATGCATAAATCGGTTGAACCTTCTAACCCTCAATGTATGTGAAACAAAATAATTACCGAGATTCTTCAAGGGTATACATAAGATAAGAAGTCATATAGAACGCCTTGGTACATTGCACACTAGACAACTATTCTGTCAAATTCATGCAAATGATTTCGCCCAATTTATGTTTTGGCTACCTTCAGAGACAATATTGATGAGCAAGCACATCCAAAATTGAAATTCATTGGTAGAGGGTTAACCCATGACATGGGATAACAAGATGATAAAATAATCCAATTCTTCATTAAAATCATCCCTAAATAGAGCTTTGGAAAGTCGAGATGCTCCCTTTTAGGTTTCTTCAACCATTACTTTTCTATTCTCACTTTTTATTTATCACCTGTCTTGCTTGAAGAGATCCTGTTCTTGAGCTTGAGAGATAACCACGAGAAATGGTAATGGTAGCGAGTGGCAATGGCATCAACATCTATTTTGGTGATCAATAGAGCAAAGTGGAAATGGCAGCAACATCTAGTTTGGCGATCAGTTCCCCATGCACATTAGATAATTAATTCGTGTCAGGGTTGAAGTGAGCTCCAAGCGAGCATAGTTTTGGCACATTGTATCGAGATCAGGAAACCCGCAGCAAATGTAAGGCCAATATCGTTGATCATTTGTGCCATAGGAGAAGGATTAGGGTCAGTAACCCCGCTCCGTAAATCGCCAAAATCCAAGTGACGAACCTAACCATCCCCGATATTAGGAATAGAAGATTTGAGCAGCGAAACGTGTTCTGACCCTAAAATTTGATCTTCATGTTGATAGCGTATAGAGAAACAACCTTCACATCTTGAATTCACAAAAAAATACAAGGGGAATGGGAGCACAAGCAAACGGTCTTGATTGCAAGGATTTGAGAAAATGGTAGTAAGTAAGCAGTGTGTAAAAATGTGTAGATGGTATTCCCATTAAATAGACGTTTTAGGAGAGAGAAGGTTATAAATGTGCATTAAATTCATATGCACCAACTCAAAAAGGAAAGCATCGGGAAGAGTGGAAAACTACTAGCCGAATGTTCTTTGTACATTGCGAAATGAGGGACATGAAAACATGATCTCAGCTAACGCAGGCGACGGGTAATGCAAGAAAAAGAGCACGAGAAGTCCAAGAACTAAGAAACACGAGGGACGCGAGGGGCGCGAAGACTTCGATTCACCGATGTGCATGATGCGGGCAAATCGGGGACGGAATGAACATATGCTTTTGGGATAGATAAGACAAAAGTATGTGAAGGGCCCAATGTGACTGATGTGGGTGATTGGGGAATAGAAAGCCCAGATGAACTTAGAACATTTGGAACAAAAATTTCAATGAGACACGAAAGTTAGCAGATTTTCGGGAAAATGGCGGATCGGGAATAGAGGGTCTACAGAACTTGGGACATATGGGACAAAAATGTCTGACAGACCCACAAATCACTAAAATGACTCAAAAACATAAATTTTCCCTAACTCCTCAACTTTTCTCTTCACTAGAACATCATAAAAGGTGTTAACTCAAAATTTTCAATTTTTGACTTTCAAAAGAGGGGAAATTTTGAGAGGACAACAGTTGGCTCTTTCTAGGGATGACTTGGCTAGATTAAAAGAATGAGACAAGGAAAGAACTCTCTGAAAGCTAGGGGAAGAAGACCAGTGCCTTATCCATTGGGCCATGAAGTCAAAAGTAAACACATACAAAAGACAACACCCAAAACAGGAAAGAAAACACACCCTATACATAATATACAAAATACTTCCTAGTCATCTAAGACTTAAACAATTTCACGTACTACCCACTATATGGAAGTGGGAGAGAAGAACCATCCATATAATCAAGATAGAAAGAACTCTCACAAGAAAAGTGCCTGATTTTGAAAGGACCGATCCAAAGAGAATCAAACTTACCTTGGTTTCCTCGAGGCTCATGTCTTTTATCCCATAGCAAACAATGTCTCCAACTTTGAAATCCCCTGGACTGGCCTTCTTATCAAACAAATATTTTACCTTTTGTTGGTGAGCAGATATTTTATCAAAGAACTCCGCAACTGTCTTCATTCAACTTTTGAAGATACATGATCCTTTTATCTAAAGAATCATGGAAGCTGGTGTCTTCAATGGCCTTCATCAAATAAAAGGCTAGTAGCTCAATTTGGCAGAGGTAATTGATCTTTCACGTCATACACCACTTGAAAAGGGGACAACCCAAAGCTCTTTTAGGTTTAATTCTATCTTCCCAAAGAGCATCATAAATTTTCTTGTGCCAGTTCCTCTAAGATTCATTAACCAATTTCCTTACTATAGCCACCAAATTTTTGTTTGTTAATTCTACTTTTCCATTCCTTGGGGATAATAATCAAGAGTGAGCCAGGAAATGCCATATCCATAACAAAAATCCATCATCTCAGTTGAAGAAAAATTCGAAGCATTATCGGTCACAATCTCTTTTGGCACACCAAACCTCACCTAGATGTTTTCCTTGATAAAATTACATACTACTTGAAGTAGTACTATTTACTAGGATGGCTTCTACCCTCTTAGTAAAATAATCTGTGGTAGTTAACACATGAGTATGTCCAACACTTGAATATGGATTAAGTGCTCAATAAAATCTAAACCCCATTGTTAAAAGGGCTCTTCAATCATTATTGGTTTAAGCGAAAAGGCAGCCAACATGGGTCTTCCCACAAAGGTCCAGCAAGCTTCACATTTATCAATCCACTTTGATGCATCTTTGAACAAGGTAGGCCAATAGTATCCTGCATGAAGAATCTTATGAGCAATGACAGTAGATGAGTAATTGCCTCCACATGCTTGATCATCGAAAGTGAAAGAAGCTTCTTCTATTGCTCTTTATCAATGCATTTCAAAAATCTTCCATCCATCCCACGTTTGAAGAAAGCATTCTCCCACAATACATATTGGGATGATCTTAACTTGATAGCTATTTTCTCCTTGGTAGGAAAATAAGAGTGACATTCTCCATAGGTAAGAAAATGTGCGATACCAGCATACCTTTCATCAATTGAGTTGAAAAAGCGAAGCAAGTAGGAACATCAACTTCATCCTTAGGCAACTCATGGCCAGCTCCTTCAACAATGAGTTCACACTGAGCCTTTACCATGGAGTTTGGTTGTTACGATGTCACTATTATATTCTTGAACCTTCACCACCCAGTTCCTCTCTTAGTTCCAAACTCTTGCTGCGTGAGAATAGACTTGATGGTTGTGTCGTGTACTAGTACTATGGAGTGAGAGTTAAGAATATAAAAATGAAACTGCTTGATAGCTTTAACCACTACAAAAGCATGTTTCTCCATAATTGTGTATTTCAACTCATGATTTTGAAGAATGTAGGTCATGAATGCAATTGGGAGTTAATGATCATTATAATTTTTTTGAGTCAAGACAAAGAACTGTGGTGTTGGCTATGGCATAGCAATAGATAATAAAAATTTTACTAAAATGCTGGACATGCTAAGATAGGAGTTCTAGCAATAAAGTTTTTAATACCCTCAAAGGCTTCTTTCGCTTCAAAAGACCAACCAAAATTTTTTTTTCCTTTCATCATTTGGGAGATATTCAAAGTTAACTCTACAAAATAAGGGATAAATCTTCTCAGAAATTTGATCTTACTGAAGAAAGAATGCACTCCTTCTTCTGGTTAGAAGAGGAATCTGTTGAATAGCTTAAACTTTTTCAGGATCAATTTTGATGCCATCTTTAGATACAACATTCCCTAACATTTTTCCCTATATGACACAAAAGAAAGATTTCTTAGGATTCAAAGAGATCCCATGTTCTCTTCATTTCAAGAGAACTGTTTCTAGATGCTGAAAATGATGTGCTCTAGTTTAGGAAAACACGGTTAGGTCATCTAAATATACAACAATACATTTCCATTTCAAGCTTCAAAAGCCAAGTCCATATCCCTTTAAAAGTGGCACCGGCATTAATGAGTCCAAAAGGAATCCTTTTATAGGAAAAATTACCCTAGGGGGTGGTAAAGGCCATCTTGTTCTAATCTGTGGTATTGAATTCTACTTGGTTATACCCGAGAAGCCATCAAGCATGGACAACATTTCAGATCCCGTAACAGCTTGCAAGACTTGATCCATCATGGGCAGAGGATAGTTGTCCTTTAAAGAAGCCTGATTCAGATTTTGAAGTCAACACAGATACGAATCTCACCATTTTTCTTCCTGATAGGCACAATGTTGGAAATCCATGTCGAATGGTGAATGGGAAAAATAATTTTGGCTTTCAACAACTTTTATATTTCCTGAAAAATAGTGTCAGCAATCTTTGGATTGTATTGCCTTTGCTTTTGCTTGAAAGGTTTAATCCCAGGTTTGAGAGGGATGAAATGCTACATCTCCTTTGGTTGGAAAGATTTTAGATCTTCATATGAATATGCAAGAACATCCCTATACTTCTTTAGGAGGTTCACCACCTCTTCTTTTCTTCTGGTGTACAACATTTTCCAACGTTCACCATCTTGGGGTCAGCAGAGCTCCCAATATTAATTTTTTCATACTCAGCAGATTGTTGTAATCTAGTAGAAGATTTAGAATTAACATACCTATCATGCTTATCAAACAATTCTTCTAAAATCCATAGCCCTTTTGGAATCTTGTTACCCTTGAGTTTGATGCACCCATATTGATCTATTTCCTCTTTGACATCCTCTTTGTTGGAAGATACACTCTCACAAGGAAAATTCTCACCCCTTCAAAGTTATCCCCGAGCTCCAAGAAAGAAAGAAAATGTTGATCATCATTAAAAACTTACCGATTACCTACATTATCGACACACATTGGGCCTATGGATCATCTCAATGGTAAACCTATCTTGAGAGAAGTCAGGATGAGGTATTAGCAACGATCCTGAGATAGCTAGTGAATCAGCCCTGGTGTTCTTTTCCCTAGGCACTACTTCAATGGAGAAGGCATCAAGAAATTCAATAGAATCCCAAACCTGATTCTTGTAATGCTTCAACCTTCTATTCTTTACTTGAAAAAGGTCTCTGACTTTTTTAACAACTAGTTCTGCATCTCCACGAGCTAGAAGATTCTTCACACCTTTTTCTTTTGCCATGTTAAGTCCAAGAATGAGAGCTTCATACTCTGTTGTATTATTGGTATTTTCAAATTGTAGTTTGAATGAGAAAGGATGAACCTTTCCCTCAGGGGATATCAACACTATGCCAGCTCCAGAACAGTCGAGGAACAACTTCCATCAAATTCTAAATTCCAAACACCATTAGGATCATGAAGTACTTCTTTGGGAAGCTGAGTTTCCTTCGGAGACATAATCATATAGTTACCATGCCCAATATCCTCATAAAGTATTTGTGCTTTGGGATCATCTGTCTTTTGTACAATATACTCAGATTGCTTCTTGGCAATAGCTTCTTCATTTTTCCATTAACTGGTATGAGGGCATGTGACCAATCCATTTGAATTTCTCCTCCCACATCCTTGCAGAAGTTCCTACTTAACAACATACCATATGAAGGAGGGATATCTGCTACTAGAATAGTAGCCAAGACTTTTTTCTCAGGTAAAGTAGCAAAAGCTACTTGTGCATCTTTAATTCTTCCAACTAGGGGCACTTCCTTACTCTCCATGGAATAGCAAGACCCATAAGTGCATGTGAGAGTTAGACCCAAAGCATGGGCTACTTTGGCAGGCATTACATTATCTGATGCTCCTGAATCTATGACACAGTTGCTGAGTTTATGGCCTACTATAAGAAGGGTCACATAAAATGGTTTGATCTTCTCATTAGGTGAGGTGACTACAACTACCAGATTGGGTTGGGGTGCGGAGGATGGAGTAGGTAAAAGGCCTTTAGAGGTAGTTTTGGAGTGAGAATTGACAAAGTGAACCATTTTGGAAAAATCTTTAGGATGGGTTTGATAATACTTAGCCTCTGAAATTTGAACCTTTGTCTTTTTAAGGTGATCAATGATATCGAAAGACCCAGAGGTGGATGGGCTATCATCACTAGGAATCTTAGGTTTATCAGATTTAGGAGTTGTAGAAGAAAAAACTTTAGTAGTAGAATTAGGAAAAGCAGAATTGGCAGAACTCACCTTCTGTGTGGATGTAGTGGGGATAGGAGATCCTCTTTTTGCAATAACAAGGATAGTCATGGGATGCTCCTTGGATCTTTTAGTGGGCTGTATCACTTTTTCCCATTTATTTGTCTGCTCCGAGTCATGACAGCGTATGATTCACTATTCATATCTTCTACTACTTCATCATAATCATCTTCTTCATAAACACCTTTAGTAGTGAAGAAATTAACGTGAAATCCCTCAAGTTCCTCGATCTCTTCATTGATTCTTCCTCAAATTATTCAAAATCTTCATTAACCTCTTCATCTTCGGTTCTTCAACCTCACGGAGTTACATTAATAGGGACCTCGATGGGTGGCCCCTCAAGTGCTAGCCTTGTCTGAGAAGTAGGCAAATGATTTCTAGGCTGAAAAATTCCTCCTTGGAACATCCGCATAGGGAGCATGTTGAGCCAATTGTTTTTTGATGGAAATGAGGTCATTAGCAAGCTTTTGTACTAATGGATCAGTATTAGGTCGGGAGTGGAAGAGGAGGAAGAAGAAGGCCTAGATTTAGAAGGGTCTCTTTTCAACTTGCCAGACATAATCAAATCATCTTCAACGCTAACAACTAGTCTCTGATCCTCAGCCAATGTTGTGAGATTGGCTCTTCTCAATGCATAGCTAACTTCATGTAATTGAGTGTTCAGGAAGAAACATTTTTGAATTTGATCTACAAGTTGAGTGTCTGGTGGGATTTTGTTAATCAACTTGTTGAATCTAGCCACAAATTCCCTCATGGGTTCTTGTGATTCCTTCTTTATTTGAGAAATTTGGGCTAGCAAAGCATGTACGTCCTCTGCAGGTTTGAAATGGTTCTCAAATCTTGTTCTCATCGTGGTCCAACTAGTAATGGCCCCAACAGGAAGGTGATAGAACCAATCTGCTACATTATCTTGTAAAGTCTCTATAAAAATCCTCACCGAGACATCTTCATGTTCAACTCGAGGACTCCACATGCAACTATGAAGGTTGTGATATGTTCATCAGGATGCACCTTTCCATCACCTTTGAACTTGGGGAAGTTCTTCCTATTACCCCGGGTAACTCATGCAAAGGCTGAGGAAGGGTGAGAGGCCCAACATGATGGCCCCAAGGTAATGGGGCTGCCATCCTTGGAAATACGACTTGAAGGGGAACTGAAACACCAGCAAGAATCAAAGCATGAAGATTAGGGCTGAGTTACTCCGGAGGAATAACACCTATAGAAGAATCAAAGCTCTTCTATTTCTTCCTGTTGAAGGAAAAGGGAAACCTTGCTACTCCAAAAGCTAAAACTAAGAATCTTCAATACCAAGGGCCCTCCTTCTATGAGTAAAATGTAGAGTCACCAGATCAAAGAATGATCAAGAAATTGTTTATAGAACTGGAATACGTTAAGAAAAATGAATCCCCAGCAGAGTCACCAAAAATTGTTGGTCATCAAAAAAGACTTTATTGAGAACAACAGTTAGGGGATAGAAAGTCCCTCCTCTTTAATGGGAGAGGTTCCCTTATTTAAAGGAAAAAACTTATTTACACATGTACAATGTATAGTTTTAATGGGGAACTCGGATATCATGAAAGTGTTAAAATAGAATAGATCATCAATACAAAAGGATAGAGGAATTAAGTAGTGGGAAGGGGAGAATGACACTCTCAAGAAATATAGATAACAAAATAATTCCTTACGCATGCTAGAATGAAATTATTTGGAACAGAACCATTTGCATTTGAGACAATAAGATGTTATTTCAAAGACACAAAGTTCTAGAAATTACATTCATAACTTACAAGAATACAATCTTCTTGAAGTAACACGGATAAATGATTCAATAACATTTAACGAGATAGTAATGAAAGGACAAGACCAGATAGACATAGAAAGGAAGATATTTTTATTGATTGCTTTTACTCCATAACACTTTCAAAAATAAACCAAGTTCCATCGCCTATGAATAGCGTAGAGAGTGCATTATATAACTTACAAATTAGTTACACTTGGTAATTGCTTCTTTTAACTAAAATGTTAGTTAAGGAGATGCTTGACACAAAACCCTTAACTAATTACAATAATACCAATTTGAGAAAAGGATGGAAGGGAGGAACTTAGAAGGAAAAACAACATCCTATTGTTGAGGAGGGCCCACCTTGACTTGAGTATTCATTGCCTAAAGTTTTTAATGATTACGTTATGTCTCTACCTCATGAGACTTTAATGTGTTCGCAGTAGCTTCAATCCAAGTACCTAGGCATTTCTCCATCTCCTTATCAAACTTAGTGTGTGCATGGTATTATTTATTAGCCTCTTCAATAGCAGATTGAAGAGAGAAAATATCCTTTATCTTCTCTTTGGTAATTGATTCCTCCTTGAGGATGTTTCCTTTAACAAATGCCCCGAACTAAGTTTTAATTTATTAGAGAGAGAAAGGAACACCTAAAGTTTCACCGTGAAGATGACAGTGAATATATTTTAAAGCGGATACAAAACAGGTTTTGAAGGTTTCTCCCTTCACAATTGTTCCTCAACTCTCCTAAAGCCTCCTCCAAAACTTTTATTTTCCATTCCACCGAAAACCCATGACCTTGATAAATTGACTTTGGCATCATCAAAAAAAATACGCCATCAATATATTTCCTTTAGCCTATCCCATCGGTTGAAGATCCACTATGCATCTACTCCAAATTTTATGTTCTTTATCCATGGTCCTAATTGCGGAGGAGAGATTTTGTTGCAGATTAGTTACCTTCTCATTGATTTTGAAGGATTCTACAATGAACTTCAAACTCTGATGATCATGTCATCCACCATGGCTTCCAGAGATCTCTCGTAGATGGAATACATGTGTATGTCTTTAATGCTCTTGACTAAGACTCATAGGTGGCGGAAGGGCGATCGGTAGAGTAGGATTCAAAACCTTGTCCTTGGATAATAATGACTTGATGAAACTAGAAAGAATTTGAGCTTGTTCCTCCAACTTGCTCTATAGTATGTTTACCTTTTTCTACTCTCTTAATAACTCAGGTTACTATTATCTGAAGGTTATGCACCACACTCTTAGGGGTAGATTCTCCCATCAGGATCCTAGAAAGCTCTAGATCATAGGCTAGTAGATCTTGTTCTGCCTTATCAACCTTAGGTTTTGCTACCTCAATAAATTTTACGGCCTTGGACATCTGTCACTATCCTTGAAGTTCTTTCAGCTCTCTTTGCGGGAGTAGGAGTAAGTGCCCAACAAGGTTGCCACATCATCAAAAAAATTTCCTGTCACATTGAGAAGAAGGCTTCCTCTTTCTCCTATCAACCAAGGGTTGTACCCATGTAAAAGTGTAGGAAGAATGAGGAGCAAGAGATCCAAGAGCAAGAGAACTCATGACACTTAAAGTACTTACTATTGTTTCTTCCAAGAGAGATGTGAGTGGAGAATCCTGGAGCTTCTTGGCGTGAGGAATCGGTGGTACTTGGAGGTTGGTGCTATGCACTTCCTTCTCTTTATCTATGGCAGCTTACTGAAGTTCTGTAGGGACTCCGGCACTTCACTATCATCACTTTCACTAAGAACAATGACGTTCTCCGGCCCCAAAGGTAGTTCTGAATGCTTTAATAGGGATCTTCCTCAATCGGCTCCGCTTAACGTCTTTCAGCTTCTTTTGATATACTTGAGTAGATGAAGAAGGGTGGATGATTCGAGTTCTTTATTTGAGGAAGGAGGTAAAGTTTTTGCAGGTACCTTTGAGCTAGATGTGTGTGACTCCTTCCTAGGGGTTGAAGTATCTTTGGAGGAAGATCCTCCTAGATTCTTCTTAAGCTCTCGAGACCCTTCACAAACAAGGCCTTGGTTCTTACAAGGAAAAGGGCTATAATCTCGGCCAAGTCATCCTTCTCCCTCTTGAACTAGTCTAGATCCTCCAAGGGAGTATGCTTGATCAATGTATCATATTCATATGACAACAAGTCTGCATTGTCATCTTGAAGCCCTTCAGGAATTTGATATAGATTGAGCTCCTTTATCACCGGAGGGGAAATATACCATAATTCGCCACCTTACTTCAATGTCATCGGACAATCAGCCCGGTAGTCCTCGATATCGACTTGTGATGATAATTGATTCATAGATTTAGCTCAATGAACTTCTTCAAATCAAAACAGTCCTAGGCAGGCACGAAGAAATAAGACAATTCTTTGATAAAATCAGCCCTAAATAGAGCTTTGGAAACTCGAGATGTTCCCTTTTAAGGTTCTTCAACCATGACTTTACTATCCTCACTTTGTATTTATCACTTTCTTGTTCAAATAGGATGCGTGCTTGAGCTTGAGAGATAACCATGGAGTTTATAATTTACGGGATCCATAAAGCATTGGCAATGGCAAAGCATCATCTTATTTGGTGATCGATTCCTAATGCACATTAGATAATTCATTTGTGTCAGGGTTGAAGTGAGCTCCACAAGCAAACAAAGTGTCAACACATTGTACCAAGATCGGGAAACCCGCAGAAAATGCAAGGCCACTGTCGTTGATCATTTGCACCATGGGAGAAGGATTAGGGTAAGTCAACTGCTCCAGAAATCACCAAAATCTAGGTGATGAACCTCACTATCCCCAATATTGGGAACAAAATATTTGAGTGGTGAAACATGTTCCTGACCCTGAAATTTGATCTTCATGTTGACAGTGTAAAGGGAAACAACCTTCATAGCTTGAATTCACAATAAAAATGCAAGGGGAATGGGAGCATGAGCAGACGGTCTTGATTGTAAGGATTTGAGCGAATGACAACAAGTAAGTAGTGTGCAAAAATGTGTAGAGGGTAGTCCCATTAAATATTTGTTTTAGGAGAGAGAAGGTTATAAATGCGCATTAAATTCATATACACCGACTCAAAAAGGAAAGCATTGGGAAGAGTGGAGAAAAAATAGCCTCGATGGTCTTTGGTACATTGGGTACATGAGGGACACTAAAACGTGTTCCGACCAATGCGGGTGATGCGGGTAATGCGGGCCAAATGAGCACAGTGTATTCTAGGAAATTAGAAATGCGAGGGATGCAGGGTGCGAAGACGCGGTCGGCCAATGTGCGTGAAGCGAGAAAAGTGGGGATGAAATGCATAGATGCTTTTGGGATAGATAAGACAAAAGTATGCGAAGGGCCCGATGCGGTATGACACGACGATGCATAATCATGGAATAGAAAGCCCGAATGAACTTAGAAAATTTGGAGCAAAAGGTTCCGATAGACCCGGAAGTTAATAGATTTTAAGGGAAAATGGCAGATCGGGGAACAGAGGGTCTGCGAGAACTTGGGACATATGGGACAAAAATGTCTGACAGACCCACAAATCACTAAAATGACTCAAAAAATGTGAATTTTCCCTAACTCAACTTTTCTCTTTACTAGAACATCATAAAAGGTGTTAACTCAAAATTTTCAAATTTTTGACTTTCGAAAAAAGGGAAATTTTGAGAGGACAATACATGAAGCGGCAGGAAACTTCATGACTTTGCACTTTTGGGCAAAAAGCCAAAAAAAGAAATTTTTAGCCCGTGGGTCCACCCAAGAATATTTTATTCATTAAATTTGACAGTTAGATTATTTTGAAGCCAAATGAAGTAAAAACTTCAGAAGGCCATAACTTTTGATTGGGAACTCATTTTTGGCAAACGAGGACTTTCTGGAAATATCACGATGTCCTCTTTGCACAGAAACCTTAAGAATTTAATTTGGATAAAGTTTTAAGGGTCAATTTTGAGAAAATGTTCTGCAGGCTTCTAAAATGTGAACTGGTATTTTTAACTTATAAACTTTTGTTCAATTTCGACATTCTTTCTTTCTCAACATGTCAAATGCATAACATGGAGGATTGCACTTGGAGGAATTTAGGTTGGATTGTGAGGGTTAATTTGTTTGATTGATTTACAATTCCAAATTACCAATTTTTATACAACAAGATGTCTGTAATTTTGCCTTTTCCCAATTTGAAAGATTCTATAATAATTTCTTAAGTGTTAAGGTCTAATTGAGATCATTTTGATCATATTAGGTTCAATTTTACTTTTCATGACATTTCTCCAAACATATTCACATTTTTTTCAATCAAAATTTCAAAATACATTCAACAATCAGATTTCAATACCTAATAATGCCATTTGAGAAAATTAATACAATATTTTATTGATTCAAAAATATACCTTACAACTTCTTCTTTCATTCCTCAATTACCAAATACAGAATACATATTCTTCCACATTTATTCAAAAATAGAAAACAGAGTATATCTCTTTCACATTTCAAATTGTAACTTTCATAGCCAATACAAAACATCTTTCCATCATAAATAATATACAAGGTCCTCCACTTCAAAGTGGGAAAAGGTTACAATAAGAAATAATCTCAACAAGGACTATCAAACTTGTCTTTTTCCATTCCATTTCAAAAGACATCATACAATCTTTCTTTTCCTTTCACAGAATAAAATTTTAGAGTATGTCCTTTCACATTCAAATGGGATTTCATTTCCAAAACATAGTAACTCTTCAGCACAAAACATATTACATTTTCATCCACTTGAAGTGGGAAATGGTTTTACAAATAGAAATCTCACAAGGGACTATCAAACTATCTTCTTTCTCAGCTTCTAGAACAACAATATGAATTTCCATCATTCTCCAATTTGGTCACAACAGAACAGGGGAAAGGAAATGCTCTCCACCCAACCAAGACATCCAATGAAAAGGAGAATCCATCCTTCTTCATTGGCCCCGAGCCCCAACCACATTGCAATAAGAATTTTTTTTTTTCAACTCATGGCAACAATAGGCTTCCACAACACAAAGACAAATTTCTCATTCAAAACACAGTCCAAAACAAGATCATAGGTTCTCCACCACGAGAAAAAACCAATAAACAACACTTAGGCTTTATCATGAAAGCCAAAGGAGAAGGAAACTATGGAGGATGCTTCGTATGCCTCCCAAGGGGAAATGGGTATCACCACCTGAGAAAAACTACCGAAATATATATATCATTTCATATCCCTGGCATGCCCTTATGCCTCCCCAAGTACCCCTTATTCCTCACATTTCCTTATGCCTCCCCAACCTCTTATGGCACCCCATAACGAGTAAATAAATGCAAGCTATTTCTTTGTAAGGTGGAACCCAAATCCCAACTCCCTCCACACTTATACCTCCCCAAAACACTTATGCCTCCCACAAAATGCCCCATAGTCTTCTCCTACACCATCCCTAGGCCATCTACCCAAATAGCCCACACACATGCCAAAACATTCACAACAATAACATTTGTACAAATAGAAAAAGAGCATTTCAAGAGCCAAACTATTACCTATCAATCATGGAGTTTATTTCAAGTTCCAAATAGAAAAATTCCAATGCAAAATAGCCCAAGATCAATGAAACACAGTGTCCTGCAAAAATTCTGCAACTTTCTCCATAGCAAGATCTCTAAATAGAAAAGAATTCGCCCCGAAAAGAGTGTAACCCCAAACAATAAAATGAATTCAAATATATAGAAGGGGAAGAGAGTAGGATGAGGTTGATCTTTATAGGATGCCACATCACACATCCTCAACTCCAACTCACAAGTCAACTTCAATCTCCAAGACACAATAAATAAGTAGGTGAATAAATGACAGTCCTACTTACACACTCAAATCAAGCCCATACCCCAAAGGACTGAAATTAATAACATGTAAGAAAGTGAAATTAAAATATACAAATTGACTTACAAAAATGCATAATGAAGGCTAATTTTAACTCTCCAACCATAGGTAAGGTTGGTATGTAAATTTAATAGGTATGGGACAAGTTTAACTTGTCCCACAAGCCTCCAAAATTAGCCTCCAAGGAAAAATTCGAATTCCAAAGAAGATGAAGTGTTTCATACTCCAAATTTACTTACACATCTCTTACACATACTTACACATTTAATACAAGAGCCAACAACTCCAATAATTACTTTCTTATGTCCCAATTTGATTAATTAATTCTTAACAATATGATTACTCACATTAATCTACCACAATTAATAAATAATGAAAGGGGTAAACACATCACTTATAACACACTTACATACTAAACAAGGAACCAAATAAATAAATACACATAACCCTTGGTCAAATTTAAAGGTGACCCCCATGGGAATCCCTAACCAAAATCAAACACACACACACAAATAATACAAGTTGCCATGGTGACCTTGTTGAATTCATTTAGAATTCTAATGTGGTTGGTCTCCAATCCCCGATGTTTGTTGTGATATTTTAAACCTGTAAAATAAAAATACCTTCTTGGCCTCGTGGCCATATCAGAACATCCAAATGAATATAAATATAATTTCAAAATCATCAAAATATATGAATCACAACAACATCCGAGAAAATCAACAATATCACTTACGATTTTATCAACAACTA
This sequence comes from Taxus wallichiana var. yunnanensis, assembly GCA_018340775.1. Lineage (NCBI taxonomy): Eukaryota > Viridiplantae > Streptophyta > Pinopsida > Cupressales > Taxaceae > Taxus > Taxus wallichiana. Next base: position 948,025,753 of record CM031240.1, read on the forward strand.
TACGAACATCAAATCAATTCCATTTTCTCGGTCTACTCAATATATCCAAATATCACATTTCCTAACAACATCCATAAATATATATAACCATGTCCAACAACATGTCAACATCTATATAAAATGTCTCTAACAATCATCATGCATCATATATGAATCGAGTCAACAATATTCCATAATCCAACATCTAACACCATACCAAATCAAAATTATAATAATGTCCATAATATAGTCAGCATTATCATGATCAATATAAAAATATGTCAAAGGAAAGTGGGCACTACATCTTCAACACTATTAAATCTCTATTCCATAACATAAGGGAACGCATCAAAATTAATGGTTTCCAATATGAACAATTTGTCCATTTTTTGTCCACTCGAAAAGGTTCCCCTTTTTCCTCTTCTCTCTATGTTCGATTGTTGAACGAATTAATTATCTCCTTATTGATTACACTTTTAAAGGTTTTTTTGAATAGGATTTCCTTTTTCCAGTCTTTGATCCACATGCTTCATGGAATGTTTTTCGGTTATTCATTTTTCTCTTTGATAGAGGAATATTCATGGACCATTGATAATGCCATGGGATGTAAAATTATTATTTTTGGCTTCATAAGCTTCTATTTATTGGAAACAACCAATACATATAGATAATCGTGCACTAGAATGAATAACTCACTATATATATTCAAACATAATTGAATCCAATTTGATGACCAAGTAGATTTTCCTGCCACTCCTTCCCCTTTTTATTTTAGGGCCATAGAAAAAATGGTCATATATGATGTAAAGAGTTCCTTCAAAGCATAAAATTGTGGCCTACTATGTGATTTCTTTTTTCATAAAACCAACTATTAAAAAAATCTAAAGAATACTTAATATACACTATTTTTGTAGAAAATATATCAATTACTTACCTCTTTACATATTTAAAATATTAAATATTCATTTATACTAATTTTATGCATATTAAATTCAATATTAATCATGAGAAATATTTATCTTATACACCAAATAACAAAAACTCTAAGACATAGTTATATGCTTTGACACTATAATTATAATTTGTTGGATCACAGATATCTAAACCCCTTTTTCTTGAAGGAAAATTTCAAGTTTTATTTAAAATATTACCTTAGATGCATACTTACTTTTCGTATTATTGGCCCCTTTCAAATTTGTCTATGCCATCTTGGAAATAAATCTTAGAGATTCCTCTCAAGTAAATGTTGAAGGTGGTGGAGGAATTTATAGTCTAGCATGAGAAATTAGTTGTAAATACGAGGAATTTTCTTATCCTTGGGATCCTTGATATTTGTACTTGAGTTCATGACCAATATGAAAAATTAGTCACTCGATCTTTTTGGTGATGAATCTTATAAAATTGTTTTTATGAATTTTATAACTTTTGGAAGGTGCATGAGAAAAGGAGTCTAGAAAGCATTAAATTCAATCCGTTTTAAGCACTCATGTCTATGTCAAAATATTTTCTACTTTTATGGAAAAAAGCATATGGAAAACTTGAGAGTTGATGAAATAACACTTCATTTGATTTGGGGATATATATAGATACATGGCTATCCATCAATTTCAATTTCCTCTCATTGGTCTCATATTCACTCCTATTAAAATCTACCATCTTCCTTGGTCCCTAACATAAAATGTATTTTATATTTTTAGGAGACACAACAAAGTCTCTTTTATATCTTAGGTCAATTTACATGTAAATGTAAGGCCTCATTAAAACATCAAACCAAGGTGTTTTATAGGAGACTTATACTTTTTTACTTATAATAATCTCATAAGTGGAGGTTTAGACTTGCTTGACATAGATATGTCACGTTTTCAAAAAAAAAAAAAATCTCAAGTCAATTAACTTGTAAATATAACTTTCCACACCAAAAAAAATTCTAAAAAATAGTTGTATTGTGAAGAAGAGCTAATAATTGTAAAGTAATATCATACCCATGGAGCTCAAACAACAATTAAAATTGTAATATCAAAATAATTTTGTCCCTTTGGATTGATTTGGAGTGCATTTCCTCTCTCCCATTATTTTATTGTTTTGGTTGTTGAACGACTTGATTATATCCTTACCGATGAATCTTCCAAAAGAATTGTCAACGGGAATTTCCTAAGGCACTCTTCAAGCCAAATGGTTGGTGGGAATTTTTGAGATGCTTCATTTCTCACTTTGACATAGCAAGAATCATATATTTGTAATTCAATGGAATGTTTGCAAATATTTGTTATAGCATCTAGTTGAACCTCCATTCAATGGATTAAAATCGTGAACTCATATGCCCACCTGGTGATCCAATTCACGTGGAATTTGATCCAACCCGATGAGCAAGTCAAGTTTCTAAAATCAAAATTGCTGATGGGAACTTCACTTGATTTTTCCCTTCCAAAATTGCTGAAGGAAATATTGAATACAATCTAATGATCTTCCAAAGTAACCACCAAAGTAAGTAAAAAGAGAATCATCCAAAGAATCCAATAAATATAGAGAAAGTTTCGCATGTCAAAGGAACAACGAGACAACACAATGTTTCTAGATACCAAAGCCAAATAAGGCGAATGATCTCCTAAAAAATCAAGGCACATTCTTCAACCATTCCACTTTGTAGCACTAGAAAATCTACACACAAAATAAATAGATTGTTACTTGAGCGAGAACAATTGTCCTCTCTTTAGACATAGCTAGACAACCAAATACCGAATACCATTGAGACTCTCTTACTTTCACAACACAATTAAATACAACTTCTATCAAGAGAATAATACAATAGAAAACAAACTCAGATATAATCCCAAAATATCTATGGTTTTGGGAAGCTAAAGCACCCGATAATCTTTGAAAATAGATATTAAAAATAATTACAATAGGGGATTATGTCTTTCAAACGGAGTCAAAAAATCATCATGAGAATGCTAACCACACACAACAAATTTAGAGATAAGTATTCCTTCAACTTTAATATTTATTTATTTTTCATTATATCCTCGAATATTAAATAGATTCGAGTCATGCACTAATAATACCACTTCATCAAGGATAAATAAAAGATTGTAGGGATAGAAATCGTCCTTAAAAAATATGAATATCTAGATCATCTTGAGATGTCATCACTTTAGGAATATATATAGACACACAAACAAAAACTTTCATAAGTACACAATATTATATTGATGGGTCATTAATATTGACATATCACCAAGCATTAATAATAGGACCACTTTGTTGGAACTTCCGGCTAGTAAAATAATAATTATCAACCTCTTTAACTAGTGGTGATGGGTGACTTAAGCACTATCAAGTCTCTTGAGGAACCTAAATTCAATTTTATCATAGAAAAATGAAACTTCTCTCATAAATGTCCCTACATACCTCATTGGGAGCCTTTATTAAATTCAATGATTCCACATATTGTACAAAAATGCAAAGGATAAAAATATATTGCAAAGAAGTTGGACATAGTACTTGTCTCATATTATTGGATGCAAGAAACACATCATATCTTGTCTCGGGTTATCTCTTCTATAGTATCAAAACACTCTCTCATTAGCCTAAATTTCCATGGCTCAACATAAATGGACAACACATCCATGAAAATTTGATTTAGTATAAGGGAAACCTAGATAGTTATTATCATTATATAATGATTACCATATATAAAATGAGTAGGTTGACTCATGCTAGTTCCTTGAATTGACCTATGTATATTTCTCTCTCCATTGTCAAAATATTAACTCAAGTAGTTAATAAAAATTTATTTATAATGTGCATATTTATAGTGATTCCAAACTTATGCATGATGAATAACATTTTCCCTCAAATTTATAACAATAAAAACTTCCAGAAAATCCACCCTTACTCAAAACTTCCATAGTTTGATAGAAGGTTGTTTTAAAGAGAGTGACATTTTAAAAGAACATGTTATAAAATATAATTAATTTTTTTGTGGCATTCTTCAAGATTAGTGACTCTCGTATGTGAATGGTGTTAACAATGACATATTGTAATGCCCTTTGGTGTGGCACCAAATTAAAGGGGATTTATTTTATTTTATTTTATTGTGAAGGACTATAAATATTTAACAGTTTATGGAAGTTGTCAGCTCCCTCATCCTCCATAGCACCGACTATCCCAAACACATGGCTTCACCAACTAAATTTAATTCTTGTTGGCACTGATTTGACCCTTACCTACTAAAACGTGTTTTTGAACTGGAAAATGGGAGTGGGGTTAGGTGCCTCCTACCTTTTTTTTATCTTATTGTTGGAAACTTGTTGGCCGCATACTTTTCCTTGCTGTTCCTTATGGTTTGCACTGGTTTTTTTTTCCCCTTTTTTATTGACCCATATACTCCTTGTTTTGGTCGCTTGCCGTGTGAGGTGGAAGAATTTTTTTGCTAGTCTGTGTTTTCTCTTTGGCACTGGGACTTTCAGGAAGCTTTTATGTTGTTCAAAATCTTTGTTGTGCTCCCATGTTTTGCATACATTCCTTCCTGGGCACTTGTTGCTGAAACATCTACCCAAGTCTCCTCTCCTAGCACGTTGGACACCTGTTGGTTGTTTCTCTTTTTGTCTTCCTAGTTCTGGTGGTGGTTTGCTACGCCAAGGATGGGACTGTCTGCGCATAGGCTGGAAAAGGTGAGCTGAGCAGATTTGACACCTGTTGGCTACTTATGGGAAGCTAGGGATGTGTGTAGCAGATCCTTTTGTGCTTATCCTGCAATCATGGCATTTCCTTGAAGACCCCATCTCTTTAAGGCATTTTGTCAACAATCCTTCCTACCTTGTGGATGCTTCCACTCCTTGCATATGTTGGTTTTGAAGCTCATGCTTCCACCTCTAAAAAAAAATCCAATTTCCTTTGTGCTCGGATGGATGTCCTAGTCTTGTTTCTAATCACCACTTTGGACACAAGCTTGGAGTAAGTTGGTAAGGTTGTGGGATCTATATTTTTTCCCCTCTCACTCACGGGTTCCTAGGGCCTTTCCATTAAACCCTTTTTATGTATTGACACTATCATGGCATTCCTTGAGACCTACTTCTTTCAGTCATATGCACTCCTAATTTTGGGAGTTCCTACCTTTGCCAACATGGGAGTATGTGGAGGCCTTAGCACCCATCATGTTGTGGAAAAAGATTCAACCTGAAGATTGTTGTTGCTGGTCGTGCAGTGTCCATGCGACTGGTAGGAGTTGGAGATCGACAAGATAATTCTACCATTGCTACAATTGCTAATATTTAAAAATATCATGAAATGGAACCTTCCCTTCCCTAAAATTGGCTTGTCTCTACTACTTTTGATGTGGGTTTGTATGCCTTGCTGGGAAAGATCTCCTTTCCTCTTGAAATATTTTTTTTCTTGTTTTAATCTATACTAGTTATCAGTGTTAAAGTGGACAACAAAGATGTATTCCTCTTCTCTAGTTGTTGTGTATTCATGCTTGAATGATCAACCTTCTAGCATTATTAGCTGCATTTCTGGGTTTAAGTAACAAGTTTGTCATGTTGTTTATTTCTAGAGTTTTCTGTTGTGAAAACAATCTGTTATACTTTAAACCCCTTGCTCTTCATACGAGCTTATTATCTATAGATTAGATTTTCCTTCTAGATAATCAAGTTGTTCCTATTGTTGCAAATCAAAGTAGCACCCCCTGGATGTTGATCATATTTCTAGTTTGAGATTTTAGACATCCAGTTGTCGTTGACAACATTGAATCTCTTCCCAAGTGTGGGACTTGTCAAAAATGGGAAGAGAATCTCCGTGTTAGAGGCTAGTTCCTCAACTCCTCCGATCAAATATATCACTTACAAGTTGTAGAGGTTTGAATCCAAAATCCTACTCTAAATTCCAAAGGGACGAGGGATAGAGAATGCAAAAACTTAAAATAATGCTAATAAGGTGATGCAAAGAAAGGAGTGGTGAGCATTTCTTACTTCTCGAGTTTGACACGGTTCATAAAAATGTAACAAAAATTCATGCACAAACTGATAATTGTAATGGAAGGTTAAAAAATTAATCAAACGACACAAACCGAGGATTAAAACTCATTCACAAATTTTGTATTGTCATTTTAACATAAAAACACTTGCATTACAACACGTGAGAGGAAAAACAGGTTGTAGTCTTGGAAAAGGTCTCGATATTTCCATAAAATCACTTTTAAAGTGAAAGAGGGAGCCCGACATACATAAAAATGTTCAACCTTTCAAAAAATGAGCCAAATCGGCTTTTACGGTCAAACCATGCCCCCAAGAGAGAGAAACGTGGGAAAACATGGGAGAGATTCAACCATTGACCAAAACACAATTAAAATAGCATGGGCATCCTTATAGGCCCATCCCCTAACATTTTTAGCCATGCTAGGAGAGAATGCGAGCCATTCGTCATTAAACATGGTGGTTGAAACGTCATTTATGATCATGACCACGTGCAAAGGTGTTTTTCAATTTTATCTCTCCAAAATCCATCAAAATGCAAAAATGACCCCGTAATCTTGTAGAGAATTTCACCTGATTTCCATTGATATAGAGAACGTGAAAACTATGCTTTGGATCGAAAGATATGGCCGTTTGAAATTTTAGGTCAAAACAGGCCAAATCGGGTTGGCGGGTGAAAAATTTGAAATTTTCCCTCTATTTTGCATTTGGGAAAATTTCCCAAAAATTCTCCATGCTCCACCATCCTGGTGCCACGTGGCATGTTTTGATTGGGTACGAGCCTTCAATGCTTCATTTTCCTTTGTTTTCGCCATTGGAAAAGATTCAAAAAACCCCGTCGGGCCGATGAGTTGAGGACACGTGGCAATAGATGATTCACCACGGGTATTTCCTCCTAAATTTTTCTCGTCGCTTTTGACCATTTTCCTATTGGACACGTGGCAAAACCTCATTGGATGCGGGCTTTTCCGCTGAATTTTTCATGCGGGCTTGTCCTATATTTTTTTTGCTACTAGATACGTGGCAAGATGTGATTGGTTTGCTTTCTGGGGCGATTTTCCCTTTGAAATTTCCTTCTTTTCGTTTGGGGAAAATTCCCAAATTCTCCCGCCTTCCACCGATCCGGGACACGTGGCGCAATTTCATTCACCATGGGCTCTTGGGGAAAACATTTTCTTTTTCATTTTAGATTTTGGGAAAAATCCCAATCTCCCCACGCGCCCCAAAGCTCGCATTAACGGACACGTGGCCTATTCTAAATGGTTGGCGGGACGGTAGCGGGACAAAACTTACCTTTTGAAAACTTGGCAAAACACTTAGCCAAAATTTCAATCCTTCCTCCGCCCTCCACCATTCTAGCCTCCGGTGACACGTGGCAAAACGTGATTGGGCGCAAGCCCTTCCTCCTGCAATTTCTTCCACGGTGCCAACACTTAGTCATTTTTTCAATTTTCTCCCCTGGACACGTGGCATAATCGATTAAGCGGTGGGCCAATGGAAAAAATATTCCCTTTGAAAACTTTGCCAAACACTTGGTAAAATCCAAGTTTTCCTCCGACCCCCGCCACTTCCTTGGACAAGTGGCACCATTTCATCGTGCTGCGGACCTTTCAGGGGAAAATTTTCCACAAAAATTCCACCAAGCCATAACTTCAAAAATGCATGGAGTTAGGAGGAAAAATCTACCTTTCTAGAAAGATGAGAAAGAGCTATATCCAATGGTGCCATTTCTAGAAATTTTTGAGTGTCTGAAAAGAAAAAAATTATGACTAAGGCACAAGAGAGGGAAGAATGAAAGGAGTTAGCCACAAAATGAGCAAGGGGCACATTTTGGATAACAATTTTGGTGACTCGAGAGGGTCATCTCGCTGGCCTTTGGATGAAGTTACGGTTTCTTGAAGTAATCCATTGGGAATGGAGTCATCAAATTCTCGGTTTGGTTCCCAAGTGACCAAAACACTGCAAGGAGGAAGGTGGAGGGTGGAACATCATATGATGGAGCAAGGCCTGCAAACACATTTCTAGGAATAGCAAGCTTGTGCCAAAGCACTTAGGGAAAGCAAAGCTAATCTACAACAAAACAATGTGCGAAACAATTGGAGGAATGAAAACCTAAGCTAATATGTACAAGGTAGAGAATTTCCTTCAATAAGCAATGCTTGATAAATCCCATTGATGGAATCAGAATTCTTCGTCATCCAATGAAGACAATTGGAAAGCATTGTTGTCCTTACACTTTGTGACCATGTATGGGCCACTCCAAATGGCATAAAATTTTGAGTGCCTTCCTGGTTTTTCTCTATCGCATCCCATTTTAACACTAGATCTCCAACTTGGAAGGATCCATTCTTGTCCTTTCTATCAAAGGTCTTATTTATGAAAGCCCGATCCTTCTCCATTGCTTGGGATGCCCGATTTTTGATTTCTGGAGCTCCATTAGTTATGTATATCTAACCTCCATGGGATCAAACTCCGACAACTCTAACTATTTCATGAGTTCTAATTTTGGCAACTCAAGTGACATGGGCACGATTTCCTCTCTTCCATAAACAAGCTTGAATGGAGAGTTACCGTAGATCTCTTGGGGTTACCTTATCAGCCCATAAGGCTGATTTCAACTTAGTATGCCAAGATATTTGAGTTTCATCAAGAGTCCTCCTAATGATCCTCAACAAGTTCTTGTTGGTAGATTCAGCCTAGACATTACCCCGAGGGTAATAATTTGATGAAGTGCTTAGGTAGATCTCATTCTTGACAGCCCATTCAGTTACCTTAGACCCAATGAATGCCAATGCATTATCTGATATTATTGTAGTAGGTATGCCAAATCTTGTTTCTATTCCCTCATAGAAGTCTAGGATGCTAGATTCATTTTCTTCCTTGAGTGCCACTACTTCATCCACTTGGTAAAGTAATATGTAGCTATTAAAATCTATTTTTTCCCTTGTCCTGAATTGGGATTAATGACCACAATGAAGTCTAAACCCCATTGCATGAATGGCTGGTCAACTGAAATTGGATGCAATGGAAGGGCAGCTAGCCTCTCTTTACCTATGAAGAATGCATAATTATTGCACCTCTTGATCCATGCATAACAATCTTTGAAAATCTTGGGCCAATAATAGCCAACCTCGTGATCTTTAGAGCTATCACTCTTGGTGAAAAATGACCACCAGCTGGTCCACCATGGAACTCTTCCAACATCCTATGAATCTGATTTCTACCAATGCATCTCAAAGTAGCACTCCATTCACATCCCTTTTGAACAAAACACCATCAACAAGGGCATATGGGACAGCCTTCGCAATCTGAAGTTTCTTCTTTTTGTCTTGTTCATCTTTGGAGGGCATAGACCTATGCTTAGGAAGTGCATTATATCTTGGGTCCAGTAAGGAGTGAGGACACCATCATTCTCCTTTTGAGTGCTTCTTGTTCATGGCTGTCTTGCAACGCCAAAACAGCCCCCTTCTCATTGCATGCTTCCATTTGTTTGTTCAAGAGTAGCTGCTCACACAATCCTTTCCCTCTCACCAACTTGGTGACTTTAATTTCAATGTAATACTCCATGACATGAGTAATCCATCATACCCTCTTTTCATTCAAGTCTTTGTTGAGGAGGAAGTCTTTAACTCCTACGTGAGAAACCAACAATTGAACCTTGTTGTTTGAGACTAGATGCTTGAATTTCTCCAAGCTCCTAATTATAGCAAGAACATGCTTCTCAATGAAGGAATACCTCACCTCATAGTCCTCTAGGATTTGGCTGAAGAAAGCAATTGGCTGCTCATCATTGTTTTTGTTCTGCTGTACCAAAATTGTAGAAATAGTATCATCACCCCCAAATGCATAGAGGATGAAATCCTTGGAGAAATCCAGGTTAATAAGAGTTGGGTCTTGAGAGATGGCTTCTTTAATTGCTTCAAAACTTTCCTTGCCTTCTGTTGTCCATTTGAAATCCATGCTTTTCTTTAACATCTTGGTGATAGGCTTGACTAGGGCTGCAAAATTTGGGACAAACCTCCAAATGAAATTTATTCTCCCCAAGAAACTTTGAAGGGCCTTCTTGTGGCTTGGAAATGGTAGTGCTCTTATGGCTTCAAATCTTTCTAGATCAATTTCTAATCCTTCTTTGGAGACAATGTGGCCAAGGAGCTTTCCCTCATGAGCTAGAAAAATACACTTTTTAGGATTCAAGGATACTCCAAATCTTCTGCACCTTGGGAACACTTGCCTCAAATGAAAGAGATGGTCTGCTGCATTTTTTGGAAAAACAGTGATATCATCAAGATATATCAGCACCATATTATTAATCAAATCCTTAAATGCCATGTCCATTGCCCTTTGAAAAGTAGCTCCAGTGTTGGACAGCCCAAATGGTATTTTCCTGTATGCATAAGTTCCCCATTTAGTTGTTAAGGTTGTCTTGAACCGATCCTCTTCTTTCACCACAATCTGATTGTACCCTAAATAGACATCATGTAATGAAAACCTCTTAGAGCCAGCAACAACCTGCAAAATCTTCTCCATGGAAGGAAGTGGATAATGATCCTTGAGGATGCTCTATTCAAATCTCTCAAGTCAACACACAATCTAATTTCCCACTCTTCTTTCTAACTGGAACCAAGTTGGCCACTCAACTAGAATGCTTGATAGGGAATATGATTATTTATTCTATTAACTTATTCAATTCCTTTCTCATGAGAGGTTCCATGTGTGGATTGACTGGCCTTTGTTTTTGTCTGATGGGTTTAGTACTTGGATCCAATTCAATGGTGTGTTGAGCTAACTCGGGATTGAAACCTTTCAAATATTCATAGCTCTAAGAAAACACATCAGGGAATTATTGAAAAAGTTGTATGAACTCATACCTTTCTTGCTCGATTGTCACTTTACCAACTTGGAGTGGTTTGCCTTCTTCCATCAAGATGGGCACTCAATCTTCCCTTTGACCTTAATGTCTGCTTTCTCCTTCCTAAGCTGATCATTAGGATTGAAAATGGACTCCAAAGTAATAAGTCCCTTTGGTAGTTTGTTGATTCTTAGTTATACCACTTGGTCACCATCTTGCTGTTCTAACTTTTCCTAATTTTTAGCTGAGAATTCAGCCTCTTCTTTGCAAGAAATGGAAGATTTGTTGATCATTTTCAAACACTTACCAACTTACATTGTTGTCCTGAATCGAGGGCCTTACAATCACATGTATGTTTGGCTGTACCTTATCTTTTGGATGCTTTCAACAACATCAAAGGCTGCCCCAACTGATGCAATCTGTCAGCAGCTTGGTTCTCTTTTTCTAGGAATGGATTTTATGCCAAAGCCCTCAAAATGGTCAATGAGATCCACACCCTATTTTTGTAGCACTTGAGTAGATCATTCTTGATAGCATGTTTCCCCTTGACTTGGTTGACAATCAACTCACTGTCACCAAAGACTTGCAAGTTCTTTATTCCTCTCTTGATTGACCAATGCAATCCTTATATCAAGGCCTCATATTCAGCAGTGTTATTAGAGCATGCAAACTGAAATCTAAAAGCTGAATAATACTTAACTCCTTGGGGTGAAACAAGCATAGCTCCACCTCCTACACCTTGTCTACTCCTTGATCCATCAAAAACAATTGCCATACTTCATTTTTATCCTTGTGGTCTTGCTTGGTGATGCTAGGAATAGGCTGATTTTCTTCATGTATGCAATAGACTCCTAGTTCAGATTCTTTTATCTCTTGATAAGGATCAAAAGCATGCACCTTGATTTCCCATTCATCAAGAGTCAGATTTGGGATGCTTCCAACCTTGGTGTTAGCCTCATCATTGCTTGGACAATCCTCTTGATCAAATGCTTTGAACAATTTGTATTGATTTGGCTTGGAGTGTGAGGCTCAATGTGAAAGTTTGCAATAGGCTCGAGATCTGATTGTGGCCTTAGTTCCATATCTTGTTCTAAACAACATGTGTGACCAACAAGTAGATAAGTAACCTCCAATCTTGGCTGTGAAATCCCTTGGAAAACATAGGGCAAAGAGTGGTGGAAGGTCTATTCTTGAGACATCTTGTAAAACAACAACGTTGGGGCATGCATGCAAAGTAAGACTCAAGTTTTTAATCACCCCAACTATTTTTACTATTGTCCCATCTAATTGCACTACCCTTTCGATATGACTTCATATGAAGCCCCAACCGATCAGCTATTTTCTTGGGCATTCATGAACTACTTGCTCTAGAATCAATCATGCAATTATGTACTAATTGGTTTCCAATGATCAATGAAACATAGAACGGAGAGGGGGATTCAAAATTTTACCTTCTTTGTTCTCCATGATTCCCTTCGGGATGGGCAGCATTTGTGAACACCTTCTTTTGCATTTGGGCTTGCTGATTTGAATTTGACCAGGTCCTTCATGGCATCTTGTAGAAAATCTCTTTGGCTTGGGATAGATAGTGATTCCCACATTGATATGTTTACATTTTTCTTCTTCATCTCGATCAATGATGTTGAATGGAGATGAAGCATATATTTGCTATCCCTTGGCCTGCACATTCATTCCTTGCATATGCAAAGCAACAATCGGCATTTGAGTTGGCCTAAGAGATGTTTTAGGTAGTCCTTGTGTGTTTGGAATCGCATTTTGTTTCCCAATAATTTGTGGAGTCATAGAAGATTGTGGATTACTTGGAGCCAATGGCTGCTCTTCACCCAAATTTCTCCTTTTTTGACCTTGTGTTGGCTGCAACACATTCGGGATTGTTTGATTCATGCCACAAAATATTCTACCCTGCCGCTTACAAGTGCGGTATCATTTGGAGCTGATTCTTTGCTGGAATGTTTCTTATTGTTGGTTATTTCTTGACTACCTTCACCCTCCACACCGGTAGTTGTCATCATTAATGCTTGATTTAAGGCACTTTGTTGAAACACATAGATTGGTTGTGAGGTTCGTTGTATGGGAAACACCAATCATACTCTTGATCCATGTTGTTTTGTCTTTGGCACTAATGCCTTAGAGGAGATATAACATTGGGATTATACGGCTGAAATGGTTTGTTGGCAGGAGGTCTTGCTTGGTTTAGATTTGCAGTTGGGTTGGGTGGTCTTTGAGGTTATTATGGCTGCCTATTAAGCTGAGCCCTGAGGTTGATATGATGGTATAAAACTCTAGGCTTGTTGCCTCTTGAGTGTAAATAGCTCATTGCCTAAATTTTGTAATTGCTTCATGACTTCTTGAAGTTCATTTAGAAAGTACTAGAAGATGAAGTAGAAGCCTCATTAGAATTCTAATTTCTAGGAGTGGTAATAAGAGCTAAATTGGGTGCTTGACTAGTGCTTGGGCTCTCTAAACTTGGATACAATGGCATTGGAGGCCTAGGAGCTAGCTTGCCAACTTGAATAAAAAAATTCAGCTCTAATGGCAATGCTATAAGCAATAGGGATAGTTGTGCCTCCCATAGATTGAATCTACATGGAAATATCAGAATTTAAAGCTTTAAGGTAATAAAGAAAAGCACCTTCTACTATTGGCCTGACTTCTATTGGTATTCTCTCCCAAGTCCTTTGAAATCTAAAGTTGAATTCATCACTGCTTATTGGGAGCTCTCTTGATAGTTGTCAATCTTGTTTTAAAAGAGACAAGTTATCCCCGTTTTCTCCAAACTACTCATGGAGAGCTATACATAATCTGGTTCCAATTTTGGATAGAACCTGAAGCAAGGCTCCTAAACCATTGCAAAGCCTTCCTTTGAATGAAGATGCCATTAGTTTGAAAACAACTTGCATCTCATTGATCTCATGGATTGCGCAAATATTGGCAATATCCTTGACATGATCACTAGGAGTAGTCCGATTCTCTCCAAGAAAGTATGGAATGTTCTTCAACGCTGCAATCTGGTACTAGATTTTGTGCATTGAGAGCAAGTGGGCTTTTGCCGATAAACTTGACATAGGGGTTGTTTTGTGGCATTCTCGATTGGCCTTAGAACCCTTGTTGATTGAATGAAAGGCCTACTAGGTGGAGGAGTTGAGAGAGTTTTGTTTGGTGGACATGGAGACCTTTGAATTGTCCTCCTCTTTGCCTTCTTCTTGGAGATAGCGTAGATACTCAAACAACACCTCTTCTTCTCCAACTCTTGACCTTGTGGTGATTCTTCTCATGAGTTTTCAGTCCGCACTACTAAAACCAGCTGATTCTTCTTCCTTGGAGTCACTAGATGTGTAATTTTGGGCTCTTTTAAACAAGAAACTTGGAAAAAATGCACATCAATTTTGCTACAATGAAAATGAAGACCTCTAATGTCCCACTGTGCATGCCAAAACTTTTGTTGCAAATCAGCAGGACCCACGGATGTTGATTAGATTTCTAGTTTGACCTTTTAGACATCTAGTGTGATTGCACAACATTGAATCTCTTCCCAAGTGTGGGACTTGTCAAAAATGGGAAGAGAATCTCCAGGTTAGAGGCTAGTTCCTCAACTCCTCACGATCAGATATATTACTTGCAATTTGCAAAGGTTTGAATCCATAATCTTACTCTAAATTCCAAAGGGACAAAGTGATAGAGAATTCAAAAACTTAAAATAATGCTAATAGGGTGATGCACCAAAGGAGTGGTGAGCATTTCTTACTTCTGCAGATTGAAACAGCTTCATAAAAATGCAAAAAAACTTCATGCACAAACTGATCATTGTAATGGAAGGTTAAAAATTAATCAAACGACACAAACAGAGGATTAAAATTCATTCACAAAGTCTCGTATTGTCATTTTAACATAAAAAAACACTTACATTACAACACTTGAGAGGAAATATAGGTTGCAGTCTTGGAAAAGGACTGATATTTCCACAAAATCACTTTTAAAGTGAAAGAGGGAGCCTACCATACATAAAAATGTTCAACCTTTCAAAAATGAGCCAAATCTGGCTTTTACGGCAAATCACACCCTGGGAGAGAGAGAAACATAGGAAAACATGGGAGAGATTCAAACATTAACTGAAATATAATCAAAACAACATGGGAATCCTTATAGGCCCATCCCTTGACATTTTTAGCCATGCTGGGATAGAATGCGAGACATTCTTCATTAAAAATGGTGGTTGAAATGTCATTTCTAATCATGACCACGTGCTTGGGAAGAGTTTTTCAATTTTCTCTCTCTAATCTCCATTAAAATTAAAAAATGACACCATAATCCTCTAGATAATTTCACTAGCTTTCCATTGATATGGAGAACATGAAAAACGAGCTCTGGATCGAAAGATATGGCCATTTGAAATTTTAGGGCAAAACAGGCCAAATCGGATTAGCGAAGCGAAAAATTTGAAATTTTCCCTCTTGTTTTGCATTTGGGAAAATTTCCCAAAAATTCTCCATGCTCCACTAGTCCTGGTGCCACATGACACGTTTTGATTGGGTGTGGGACTTCAATGCTTCATTTTCCTTTGTTTTCGCCATTGGAAAAATTCAAAAAAATCATTGGTGATGAGTTGAGGACACGTGGCAACGAGATGATTCGCCACGGGCATTTCCTCCTGAATTTTTTCGTCGCTTTTGACCATTTTCCCCATTGGACACATGGTGAAACCCCATTAGATGTGGGCTTTTCCTCTTGAATTTTTCATGCGGGCTTGTCCTATATTTATTGCCTCCACCGAACATGTGGCAAGATGTGATTAGTTTGCTTTCTGGGAGCAATTTTCCCTTTGAAATTTCTTTCTTTTTCCTTTGGGAAAAATTCCCAAATTCTCCCCACCTTCCGCTGGTCCGGGAAATGTGGCACAATTTCATTCACCAAGGCCCTTGGGGCAAACATTTTCTTTTCATTTTAGCTTTTGGGAAAAATCCCAATCTCCCCGCATGCCCCAAAACACCGGCCCTAAGGGACACGTGGCTTCTCAATGGTTGGCGCAGACAGTGGGCCAAAACTTACCTTTTGAAAACTTGGCAAAACACTTAGCCAAAATTCCAATCCTTCCTCCACCCTCCACCATTCTAGCCTCTCGGTGACACGTGGAAAAATGTGATTGGGCGCGGGCCCTTCCTCAGAAATTTCTCCAGGCGCCAACACTTAGTCATTTTTTCAATTTTCTCCCCTAGACATGTGGCATAATCTGATTTGCCGACGGGATGACGGGAAAAATATTCCCTTTGAAAACTTTGCCAAACACTTGGTTAAAAATCCAAGTTTTCCTCCAACCCCACCACATCCTTGGACACGTGACGCCATTTCATTGGTCAGCGGACCTCAGTGGGGAAAATTTTCCACAAAAACTCTACCAAGCCATATATTCAAAAATACATGGAGTTAGGAGGAAAATTTACCTTTTGGAAAGTGAGAAAGAGCTCTATCCAATGGTGCCATTTCCAGAAATTTTTGAATTCCTAAAAATCAAAAAAATTATGAGTGAGGCACAAGAGAGGGAAGAAAGAAAGGAGTTAGCCAAAAAATGAGCAAGGGGCACATTTTGGATAACAGCTTCTTGTTTCGGTGACTCTAGATCTGGGTACTCAAGTAGTTACTCTATCAAAGGATGTCTCTTCTGGGTATGTCGATGTTTTGATGTTTTAAGGTTTATAACCCTTTCCCCCTTCTTTGCTACTCCTTAAATCAATCTGATTAGTGGAACCAAATCTGGTATAGTTTTACCTTCCCGCTTATGGGTATGTTGAGCACAGATTACTTGGGTCATGAAAACCTTACTTTAGCGAACAACCACTAGGTTGAACCTGATCCGGGTTGACTATAGTTTTATGGACACTTAGTCATCCTTTTGAGTTATGACAAAAAATTTAATAATGTTAGTTGGTTTCTTTGGTGTTACCTAACCACGGTGAGGTGTGGTTGTCGAGGTCTATTAGACCTCCTTGTTCTCATTTCTTGGGATAGTAGGTGGCCCCTTCGTTATGCAAGGATTCCGTGAGGTCTACAAAATGTTACATGTGGATGACCTGTTGTGGTTGCTATTATGTATGAAGGGGGGTATCGTGGCTAAGGTACTCATTTGCTTAGTCATTTTGCACCTTGGTTATTCCTTTAGAATGGATTAGAATACTGGACATTTACCCAATTGCTTGACGATCATCGGTGTAGGTCCAAATGTTTAAGTTCTTCCCTTAGGGGCACTTTGACCCTCCCTTATGAAACTTAAACCGTAACAAAGGTTTTTGTCACCGATATTTGTAGTTTCATGTGTGTGTTATGGATAGTATTCCTTTATTGTCAGAACTACCTTGGCATTTTTCTACTCATGATGACTCTTGGTGGCATTTTTTTTATAATTTTGCATCTCACTGATTTTAATTGACGTTTGGATGACATATGTGTGTTGATATCTTGTTGACTTATGATAGATCGGTTAAGAGCATTAGGGATAGTTGGGGGTATTTATATATAGATGCATTGTTGATTGATAGTTGAAGTTGATGTTAATTTAATGGATTTTGGTGATACTTATAAAATGCAATTTTACTTTTTGAATGGTTTGAATATGTCAACGAGGGATACTTTAAAAGGACTTGTGATGGAAAGTAGTGATCCACATTGTTTTAAACTGAAACTATAGACTTATAGAGAAGGTTTGGAAATCCCTAGTGTGGAAAACTTGGTTTGATGATTAAAATATTAACTTGTATGTCGAAATCTCTTTTACTCTTGTTTGTCGTTACTAGCCTATAAGGGCAGTGGCCTCTTCTTAAATGATTGTGAAATTCCTTGGAGTCAATGGCCAAAACTAGTATTATCTTCTTCCCTTGTTAAAAAATGTTGAGTGGTGGTCGTGCATTAGTTTTCCATCATATAACTTATATGATTACATGATTAAAATTTTAATACACTCGACCTTTCATGTTAACCTTGAAATCCATGCTTCCTCCTGGATTTATTGGTTTTTTGTGTCATTTATGAAAATAAGTATCATAACTTATGCTTTTGGTACATGTTTATGAATGTAGATTGTTTGGTTGAATATCAATTCTCAATCTTCTAACCTAATTGTTTATTCGATGGAAATCCCATTACACTAGACTATTGTTTCTAACTTAGCAGGCCATTGGCCCCTTCTCAAATGATTGTTTAATTTTTGTTGCTTTGAGACAATGTTCATAACTGAAGTATAAGGATTTCTTCTTAGATTGGCATGGGAGGAGGGAATTTTTTTAATTATCTTAAGGGGTTGTTAGAATTTAGAGCTTCGAGCCACTTCTTGGAATAGAATATTTTATCCTTTCTTGATTTTGTTAGATATTAGCTTATTGTTGCTTTGTGTAGTCTTATCTTGCTCAGTTCTCATGAACTGAATCAGGTTAATAATTGTTATAGATGGCTTATGCGAGTAGATGAGGGAAAGACGGTAGAATATTGCATCAAACTTGGTTGTGAAGTTCTTTTGTACAAATACTTTTATGTTATAAAACTCTGGTATGGGTTATGTGGGGAATTTAGAAGAAAACCAAAGGTCTTAGTATTTTTTTGTTATGGGGTAATGTTGTCATGACTATCAAACTTTTGCTTTTTTGTTATCATGGAAAATATAAAAGTTGATTACCGCATGGTTATGGGTGATTCTAATGTATTATAGAAATTTCTAATAAATGTATAGTGTGGCA